>KK115091.1:109184-124612 GCA_000611955.2 Stegodyphus mimosarum | reverse complement strand
CCCATTTTGCCATGCACGGTACACTTTTACCACGGCGGCACGCGAACAGTTCACAAACTCAGCCGTTTCGGAAATGCTTCCACCCTTGGCCCGAAAGCCAATGATCATGCCCTTTTGGAAGTCGGATAGATCGCTTCGTTTCTGCATTACGCCAACGATTGAAATGTTTTCCGAAGCCCTCACACACCCTTTATATACGCTCAACTGCACTGTGCTGCCACGTGCCTTCTGTGATTGGTTATTTAACTCTGACATGGAAAGTACGTGGTGGTCACATTAATGTGACTGGACTGTGTATATTGATACCAGTAAGAAAACCAATAAAAGTGATTATAAACCAATACAAACCAGTAGAAAGTTCTGGCATTGATGTTGGTTGTATGGTGTCAGATGATACCAGTAAAAAAAACCCACAGAGATCAATAGAAACCAGTAAAAGTCAGTAGAGACCAACAGAAAGTTTTACTGGTTTCTATGGGGCATTTTGAAACTAGTAAGAAAAACCCACAGAGACCAACAGAAACCAGTAAAAGTCAACGGAAACCCATAGAATTTTATGGGTACCCATAAAAAATTTTACTGGTTTCTGTGGGGCATTTTTAGCAGGGTGTTGTGTATTCCATCAGGTAAATTAGTTAAGCCACTTGTTTAGCAAAGCGGGTAAGGATTTCCACTGTTTTAGGCTAGCTTTTCGAAGGAGGTCCTTGCATTTTTTATTAGTTTTATGGTGGTGATAAAAAGAAGAGTTTGCCTAGTGATGCACCAAGTGATACTAGTGAGGTATACGGAAAGAAGCAGTTAAAGATCTAAATCATAAAACCTCGTTAATTTAATATAAGAAGTCTTCACCTTTTGAAAAACTTGCATTTCCCTTTAATAATATATTTACTTAATACCGATATAAAATTAAACAAATTTTAATTAATTGCATTTTAAAAATCAGAGTTGTACTGAAAGTAATACTTGCTAAAAAGTGCTTTCGAAGAGGACAAGTATCAGCTGTTCTATAAAACGGTCTAGTTTATAAAAGTGGTCCCCACTTGTAAAAAGTTTAAGAAACGCTGGTTCAGAGTGCTAAACAGCAAGAAAGCCAGAATTCAGATCAAATCTAAAGAATGCGATTTAAACACTCGAGCGTAGCAGCGAAAGCGCACCAAAATGGGCTTGGGAGCCACATTTTACGACGATTCTCCTCACAGAGAATACTTCGATACAAAATTTGTTCACCCGTATGAGTTAAGCATTTTAACTCTGTTCCTTGCACCTCAGGTGTATGCGATTAACGGAGAATAACCCATCCTGGATGGTAAGGTGGTTAACGACATTGGCTATCGTATCGATGAGTCCAGTTCAAAACCCGAAAAAGGAATTTATTTTTTTAAATATTTAGTGTCTGGCGGCATGAAGGCCCTTATATATATGGTAAAGAAAAATTTTCTCGAGTGGACAAGCGGCAGAAGTGTGATAATAGACTCTGGGATCTTTTCCTTTGAGAAAAAACTTCCTAAGACTTTCTTTAACCTATCCTTGTCATGATACAATTCACATACAACGTCACATACAACGCTCCTCGTCACGAAGCAATTAATGGCTTTATTGTGATGTACTGTCACATAAGTCCCATCGGAAAGCAAACATTGAGGAAAAGAAAAGAAATGGCAATTACCCGATACTTCACGGATGAATATACATGCAAATTTGTTAAGAATCTTGGATTAATACAGATAACCATACATGAGCTAAATACATATTGTTATTAATCTTTTGCAATCTGAATACCTTATCGACATGATATAGTGGAAAAGGAAATAACACATTTTCGATCTCCACGAAATAAAAAGAGCCCTACTGTATTTCCATCATTACATACTGTTACGAATTATGTATAATGGAACACAAAAAGTCTGAAGACAGCGAAAGTCTGCCGGAAAAGTAAGATTATATTGGAAACTCTATTCAACATTGAAGTAAATGGCTATTGGCTGTAATGGCAAGATATCGCCAAGCTAATTGATGGGTTTAGTGACTAATTCTTGTAGAAAATTTGGCGAGACCCGCCAAAAGTCGCCAATCCTGGCAACCATTTGGTGACATTTTGGTCAGGTCTCTGTATCACTTTAACTGGCACTGTAATTAACTGCAATCGTATTAAATATAGTTGCAACCGTATCCACCTCTTAAGGTGTGTTCACATGACTACGCCAGAGACGTAAATGACACAACGAAACGCACGCCACCGGCGAAACGTTGTCCAAACCAGGACGCGAGAGAAGTCTGCATTCAGCCAATAGAATTATTGAAGAAAAAAATCATGTGGCTCTCATAGAAGGCTTCAAATTTAAAGTGTTTCATCTTGCTGTTTCATAGTTTGGTCAGAAAAATATCACACTCGATTCGTTTTATAGTAAAAATTTGTTTCTTGAGCAATTTGACAACTGGAATTTGATAATAAAATACATTATTACTGTGACATATATCAATATGTTAAATGAAACATATTGTAATTGGTACTAACCTTTATAAAAAACGGCAAGGATAAAAAAAAAGTGGCTCGGACAATAAAAAGTTGAAAACGCTTGTTTGGATACTTATTCTCAGCACCATATATAGCACTTGTAACAATTACTTGTCAAACATAATACATAACACGCAACATTTATAAGGTATTTCTCTTGCTTTCTTTGTATGCCTTAGTGGTGTAGTCGTCAGCACGCTAAGCGTGTATTCCAGAAGTCCGTAGCTCGAGTCCCGGCAATGGCGTTGCTCATTTTTCATCTCTCCTGCTTCTAAATAACCTAATGTCTCTACACTGGGCCCGAACTAAAAGGTGGTGAATAATGATTCTCCACTACCAAGATTTGGCGATTGGGTCCCCTAATCCCCAGTTGCCCTTTAAAAGGTATATAGAAGGTATTTCTCTCGCCTTCTTCGCATGCCTTCATGGTGTGGCGGTCAGCACCCTGGGAGCGTATTCCAGAGGTTCGTAGTCCGTGTCCCGGCGAAGGCGTTGCTCATCTTTCATCTCTTCTGCTTCTAAATGCCTCTACACATTTACAAAGAAAAAAATTCAAATAATGAAAATCTTTGACTCTGAAAATTAAATACGCAATAAAAATTAACATATTTTCTATCAAATTAAATTAAATATGTTCAATGTATTGAAGATTAAACCCAATTCAATTCAGATAAATTTATTTCATAGTAATTCGCATTTAAAGTTTAAATATGAATTATTATGAATTTTAAGTCTTATTTTTATTCAAACAAAATCCAAATCACAAAAAAGAAAATATCAAACTGTATATCATATTAAATTTTATGTTAATAGTTATTTTATTTAAGAACTGATTCAATCCACGTATACATTTAAAAGGAAATAGTAGATTAGAAGAATTTCTTTCTAAACATTTTCACACAGAATTCTTCTATAAGTTCATCAAAATCTGTTTTTCCGAAGATCTCATTTTCGATGCACAAGGCCCTCGACTGACCTCAATGAAGACAACAGCGTCTGGGCCATTGCGCTTCTTAATTGATTTCTGATATTTTTAAGTCTTGAAAATGCCCTTTCTCCAGTGCCATTAGTGAATATTATACTGAGCAACTGTCTTAAGACTGATTCCACATTGAGTAAGGCCACTTGAATACTTTCTTTGAATATTATTTTTTTTTGAAGGCTTATGCGTTTGTCTCACATTTGTATGGAAATGAAATAGTTCTTCAACAAGATTTTGATTGGCAACTTCTGGGTATTCTTACATTAACAGATCCACACCTCTTTGAAGTTCTACCTTTGATAATGTAAGATCGGCGAGAAAGGAATATATTTTCACTACATCATCATAAACAGAAGCTCTTCTTCCTAAATTTCATTTAAGTACATCTAATATAGGAATGAATGATTTAATCCTAAATTTATCTCTTGAAAGTTCGTCTAGGGCATGAAGGTCAGTAAAGTAGCCACTTTACATTAAAAAATTGCAATGTAAATTGCAATTTTGTTAATAAACAAGGCAGACAGAAACGAAGAGTGTAACGTCTGGTTAAATTCGACGTTACGTTATAACTGCGTGTTTAACTTTTCCTGCATGTTATTTACTGGCGTGCTGCTTAAACGTACTTATTTCGGAGGAATGTGAGTCATCCGAAGGGGGGACAGAAGGAACATCATATTCGTTGTTTACATTCTCTGAAGAAAATCTAGGAATCATCTTCGAAACGGCCTCCAAGACGGGAAATACACTCAGGAAACGCGACATCTTGGAAGACGACACAACAACTGACTGCTAACTGCTACAACAGGCAGATCTGAACAAATGTTGTTATACCTGAGCACACACATCTCCTCGAAATATGAATTATGAGTTTGTAGCATTCATTATTTTAACTTGTAGCATTCATTATTTTAATTAACCAAATAATTTTTAGTTTGAACTTTCCTATCGATATCTCAAAGTTTCAGTTGCTGCCCGAATTTAGCGCGAGCGAGATATTTATGCAAATCGCATATTTCTGTTAGCAGTTTAAAAGGCAGGAGTTAACGAGGGGAAAGACAGAGCCTTGGATTTATCGCCGTAAGGCTGTGCGCGCAAAGATTTCCTCTGTCTACTGAAAGTTCGCCTTCATAGGCATTTGCAATTACCAGTGTTTGCTAGTGAAATTCGCATTATTGCATTTCACTAAGAGTTAAGCTTCCCTCGCCGTCCTACTTAAGCTAAGTTAGGGATTTGAATTTGTTAACACACTTTATTTCATATTATTTTAGTTCAGCCCAAGTAGTGGCTTACTCTCAAGTTGAAGAGTTGTAATTATTTGAATTAAAGGGTTACTTTTAAACCCTCCTTTCTGACTTTGTAGTTCTTCAACACTAAAGGACATAGCCTAGATTTGTTCACTGTCCTCCACATAGGGTTTCACAGCTTATGCTCACAAAGAAAGTCAAGAGATTTAAGGAGAAACCTTATAAGTTTACAAAACGACTGTATCATAGGCGACTGAAAACAGATGCTAAGGAAAAATGTTTTGTATTGCGACAAATCTAAGAAATGTTGATCACTGCTTTTACACAGAGTACGTTTGCAGGAAAACATCACCGGCTAAAGTTTACGAGGTAATGTGGTTTAACTCTGCAACTTCCATGCTAAATAATTTAAATTTGAATTAATAAATTCAGTGGAACCATATTTATCTGAGGTATTGTGGACTTTGGAGAAGTCGGATAAAAGCAAGGCAAAAGCCATTTCGATTTAGTAGTTCAAATATTTTTTTAAATCGCCAGTTTTTACCATACAATGTCACTTTCAAGGCTGTATCATACCTTGGTTTATTTAAGGTACATAAAAACGAGAAAGACAGGTATTCCTACTAAATTTTGAGGTTTGGTTCTGTTAAAGTAGATTATTTGGATACCACAAAGAAACGACGGCTGTCTTTCTTAGAGGAGAGATGCCTTTGTTGAGTAAGTTTCTAAGAGAAACTAGTTCACATTGAACGCTATTCATAGGGAAAAACCATGAAAAGCACCCAATCACCCATCCCGTTAGCCGAGGTGCGAAGTGTAGAAGTGCCTGCATTCTTCGATCTTAACCACTCAGCTGAGATTTTGCATTGGAAGCATTAAAAGTCTGACTCACTTTTCAAACTGTTGCCACCAAATATTCAAGCCCTGTATTATATTTAAAGAAATCCAGTTTTGAATAACGTACATTTCCACCCGAATATGCGCATCTGGAAGCTGAGATTTGGAATTTGTTTTATTACCTATTTCATATTTTGTAAAACTTTAATGAATTTTTTATGAACAAACTCAAGCGATTTAAAAGCGAGCCATGGCAACACTCTACGGCGATAAAAAATACCATTCTATCTCCA
This sequence comes from Stegodyphus mimosarum, assembly GCA_000611955.2. Lineage (NCBI taxonomy): Eukaryota > Metazoa > Arthropoda > Arachnida > Araneae > Eresidae > Stegodyphus > Stegodyphus mimosarum. The sequence goes on along the minus strand of KK115091.1, from coordinate 118,741 downwards.
ACGCACGGAATTGTGTATCGGAAATTCTAAAGATATGCTCAGTTTAAAATTATTTTGCGATATTGTTGTTGAACTGAATTTTATGGTTTAAGTGGGAAGAACATGATATTTAATAAATAAAGATAACACACGAAATGTTAAAAAAATGCCCCCTTTGGACGTAATTTAACACCTGAAAACCTTTTAGATTTTTTTAGTTCATTATTTATTACATAACTAATAAGCATCATCGTATTAAGAATAAAGATGTTTGGTGTTATAAATATCTTTTGAATAATTTATCTCGCTTTTAAGTTAGAAATGATAAAATGGCAAAACGATGAATATTTATAGAACTAAATCTGGTGTTATAGTTTATCATTTACTCTTTCTTAAAAGACGCCTCGATTTTTTTTCTCTAGCTTTTTTGCTATCATTTTCTACAGTTACTTTCGATATCAAAATGTCAGCAGTCAAATTTGCTACTGCTTTCATTATTCAAAACGTATTGCTTGCCTGGCGTTTTAGCTCAGAACAAATGTCTGAGTCTAAATACCATAGAAACTCTGGCTTCAAATTAATTGTCTTAGAAATCTTCCATAGATTTCTTTTCATCTGGGTACAATATTCCCTACAAAGTATTTATGAGTTATACGAAAAACAATTTGAAATCCTGTATCCAATAATGTGATACAGTGAAAGAAAAAAGTATTCATGCATTTGTAATGTCTGGAAATTTGTAATGTCTTATCTAAATGAATGGAATTATCATTGAAGAAAAGAAAATCTGAAAGCTTTCAAATTTTATATTACGCCAAAAAGGGCGTTTTTAAAATATTTTATGTGTTACCTTTATTTATTACATATCATATTCTTTCGCACTTAAACCACATAAAATTCAACTCAACAGCAATATCTCAAAATATTTAAAAACAGCAAAACAGCATATTTTTAGAATTTCCGATACACAGTCTCGCGCGCTGGATATAAAAATGGTTTTTTTTGTACAGTGTTGCCATTGCTGCTTTGAAATCGTTGAATTTGTTATTGAAAATTCGTTAAAAGTTTACAAAATGGAAAATAGGTAATAAAACAAATTCCAAATTTGGTCTTCTAGATGTTCATATTCGAGTGGAGGACTACATTACTCAGAATTTAATAGCCTTAGGTACCGTTGTTTTTCACAATGCGAGAAACATTTATGCATTTATGCAGATTCTTCATTATTTAGTTTCTTTAAATACGATACATGGCGATAATATTTGATGGCACCAGTTTGAAAGTGACTCAACGCAGAAAATTAAACGACGCAAAATGCCGTTTTGAGACTAATAGCCCTTTGGGTATAACGCCCTTCGGACTAAAAATATTTCAACGTATATTTAATGCAATAAATGTAGGCATATAATAAAATTAAAAGCTATCTTTGCATAGAGGGGAAAAAATTCCATATAAAAGTAGTATTCATGCACGTAACGTTATGGTAGTACACTAACTGAAAAGATGAAATATGTGAGTATAAAAATACGCTTTACGAATTCTATTAAGGGAAGGACAGCCTGCTACCGACTGTTAATATCGCTGAATACAGGTAGTTTGAATTAGGTTCGAATTCAGGAGAACGAGCTGTCTACATGGGTACTTGTGTGACTTTTCCCATGTGTAATGTGGATACAAGTTAGTTTCCCGTAAAAAACCTCCACAAGGTATCCCACCCCTTAGGCAGATAGCAATAAAGCACCTCCATTGCCTTAGGTAAAATACATGGATGATAATCAACTCGGAGAGAAAATGTATTTTGCAAGATTCTTTAAAGCAGATATTGAAGGTGAAGCAATGCTTAATGAAGTCCAGTCTTAGTTTAGAGGAAAAGAATATCCCACTCAAAAAATGTAATGGCTTGTGCTATTGATGGCGCTCCTTCCATGGTCTGTAGCCATAGACGGTTTATCACTCATTTAAAAAAGTGTGTTGCAAAAGGTATTATTTGTACATACATTGCATGATTATCACCTACATCAGGGGGCGAAGAGATTGAAAAGACGTTTTTATGAAGTCTTAACGCTTTTGCATAAAAGCTGACCTCATTAACGCTAATGCTCTTCAGCACCGTTTCTTTTCCAAATTTTCCGATGAAAATGAAGAAGGATTTGAGCATCTTATACTGCATTCAGAGAACATTTGTAAAAAATATGCCACTACCGGTCCGTAAGAGGAAAACAAAGGAGAATTTCTAGATTTTATATTTACAATGAAGGTGCTGCATATGATCAAATACTTTGAAATAGTTTTAACTTTGAAGTTACACTTAAAACTCCAAAATAAAAACTACTGATGATAATTACATATAATACTTTCATTCCACAAAATCAACAAAATCCATCCTTCGTTTTTTGAACCCTAATTCAGTGAGCTAACTTAAGTGCATTTAGATAAAAAAAATTAAATTGATGATAAAAGGGAAAATCTGATTAGATAGTAGGAAAATACACTGGTTATCATAAATTAAGGAAAAAGCACGACTACTGAAAAAGTAACATGTAGAATTTTATGAAACTTACCCACAATATACAACACATAGTAAGATATCAAATAACACAAAAAGAAATTACGATACAATAGTATAGAAACTTAGTATAGAAATAGTATAGAATAGATAGACTTGGTATAGAAATTAACACATGTATAAAATGAACAAATCGAAGGTGTCAGTTTGTTATAGGAAAAGTACCTTCAATATGGAATATGATTGCCTCTAGAAGCAATACAACACATATAGCGATGTGTGATGCTTTCCATTATGCGGTCTATCAGTCCGATAGGAAGCGAGAGCCATTGCTCTTGCAAAGCAGTTGCAAGCGCGGCAAGAGTCTGAGGGGGCAGATTGAGAGCAGCTAGACCTCTCCCTAAAGCATCCCAAACTTCCTCGATAGGATTCAAGTCCGAGGATCGAGCTAGCCACTCCATGCGCATAATTGTTTCCTGTCGAAGATAATCATCTGCGATGCGAGCCCTCTGTGGTCTTGCGTTGTCGTCCTGCAACAGGAAAGCATCACCTATTGCCCCGGTATATGGGCGCATGTAAGCATCAAGGATGTTATCTCTATAAACCTGAGCATTCACGGTTTCCCTTGGAAAGACATGGAGGTCTGTGCGCCAACCCAAAGAGATGCCACCCCAAACACAGATACTGTCTCTTCCGTATTCATCTCTTTCACGGATGTTTGACGAATGATAACGGGTTTCAGGTTCTCTCCATATCAAATAACGCCTAGTATCGCTTTCTAGACTAAACCTGGACTCATCCATAAAGAGAACACCCCTCCATATGTTGTCGTGACCACTTCAAACGGTCCCTTCTATGGTGGGACGTGAGCGGCACGCAAATGGCTGGACGCCTCACATGTAGACCACTTCGTGAAGCCTTCTGCGCACAGTTGACGTTGACACCAACATTCCGGTGGCTGCAGCAAGGGAGGATCTAAGCAGAGTCGGAGTAGCTGCTCTATTCCTGTGTGCACATAATGTCAAATATCGGTCACCGGCACTCGTCGTAGCAGTTGGCTGTCCTTGACTGAGCCTCCTAGATCACGAATCCGTGGTTTGAAATTGCCTCCAAAGTCTATGAACCACAGAAGGACTCACATTTAGCCATCTGGCCACTTCTGTTTGACTTTGTCCTGCCTCTAGGCTCCCAGTGACTCTCCATCGTAGTTCTGCAGGCAAATGATGGCTGGAGGTTATTGTTACGAATTGGCTATCTCAGATTTCTGATGTCACTATCACAGTGAAATATGTGGGCTTGCTCCGGAACATGGACTTTTATGCTCTTCGCCGATGACGTATTCCGAGTGCAGCGCCACTAATTTGCATATTACAGTTTTACTCAGCTACTCTTGCTTGGCAACATATTCAAATTTTATACACGGTTTGGCCTATTTTTGAGGAAGTTATCTCTATTTTTGGGATTTTTCCTTAATTTATGATAACCACTGTATTTTTATGAAAGCAGAAAACACTTAGAAACTAACAACGATTAAAATCTAATTGATAAGCATATATGTAAGCTATATTTTATTGATGTATCGGAATTAGTGGCATATGACTTTCTTTGCAAAAGATAATTTTTCTTCCATAATTCAAATATCCGTATAAATTTCTAGAATAAAACATAAAATAGCTAAAACGTTAAATTTATTTAGCTACAGATTTTCATAAGTTTTTTTTTAAAACAACGTATTTTTATACTGAAATGTTTATCAATTTTTTATATTTTTCATATGCATGATTTAATTCCCCGAAAGATTTTCGCAAACCCACCAAACCTGTAAGCACAGAATAATTCAAGAAGCAGATCCTAATGGAATAAATCAAGTTCAGATTTACTGAATACCTGTCAGTGCCTGAAAGAATTAGATGTCAGTTTCTATAGGGGAAATTAAAAATAATGTTCTAATTCGATGCAATTAAATAATTATGCTCGCCTACCTTTTTCGCTCCAAAAAAATAGCTTTCTCTTGTTGAATAATAATGGCCTTGTTGAATAATAATGTATCTACAAATTTTGTGATAAATCTAAGGAGATTGACTACCTCCAATTCTACATGTAATGATTCAGGGGTAACTCAATTTAAAAAAAAAAATACCAAATCTAATTTTAACATGAATTTATTCGAACATCACAAAACAGAATTAGTACTCAAGGAATCTAACATCTAGCATTCAAACTGCGTCAAATAAAAATAGAAAGAATGTTCCATTTCACACTTTGGCCACTTATCGTTTTCTAAATCAGTGAGCTTCTGTTACTTTTCTTGTTGCCATTCAACGGTTGAGAAAAGTATCTGTTTCAGATCGGAATAATTGTTTTCAGTTAACGAGTAAAATCAATTTTTATCCAAATAAAATCTAAGCAATAAATAAAATAAAGCAATAAATTAAAAGCAATAAATATTCTTCTTCAAAATTTAATTTTTTATTTCACTTTTTAATAATAAATCTATTTGGCGCAAATCAAAGCGTATTTTATGCGTAATAAATAAAACTGATAATTTTTATAAATTACTTTCAGCACTTTTATAATTAATGAAAGATATTTAGAAGTCATATTTTATGTAAATTGTACACAACTTTATTAATTTTTATGATTCTTAAAGCTTTTGGATTATTTAATACTTTGAAATTTCTAAATTGTGAATTCTTCTTCCAGGTTTCAGACAATAACTTGAATTTCTCATACTGTTATTTTCATTTGCCTTCTTTTTACGAATATTTTGTGTTAGTTCTTTTCTTATTGCGAATAAAATGTGTCTTAAAATGTATTTTATCTTTTAAGTCTGTAAACCGTAGATAAAATATTTATCATTCTTAACGTGGCTGCACACTTTTGCAGCCGGCTATATATCATATTTAAAGAACAAATAAATAGCTACCCTTTCTAGAGTTATATTTTTTACACAGAAACAAGTGCAACTTGGTATCACAATAAAACGTGCTCTTTCGAAACAATAGCGACTCACACCAAACCGGTCATAAAAGCCTTTGCGCGCTACTTCAGAAATGAATACTTTTACGAGGAAGAAAAATCTCATCCATCTCTATCACGTTCAGCGGGGAAAAATTCATTTCAGAACGAATCGTGTCAAAAGTTCATTCGCAGATATATTTGTGGAATAAATCTTTCTTTATACATCAGCAAATTCTAGCACATTGAATATTTTAACGGTTGAGGGCTACGTTTTGTCTTTGCCATAAACATATTTTCTAACGGTGAGAAAAACAGCGATCGTGCTTCCTTGTACGAAGTAAAAAGGACGTATTGTAATTGTGAAAATTTTCGGGTATCATATTTACGAAAATAACCTATTTTGACCGCTATCCAATTCAATTTAACGATGTTTTTGAGTGACATTTCTGCGTAAGAACAGAATAAAGGACTCCTTTTCCCCCAAAAAAGTATAAAACTGATTTAAAATCGATTCTGAATTAGATTTGGTATTTTTTTCCGCGGCGTCTGTGCGTACGTACATATGTATGTATGTATCTCGCATAACTCGAAAACGAGTAGCCTCAGAAAGTTGAAATTTTCTACATAGGTTTGCTATAACATGTAGATGTGCACCTCCTGTTTTGGTTGCAATCGGTCGCACCAAAAGTGTATAAATATATGCATATATATATCCACTCTATTTTTCCGCTCACTGAGCTCAGTTTTTTTATTCTTATATGTTGGTAAATTGTGCAATGTTTGCTTTAAAAATGATTGAATTATATTGTTCTTATCTTCCGGTTAAGGTTTTTATGCCTTTCGTAAATCTGCATGCAAGATTTGTAGAATTATCAACAATTTAAAAATTGTTTAAGTGCGGCTAAGCCTAATCATTTTTCCTATGACAGCCATATTTGTTTACAGTTGAAACTTAGGAGAATAGTAGATATGTTGCCTATCTAGAGAAACTAAGTTTCGAACAACAAAGCTAACGCCTTCTTTTATTATTGCGAATTAAATCACACTTAATCCATTCCGGAATTTATCCGAGGAAATAAATGTTTTAAGATTTACTTCGTAATTTTTAATGCATATATTTTGAGGTTTTATGTATTCTTACCTTGTCGCGAAGTGAGAACTGAATTAATTGAATGAGAAATACTGAATTGCCTGTGAAAAACTGTTTCTTTTTTTTTTTATTTCTTTTACACATCGTTTTAGATTTATTATAGTACTTGAATAGAACATGTAGCAATGATTAGGTAATTCTCCAGATGACATGCATAATTTTTGTACATTCTGATGAGTTTTAAAATGAATGAGATGTAACGCAGTTAAGTGAAGCTACCGCCAGAGTGTCGCTGCAGTAAACAAATATAGTGAATTTTAAAGAGTGCATTTATTCTATTGTGGTTTATGAGCTATCGATGAAGTAGATTTAATTCAATCCAATAGGTTTAAATGAAATGCAAAATGCGTATAACTTAATATTCCGTACAAGGAAGTCATGTGGTGTACACATCAAAATTTTTTTAATGGACGCGAAATATAAGTTGAACAGAAATTTCTATTGAATAATTGTCCGCACTTTGCGAAGAATATGGTGTGAATTATCAGCAGTCATAACTTACTAACCTGTCTTCGGTATTGAGTGGATAAGACTACATAAAAACAAATTGTAAACATGCGGTTTGAGAAGAAAGTGCACGATTCTATTAGAAAAACAAATATAAAAGTTGCGAGGATTGTGCCTGTAAATAAGTGTAACTCATGGCAAATCCTTGAATCCTTGAATAATATAAGCGACTGTTCGCTGTATCTGAGACGAAACAGAACTTCAGGCGGGTGTAAAAGACCATTTTATTCAGCCCTGAAAATAAATTAACAGAATGCATGTCTTGTGCTTAGATGCCAGCCAGCATTTCTCGCGTAACTCAAAAGTAATGAATTCAGGTTAAAACTAAACTAAGTTAGCCAAAGGCTGCGAAGAAAAGATTAACAGTCAAGTTGGCTCAAATCTATGTCGTCGTGATAAGCGCTACTGGTGAGAATAGCTCAACACAGAAGACAGACTGCTATCGAGAAACTGCAACGAGTAACGTGGCCTTCAGCAGGCGGAACACGTTTTGATTTCTAAAACCTTCCTTTAAATACTACCTCTTTTTAGCTGATTTGAATACGCGTGAAATAAAAATTAGTATTCTGGCAGGAAAAAAGGGAAAATGATAGTACAGATGTTTAATATAAAATAACTGATTAGATAAAAATCAATATATTCAATCAATATATTCAATATAATATACAAGACATAGACAACCGAGACAATAATCACACCCAGCACATGAGATAAATCAGCTTTCATGAAAAAAAAAAAAGTTCAATGCAATTATAAAATGGTCGAACACCTTTGTTCCCTCGACTTGTAGAGACATTAGGTATTTTTTGAAAGCAGGAGAGATGAAAAATGAGCAATGTCCTCGCCGGAACTCGAACCACGGATCTCTCGAATACGAGCCGAGTGCGCTGACCACAACACCACGAAGGCATGCGAAGAAGGCGGAAGAAATACCTTATAAACCTAGTGAATTACTACCAAATATGTCAAATTAATTACTAGGATTAGCATTTTGTATAAGGTTTTAGGCAAGAATTCTACGCACTTCGGCTGATGTTTCAAACAGTACTTAATTTTTTACGGTTCCACCCTTTTATTTAACAACTAAATGTGAAGGAACCTAGTGAACAGCTAAGCGAATAATCGCTTAAGTTCAGTTACAGAGCCGTAAACTCGAGTGTGGTAAGTAACTCGAGTAACCACTAAGCGTGGAGAAACCTCCTGAACAGATAAGCGCCTAATCGCTAAAGTTCAGTAACAGAAACGTAAAACTCACGAAGGATTAATTACCCTTTATTTCTCAAAATAAGAATTAACAGATGGCCCCTTTCTCAGGGCGTACGGCAAAGCCTCCACTTGGGCTTGAAATCAAAATAATAAGAATTAATGAGTGACTAAACGGATATAGCCGAAGCTATCAAACTTCTAAGTAGTTGACTCCTAAATATCGAATAAGGTAGTGAAGCTATCAAGGGCCTGTAATACGGCAGAGCGTAGTAACAGCTTAGAGAGACGTAGCCAAAACGCAAACGCGAGCTACTCAGAAACTCTGAGGCTCTCTCTCGAAGTCAGTGGAACTTCGACTTAAATACTACTCTTACTTATTTGCATTAAACACTATTCTAAAAACACATTCTGGTAGGAAATTGTAAACTGAAATTAGGATGGACAGGAAAGTAGCTTAAATTAAAGATAACTGTTAAATCTTAGGATAAACCTTACAACTTTCATTAAAAGAAGAGAACTAAACAGGCTAGCTGGGTAGGATTTGTTTATGGTATTATGCGTGCATAACACTAATAAAAAGGAATTGCCTTTAGAAATGCGCGTTCGAGGGTGGCAGAAAGCCCTAGATTGTTTTGCAGTAATAAATAATTTAAACTTCAAAGGAAGATTCATAACATCGAAGTGAATCAGGAAACAGAAAGAGGAAGGCTTTAGCAAAACATGTTCTAAGAAACTCATTATTTAACTTACAAGGTATTTCTCCCGCCTTCTTCGCATGCCTTCTTGGTGTAATGGTCAGCACGCTGAGGGCGTATCCAGAGCTCCGTGGTTCGAGTCCCGGTGAAGACGTTGCTCATTTTTCATCACTCCTGCTTCCTTAGGTCTTCGCTTATTCAATAGGTATACGACCCTAAAGTCTTTACTTATCTATAACTGTCCTTATTAGGAATCCTAAAAGTGAAAAAACAAATTCCAAAAGTTGGAATAAACCTGTACACTTGAAGTGTTGAATGACATCCAAAGTGGAAGTGTAACATTGGGCAAAATAGCGATTTAACATCTGAAGTATAACTTTCACATCGTAAATGAAATTTAATACATCAGTAGCATAAAAACTTTGGCACAACTTTCTCCTCGCATTTGCTACGTCTGAGTGTCCTCCTTCCTCCGTGCCTTGGAGCAACAGAATAGCGTGGGCTTAATAGTTGAGGCATATCACAGTAGTGGGCGGAGCATAGTCGCAGAAAA
>KK115091.1:83905-106347 GCA_000611955.2 Stegodyphus mimosarum | reverse complement strand
GGTTTGATTTTCATTCCACGATGTATTGCAGTGTTTCTTACAAACCACGGTGAGTCTGTAATACTTCTAAGAATTTTATTTTGCAATCTTTGCAAAATCTGGCGATTTGATCTAGCTGTAGCGGCCCATGCTGGTGCTGCGTACAATAAAATCGGTCTTATTGCTTGAAGATAGAGAATTCTCTTAGTACTTAGTTGTAATTTTGAATGTCTCCCTATTAAAGCATAAATATACTTAAAAGCTTTGTGAGCTTTTCTCGAGTATACAAAATATGCGGCCTGAATGTAAGCTTATCGTCAAGAATTACACCCAAGTATTTAATATTTTTAACTGTGGGTATTGTGGCGCCATCTAATGTTATGTTGTTTACTTCTTTAAGGTTGTATCTAAAAAATATGACTTGAGATTTAGTTGCATTGATTTTGATCTTCCAAGTGTAAAACCACTTGGTGAGGATATTAACGGCTTTTTGAAGCTTATCTCTTGCTCTGATGGGGCTGATAGAACTGCACATGATTGCAGTGTCATCCGCATAGCAGGCAAAAGTAGTGAACGTCAGTTAATGTAACAACTACTCTTTTGGAATCCCTGATGCAAATAAATAGTGGTGACCTTATAAGGTATTTCTCCCGCCTTCTTCGCATGCCTTCGTGGTGTAGTGGTCAGCACGCTCGGCGCGTATTCGAGAGGTCCGTGGTTCGAGTCTCGGCGAGAGCATTGCTCATTTTTTCAAATCTCTTCCTTCTAAAATACCTAATGACTCGCAAGTGGCACCCGGACAAAAAAAGGTGGCGGATGATGATTCTCCATCCCCGGAAATAGGCGATTGGGTCGGCTAATGCCCCGTCGCCCTTTAAAAGAGGGAGTACATAAGATATTTCTCCCGTCTACATCGCATGCCTTCATGGTGTAGTGGTCAGCACTCTCGGCGCATATTCGAGAGGTCCGTGGTTCGATTTCCGGCGAGGACGTTGCTCATTTTTCAAAACCTACTTTCTAAATCTCCTACTTCCAAAATACCTAATGACTCTCTAACCTTTGAGAATAATAAAACTAGTATCCACAATAAAACTTCTTCGAAATAATGCAAATACTAAAGCTTATATGGAAGCTCGGGAATATTAAATTTTATGGCAGATTAGGTTGATTATTTGAATATAGCAAAGCACGTGAGCGTTATTTGGCTAATGGGGTAGAAGGCCTTCGTGGAAGACTTTCTAAATGAAACTGGTTCGCATTCCTGTTGTCAACCAAACAGCCAGCCCTTTTTGCCTGGATTCGATCCTGGATAGAATAACCAGTATTCAACGATCTTTGCCACTTGGGCACTGATGGAAACCACAGTTTTATATTAATTACTATCAATAAATGCGGACAGAAACGAGAAATGTTTCCAAGCGAGAAATTTCTGACATCCCGACGACTTATACCTGCGCATTTTTGAAGCAGTAAATAATACAGTGAGTTGTTCTTACAAAACAAAAATTCCATAGAATTTATTTTTGTGATCGCTTTCAAACATCTGCCTCCAAATGAGCTTGCGGAGATATAATTTAATAACCTTCTTTTCTCATCGAAAAATATCGTATTCTGGATTTCAAGCTATCAGCTATAATATATCATTTCAGGATCTCTAATAATAAAACAGGCGATTATCCTAAGGGAATCAAATAAATAAATATAACCCTAAAATATTAATAACGAATATTTTATCTCAAGATAATTCTGCTTGCAGTTGTACGTTTTTTCAGTAGAAAGTAGTATTCTCGTATTCCTTATAAATCAGTATCAGAAGGTAATCTTCATAAACCATCGATATATGTATTTTAATTAGAGAATCAGTTTCGTTGGAAAAGTCTTCACCATCCCATAATACGCTGCTATCTAAGGCAAAAGAGCCGTGGTAATGAAACATTTTTAAAATAAAAGAAAAGGATATATTTTCACCTTGAGTGAAATGAAAGAAACTTTGCAGTATCCTTCCGATTCTAATACACCGTTAAATGCACCCCAAAGACATTTTTTTCAAAGGTGAAATTATACACCATAGTACCCAAGAAATATAATAATAACAACCCTAAAATAGTTTGGAGGGATATATGTACCTAAAAAGTCACAGTCCTTACTAGGCTGACTCTGAGTTCTTGCTTAGTCTGAAACAAATTACATTGTCTACAAAATGTTAAAATAACAATTTTATTTAAGTCTTACACGAGCAGAAAGGTTCGACTTGCGGGTATTTACATTAACATAATAAAAAGTTAAATTTCAGATGTACATAATGTAGTCTGAGACTACACATAAAACTGACTACTCAAGCTGACTCAGAAATTTAATTGCGTGTATTTTAAACGTCAGCTAAAGCCAGAATACAACTTAGGCAGAATTGGTGATAGTAAGTAATACCAAAGCGCGACTACCAGAAGCTATAATCTAAACATTCAAAACGTTTAGCTTAAATACAAAACAACTAATTTGCATTTTGGGGAGAACTGCAGAAAGGAGAAACTGTAATAAAGGCTTGATCATAATACCTGGTTAATTTAACAAAAGGTGTGGACTCATCTTTAATTCAAGTGTTTGAACTAAAATATTAATACAAAAACAGTCGCAGACTTTTTAAGGAAATATTTGATTCTTATGTTATGCCTAAGAAGACTGCAGAAAGTATTACATTCAATTGGAAAAGAAACAAGCCAATGTAAAGTTTAAAAATGGGCACGAAAGCGACCTTAATTTGGCGTAAAATTTTCATTTGGCATAGGATAGTTTGGCGAAATCTACGCCCAACTAATATTAGTTTTTTGTCTAATTTTTTTAAAATTCTTCATTGTTTACCTCACATAGAATGAAATATCCAACAAAATCAGTTCTCTTGTGTTCTCTTAAAAATCCATATCCAAAACTCTGTCAGTAACGAAAAGAATTAAAGACTTGCAATATTAAAATCTCTCTTCTTACCTCCCAGTCTCCAGGGCTTATATTTTTGAAGCCGAAATGTTCCTCCACCAATTTAAGGAAGGACCTCGGAGCTTTTCTTTCGCCCCCTTCTTCCACATCAACCCTCAGTTCTTCCTCTTCTTCGTCTTCTGGCAGGGAATCATCAATGGGAATGAATCCGGCCTCGTCTGGATCTATATCATCCACGTCACCATAAAGGCTTGGAATCCATTTTTGTAAGAAGTTATATAAATCTTCCCCCCTGGAAAAATATTTTTTTCACTTATGAGGTTATATCAAAATATATTACTTAAATAAAAATATGCTTAAGAAACTAGGACTGGTTTTTTAAAAGCAATAAAAAGGATTGTAGGACATGCCTAGTATCCCGTCTAAAGGAAGAATGCCTTAATTCTTTATGCCCTGACGTTGCCAAAAGATGTCCAGACATTTTTGATGACAATATCTTTTCAGGATGGGGGGGAGGAAGAAAATCGGTGCTGATTGCGTAATTTGCAGACTATCAGATGCAACTCATTCTAATGTTTCCTTTGTGAGATAAAACTTAGTTTAGATTCTTATCTCACAAAAGAAAATCTATTCAATTTCTGAGCGTACTCTTTGCAATAGAATTTGTGTTGCAATCCACAAAACACCACAAAGGATTTACAATAAGAACCGAGATTTTATTTTGGAAGGTACTCGGCGCGTAAAGATTGCTTCTTATATTTTGTATTTGAAAGAATGCTTCGCAATCTCTAATAAATTGTGCGGAGTTCGAAACATATCACAATTTCTTCCTTTAAACATCTAAACCGAACATGCTATATTTAATACGGAATTATTATTCTGCTAACAAGAATGGAATAAATTTTGAAAGGAGGATAATATTCTATTTTTAATAAAACATCTGCACTTTAGTTTCGGAGTAATCTGAATTCATAATAATATATTAGATTTGTTACTAATATCAGACTAATAAAGCAGATGAGAAAAAAATAACTTAAATTTCATGTTAACTAAGAAGATAAATATTTATGTTTAAAATAGTTTCACCTAACTCAAGATGTAGAAATTATAGCAGAATGTTTTAAAACGTTTAAAACCCTCTAACCGGCAAGGCCGTATATATACGGCCTAGAATATTTTTTGTGATATCTGTAAGAACGTATATATACGTGCGTATTAAAATATGTTAAAGAAATTAAGGCAATATATTAAAAGTACACAAATCCAGGTATAAAATGCCAGGAGAATTTTACATCAAAATCAAGAAAACATTTTTTTTCTCATAGTGGTTTTGGAAAATTTCTGATTTCTGAGTGAAAGCCGTGGCCGGTCAGAGGGTTTTAAAGTAACACAAATAATTAAAACAAATATATCTCAAATTTGAAACGAAATCAGACGCTAAAGTAATGAGAGACTTATTTCACGGCCATAAAGAACTACTGTGAAAGTGTCATTAAGAGCTATGTTTACAGGCTAGTAAATAATATTTAGAATATTAAATAATAATTTATAAATAATAAATCGTATCAGTTTTTGTAGTTAGTTGCAACATTAAGCAGATGCATGTACTAAAGAAACTCTAACAAAAGTTGTCAAATAAAAACCTTTACTTGATATTATGCTAAGTCACTGAACGTTTAAGAAAGGGAAAGCGATCTAGGAATTTGAGCATTTGGAAACGTGCCTTGATAAAAAGGATTTCAAAGGAAAATATTGGTACACCAGCCTGCAATTAGATTCATAATTGTGTCATCTTCGAAGGAGTACGACATTTGCGTTTCACAGTGCCATTGCATGACATCTCAAATATATTCGATAACACTGAAATCTGGTGAATTAAGCGGTCATGGAAGATTCCAAACTCAGACGAATGTTTCTTTAACCATAATTTTGCGCCTGTAGATTTGTCTCGTTGAGCATTGTTCTGTTAGAAAAGGCAAAATAGAAGAGGAATTGGTGGCATGTACGGTCTCCTGCTGGCATGCAAGTTCGTTGACTCATGGGATTTTCTCCATACGCAGATCCTTATGTCCCAAAATAATTAAACAAGCAACTGGTCAAGTTAGGCTCTTCGTTTCCAAAACACAAGTGGCATATGTCCGATTGCTGAACTCATACAAGCTGCACAGCTCTGGATCTGTGTCGTCTATTCAATCAAGGGTACTTTGGTCAGGTATTCTGGACTGTGTCGTCTATTCAATCAAGGGTACTTTGGTCAGGTATTCTGGACTGTGTCGTCTATTCAATCAAGGGTACTTTGGCCAGATATTCTGGATCTGTGTCGTCTATTCAATCAAGGGTACTTTGGTCAGGTATTCTTGATCTGTGTCGTCTATTCAATCAAGGGTACTTTGGTCAGGTATCAGCTTCAACTCAAATGAAGTAAATAATATAATAAATATTCTCGACTCATTTTATAGCATGTTTGCTACTAACTATCCAAAGTAGGCATAATGTTGAGAAAGCAAGTAGCATTGAAATTTAACACAAACCTGCTGTGCGGTATAGAAAACCAATACTCCGATCTTGCTCGTTTCTTTCCATAGGACAGACCGGGTGACACTTGAGGTTTACGCTCTTTTGGAATACCCACCTTCAGGCAAAGGTAAAGAGGAGGGCCTTCCGCTTCTTCTCCAAGCTTTTTCTGAAGGAGCTCTGGAAGAAAATAAATGCAATGAGATCTGAATGAGAAGATATTCTTGAATAAAATCCCTACTTATGTAAATTTAAATATCTACTTACTCATACAGAGTTACGTTAACAGTTCGCACTATTTGTAACATTTCAGATTTCAAGCATTTTTGTCTCAAAAATCAATCAAGAGATAATGCTGAATTTGGAGAGGGCAATCTGCCTCGTCATCACAGTTTTTGAATAAAGAATTAAGATTACAACAGTGAAATTGTAAAACTTAAAATGTGGGAAAGCAAAAGACTTTTTAATATTTTAAGGCTTCCTTTAGAAAAGTCTTACTTCATTAAAATTATCTAAAATAATCATTATCTAAATTAATTATCCTTCCCTTCCCAAAAAATTGTAACAGATTTTTTTTCCTCGGAAGAAACAGAGCAAATCTATCCAAATTGTGTTATAATTGTAAATAAACCCTGTTTAAAATAACATATTGCACCTTATTCTTTTAAAAATTTTGTCAAGACCTTATTTAATTCTAGCCAATTATTTTTAGTTCCACTTTTCTGTCCCTTCTGATTTCAGTTTCCTGCCGGAATGTAAATTTTAAATCACGTAGTATGAAAATCTAAACATGTTTCCGAAGCAGTATTTAAGCTGTGTTTCAAGAGTTCGTGAGTAGTAGCGGAGTTAGTTCCGAGTTTATGCTGTGTGTTTGAAATTAGCTCCCTAGTCTGTGTCGGTGTTCGACACCCATAAGATTATACTGATATTTTAGCCTCTGCTTTGTGTACAACCGATTTAGTGTTTTAGATAATTAAGGAGTCACTTATTAGCCATTCAAATTCTTTGTAATTAGTTACATTTTTATTTTCTGTTAAATTTAGTTCAGCCACAAATGGCGGTGAATTGTGAGCACCGAGTGCATGCATCTTGTTAAATTCAGTTCAAATAAAAAAGGTTATTTGAAACCTTCTCTGCAGTACCTACTCTTCAAACACACAGCAACTATTTGCTACTTCGTCCTCTACGTAGTGTCTACATTTTATGCTTCCCAAAAGAGTGAGACTCAATAACGTCTAAAGCCATCATTCTTAAAGTTCTCGTTCACTGGCAAAAAAACATTTGCTCATTTTTTAAAAATACAGGGTGTTTATAAGTCCCGGGCTCATTTTGATGTTTAATAACTCATAAAATAATAAAGATAGATTAAAATTAATAACATAAATGGTTAGATAGACTCAAAAAGTTTCATGACCCTTGTCAATGAACTTCCACGTGTGCTCCCGTCGTCGCACGGAGAAATCAAGTCGATATTCAATTTTACTCCGGGTACCGGCAAGCATGTCGTCATCCACAGAGGCTATTGCGGTTGTCATTCTGGCTTTTAGGTCATCGATGTTCGACACTCTCCTCCTGTACACGTTGTCCTTTACAAATCCCAAAGAAAAAAGTCCAGCGACGTTATATCGGGTGATTTGGGTGGCCAAGGAATTGGACCTCCTCGCCCAATCCATCTTCCTGTAAAATGGTCATTCAAGGAACTACGAACGATGGTACCCCAATGAGGTGGTGCCCCATCTTGTTGCAAAAAGACATGTGGCTGAAGCTCTTCTAGTTGTGGAAATACAAAGTTTTCCAACATGTCTAAGTATACGACTGATGAGACCGTCTTTTCTGTAAAAAAGAAAGGTCCAAGGACTCGATCGTGCATTAGTCCACACCACACATTAACCTTTGGGGAATCCCTTTGTGCCTCACGGTATAGTTGCCAAAAACAAAAGAGAGAAAAATGCAATTAATAAGCAGACGATATTTAGAAAAGTACAGATATTTAGAAAAGCACAGATATTTAGACTGGAAAATGAAATTATCTGAAATTAACCACAAGCGCAGACGATATTTAAAAAAGTAAAGATATTCAAACCTAAAAAGGAAAATTTATAAGTTATTCCATCAATAAATGCCATAAGTTTGTTTATATCTTCATTATTTTATGAGTTATTAAACATCAAAATGGGTCCGGGACTTTATAAACACCCTGTATATAAATTTCTTTGTGCGTTCTTACCTGCAAACTATAGAGCTAATTTAATTAAGAATTTAGCATACTTCTCTATTTTTGAAGCGTGGTGTATCAGTCACAAGGTGCACACAAGTCACAAACTTGTTTTGGAGCCAACTAAGATCAATAGATCTACTCACTGTCAAACGCCTCAAAGATCTCCGGTTTCTCCTCGACCAGGTTTTGGTATCCGATTGTTGCTGTTCCTTTCTCCTCCGCTCCTTCCGGCAACTGTTCCTCCTTGGTTTCCTCCTCGGATCCTCGGCCAGAGAAGAGGGATCCCGAAAAGTCAACGAAGGACTTGGGCGAGGAGGTGAGGATACGCGAGATGGAGGTTATCGATTCCATGGGGTAAGAAAGCCTTTTCAACATCCGCTCCCGCCGACTCTCCGAGGGCACCGTTGATTCTTGGACCTGTCAGACAGACACAAAAAGAAAATTGTTGTGTTTAGTCTCATATGATTGCAGCTGAAACTTCTGTATTTTCGGACATCATTGTAAAAAAAATATAAATCAATAAAAGGGAAGATATTGGAGTACTGGGAAAATGATCAATTCGTAATGAAAACACACAGGTTCTTCTGTTTATGAAAATTCGCCTTACGTCTTTACCTTCATGGAAAATTTATATTACTATTTCTTTTATTCTAGAAGTATCTGAAGGAAAATTCTGCTTTTCAGAAATAAACGTGAAATATCATTTGTCAAAACAAACTTTAGAAGTTTTTTGTCATCCAAGAAATGTACAAAATAAATAAATAAAATTTAAAATAAAATTTAAAACAACCTGAAAACTTTCTTATTTTATATTCCTCCAAAAAGCTGTTTTTTTTTTCCTTTAAACGTACATACACGTTTCGAGAGCATTTGGGCTAACGCCCCGTTGGCAATTGTTTCACGTTTTTCGAAGCAAAGTAGTAGACAGAGCTCTGTAATTAGATTCACTAACGATGAAATCGACTAGTTTCAGTAGGATCGATTTACAAACACGCAGCATTTTTTAAATATAAACGCATTATTAACTAAATCACACATTTACCTATAACAATAATGCCCAGTATCATCTTATATCCCGCAGTTCGAAATGTTTGTGAGGAGATAGTTTCCAGTGTAAAATATATTTTAAATTTATAACAAATATTTTAATTTAGTGAACCTTTTCGATCTTGCCTTGTTTCAACTTAGAGTTCCCTACCAGAATGAGGTTTTAGAATCGCGTCCATAAGGAGCGTTATTAGTTGCTGCGACGTGAAAAGTCATGTGAAAGTCTTCTCTTCTCCGGAAGGAGATATGCTGGAGGCAAAGAAAGTCCTCATCCTTCCACCCTATTTTGAGAATAATTCGGTCCGAATGGCGCATGCGTGTTTGCGCTCATGGTCGCGGAGGAGACGGTCGAACTACAGTACTATTTATTCAAGTTTTCATCATCGACCAAGTGATTTTCTGCATAACGCAGAAATTCTTATAATTGTGTATGCTTCTGCTATTGCAAAAGTGTTTATTACTTCAGTTTTTACAACTTGAAATGCTTTAACAACTACAAAAATACTCATTACATCATATGTAGAACTTTTCACTTCACCCCTGCATTCAGTTTAAAATTACTGTTCCCATTATATGTTGCGTCATATTTACAAATTAATTTGTTCGTCATCAATCACATTCTCATTCTTACAAAGCTTGGTCTCTTACAAAGCATATATATATATAGATTTTGTTCCATCTCATCATCACCATATTTATCCAAGAATTATTTGCCTTTTTTACCCAAGATTTTTCATCCCCCAACAAGTGATGCTTAGTTTAACGCATAAGTTTTTCACAATTATGTATAATCTTCATCAGCGTAAGTGGTTGCTACTTCATGCCTTCAGTTCAAGTTGTTGTTCATCATTATGCTTTTTCAACTGCTTCATCCTCAGCTAAATAACTCCAGCATTTGTGCATCAAATTATGTTTCTACATCAATCATCATTTACTAACGTCAACTACTCAGTAGAATACATGATATAATTCTACTCAAAGTCACGTTTATTTATCAAAATTTACACCTAACTTTATGTTTTGCCAATTCTATATATCACATTCTTCAAATGCCATATAACTGCTTTATCACCAAATTTGCTATCATCCACGTCCTTCACACTAACTACCAAAAAACCTTGGTATGCCAGAATCTTATGCTTATCGCCTATTTGGCGACGCTCTGCGCACTATTCCACCACTTCAAATGCTCCGCTTAAATTAATGCAAGTATACAGCCTTAAAGCTAGGTACTTCTTCAAAAATGAAATGATTCGATTCGATTCGAACAACACGATTTCCAAATACAGAGGGTGTTTATACATTTTTAGGACACTTTCAGGATCGTTTAATTCATTTTTTAAAGTAAAGAATATCTTTTTTAAAAATGTTCGAACAGAGAGCCTATTTTTAGGACCACACGTCTGTATCGTGATTTCATGAAAGAAGAGCTTTTTGTAAATTTTCCAGGGCATTGATTTCCCTTCCCTTTCAACTATTTCCCTCGGTCCATGAGTAGTGGTGGTTTGCGTTTAAAAAGAGTTCTCTTCAAGAGTTCAGAGGCAAAATAAAATGAAATGTCAGGGGACTTCATAGGAATATGTTGAAAATATGTATATGGAATATCTGTATCAGTCTTCATTTTTTCAAGAAATGCAGTGGTACTTTTCGAAGAATGGCTTGTTGCTTTTTCCTGATGAAGTTTCGCTGTATAAAAGTCTCTAGAATAAAGAATTTCTTCCGTAAATATTGACGTAAATCTTTCTCCTGATAGTATTTTGGGTTGATTTAATATTTTTTCCTACGTTTCTTATTTTTAATTTCCATCCTTAAGAGATTCCTGCAATGATAATAAATCCATCATTGAAACTTTCTTTGCATTGATGGAACAAGGTTTGAATATATTTTCTCTTCGTTATCGATGATAAACAGACTTTTTTTTTGTTGTGGTTGTTGCAGTCATTTAAGTAAATAAATGCTTCATCAACGTCACATACTCCATACTACTTGATAGAGTACTCTAGTTGAGCTGCTTTTGTAATACCTACAAGACACAGAACAATTTCACTAGCATGATGGTCTCTAGAGCCATGGCAATTTTGTTTTGCAGATCAGGTATAGTATTACACGGTTATGACACAAATATTTTGTTCTTCATTTAATATTTTATGGCGATCATCAGACTAGACAAACTCAGTAAAATGTGTCAAAAAGCACATGCTTGGATTTAAACCTAACTATCAGCATTCAGCAGTCTTATCACTCATAGGCCTCTTTTTCAAATGATTATGAACTGCATATATATATATATATATAATATGTAATACATTGTAAAGAAGATTTTCACATTGTACATGCCTCATGTTATGCTACTGATATTTTTTCTAAAAATCTATTTGTTATGTGGATTAATCCTTTACACACTTTTGATGTTTGTAAAAGTATTGCATATAGTCTTTTCTGAAAAAACATTATTAAGGAAATCAAATATAAATTCATTACTTTAATTACACTAAGTTTCAAATATAAAAATTGGAAGGCTTTTCTAACATATTATGTACATTTCCCATGTGTTGAAACTGGGAGAGAATTCCAAATGTTATTAACTAAATAAATAATTTTTAAATTATATATTAATCTTTTAAAAAATACAATATACTTGAGATTTTTAGAATCAAATTTATTCAATGTGTTAAATTTCTTCAAAACCAAATATCAAAATGCAATACATTTTAAAAAATCAAATTATAATTTGTTAGTATTTAGGAACTTTCTGAAAAAAATATAAGCTTGAAGGCTCTGGTTCACTAAATTTCTGTCCCTAATATTAAAAAAAAGTAAGGCAATGTATCTTCCACACAGTAAAAGTTGAGAAAGACTTTTACATGTGCATTTGTTACTTGATGATCAGAAAATAAATGCTCTCTGTAATTTTCAGTGTTAAAGAATGAAGTGGAACGTTCGAAGATTCATACCAGAGAATAATTTTTGGTTTTTAAGATACCACACAGTAAAAAGACGCGGGGATTCATTAGTACACTTTTTTTGAACTTAAAATTTTATTACACAGTTCACATAATCCTACGAATTTTACATATTCACTCTGTTGCCTTTCAATAGAGGTTAAAGTTAAAAAATCATTACAAATCCAAACGAAAAATATGCAATCAGAAGATGTACGAAAAGTTCCGTACCAGCGGAAAATGACTCAAAAACAAATTCTTGGCATTAAAAATTGGTCGCCAAAAACGGTCTTCGGCGATGGCTTATTCTGATTGGTTGAATTTCTTCAGTTCCCGGCGGGTTTTAGCCGCCCGTCCTCCTCAGCGGTTTCCTCGTCCATCCGTCCGTAGTAAACACCCGCCTTAGGCCTAGACGAGAGGAAAACATGGCGTAAATGGCTATCACTCTTATACTAGTATAAAAAAGAAAACATCTGTAGCAGCATGCAGGAAATGTTTGCTGCAACGTGAAGGTTCTCTTAACAGTACCCTCTTTATCCGACTAATGCAAGTTGGGATGCTTCGGATAACACATTTTTTTCGGATTGTACTTATTTAACAGCAAAAATAAATATGCCGAAGTACTGTTAGGCAAAACTACATATTGTGATGCATTTAACACATATTTGTTTTACAATCAAATGTTGATTTAATTGTGTAAATTATCTCTATATCGAGCTTATTAAATTGACGAATCTTCTTATTTCTACTTTAAAAGATGATTTACATTAAAAAAAGTTAAACATTTTGAATACGTACAATTTTTTCTGTAAAATTCATGTTTTACGAATGGCAAAAAAGAATATTTCTTTTAAAGAAGTTATTTGAAAAAGGATAAATTTTCAATGTTTTTACATATTTTACAATTGTGCACAACAAATTTTCTCTTTTAAAAAAATCATTTGAATGAGGATAAATTTTCAATACTATTATTTGCTTCAGGGAAGAGCAATCAAAACAGATATTAAATCGAGAATATCACTAAATAAGATTGGAATGTATTTAAAACCGTGTTTGAAGCTAGAAATGTTTATCATTGCTTACCAACCAATCTATTGTTCCGTGCGTACGGGTTCATTATGGATCGAATGCACAAGTCGTTAAAACGTTAACAGAATTTATTCTTTCCACAAGAAATAAATCAAAATGCTGAAATATTTCTTCAGAGATATTAATACAATGTCACAATATCTCAAACGTTAAACATAATTCACTTTAAAACAGATAAACTAATTCTAACTCACAGCGAAAGCGCTACAATCAATCACAGCATTAAGTAAACAAACAGCAGTTCGTTTCAAACAGCTACAACTACAACAACAACTGAGATGAGGTGTTTCAAGTCGGCTTTTATAAGCTTTTTAATTATTCACTAGAACAATCTCGATTTTTCTAGATTTTTCTGGATGGCAACAGTCATTACGAGATATTTATTTATTAAATATTAAATACATGCTCTCTCTTTTTTTTATTTTTATTTTTTCGACGTAGCTTTCTCTTCAAAAATCGTCTGCGTTGCACGGGAAAATAAAGCAATTTTAATTACAGTTCTAAATAAACAGCTACATAAATATGAAATCCGTAATACTATTATATATATTTTCTGCCTGTTCTGTCTTCACCAGTCGTTGTATACAAAAATTTAAGCTAGCTGCAGAAGAATGAAAGATGCTGGTGATAAAAAATCAAAAATTTCCGTAAGGAAGTGGATGTATAACTGTGAATTATACTTGCTCGATTATGAAGAAATTAGATTGCCGCCGAATTATAGCAAAACTTATCATGATTACGTTATAAAGTTCGACTTAACTTAGCCCAACCGAAATTTGCCACATTCGAACGAATGGTCGCCGTCATAATCCAAATGTATCATTGTTAGAACAAATTAGTGTCACTTTTGCATAATGAAACTCGGCAACGTCGAAACCAAACGAACGCCAAACGATATACACTGGTGTGCAAAAATTAAGGACGAGACGGTTTTTTCAATATAACTTTGTACAAAAGCTTTCCAAATCAACACATTTAATACCGTAAGATCCCCAATACGTAAGGACATGAGTAATGTAAGCAACACTTACTAAAAGAGAAATCAGAGGGATAAAAAGAAGCTTTATTGAAAAAGTAGCATGGAGCACAATGCGACTGAAGGCCGAAACATCCCTGTGATGGGTGTCCAGCAAGAAACATCCGGTCTTTAATAGGGGATATGATCTCCCCTGACTGCTAGGCAGGTTTCACATCATTTGTGCATGCTGGATATGTGGTTGTTAATGAGCTGTTGAGACACTGCTGCTCGTTCCTCTTGTAGCACCAATCGCAGTTTCGGAATCGTTACTGGCTGCCTCGGGTTACGTGCTGCCTCGGGTCTTCCTAGTAAGTTCCGTACATGCTTGACGGGATTTAGATCCAGAGACCTTGCCGACCAATCCATGTGTTCAAGATCTTCAGTATCTAGTTTAAGATTACGGGCCAACTAGTTTAGAACTGAGTTAGCTTCGGCTAAATCTCTTTAGTTAGTCAATTAGTTAGTTCTTAGTTCTTACATTTTGAGGTTAAGCCCAAGTAGAGACTTTTCTGTACGTCCAAAGAAAGGAGTCGACTGCTGAATCTCATGTAAATAAGCAAAGGGTTATAAGGTATTTCTCCCGCCTTCTTGGCACACCTTCGTGGTGTAGCGCTCAGCACGCTCGGCGCGTATTCAAGAGCTCCGTGGTTCGAGTCCCGGCGAGAGCATTGCTCATTTTTCATCTCTACTGCTTTCAAAAAATACCTAATGTCTCTACAGAGTAATTAACCCTTCTTGAGTTTAAGTTTCTGTTCTTGGACGTAAGCGATTATTCGCTTAGCAGTTCACTAGGTTCCTCGATCCTTAATCTGACAGAATAAACACGAGGAACCCTACAGTGTGTACCCTTTCCCATATTATTTAATATTACTTTGATCTCACCTATTGTTCGTTAGTAAGAACCTAATTTAGATCATTGTGAGTAATTCTAAATGCAGTTCACTGATAACTTCGTATAAAATGATTTCTGCTTCTTAGAAAATGGCATAGATTTAAAACATTTAAACTAACTAGAATATGTGTCAAAATGAGTACTGACCTGAGGAGGTGCTAAACTATTTGTAGTTTTTTGGCTTTCTGTAGCTTCAGGTGCACGATTTCTCTTCTCCGGAACGAAGAGTAACTATAAGCAGAAACATTCATATACATAAATGTATTCTTATTACATAGCATTTCTTTGCATTAGTTTAGATTTTAATAAAAATAAATGTGTATCGAATACGCCAAGAAATTTCTCTTTATCAAGAAATTGCTGTTGTTGTTGCTTATATTCACTTGTCTGACGTAGTAACCCCAAGCCCACGAAAATCCTCGGGGCAAGGAGCGTTAGATTACGCCTGTCGTTGGCAACAACCATGAGCACCTAACAGGTGACAGTGCTATTTGGCTCAGTTCCGCCAGCAATTTTGATGGAAAGCACCCGGGGGTACGGGTCCGAGAATATACCCCCCTCTCCCTTTCCACCAAACCATACGAGAGAACTTTCGGCTCGCCGCATATTTAGGGTGCCGCCATGCCGCACCGACACTGTACATTTACAAATATCCATGCCTTCTCCGGGATTCAGACCTAGGCCCCTCAGCCCGGTAGTGAGCAACGCTAACCGCTATACCGGTTGGGCGGCTGTCAAGAAGTAACATACTGTAAGCTGTATCTCTGAAACTTAATTACTCAACATTCTAAATCTGCTACTGACTACATAGACTCAGGCTGTGCTATCACCTTCACTTTATAAGGTATTTCTTCCCCCTCCTTCGCATGCCTTCGTGGTATAATGGTCAGCACGCTGGGCTCGTATTTCCAGAGGTCCGTGGTTAGAATCCCGGCGAGGATATTGCACATTTCTTCATATCTCCTGCTTCCAAATAATAATCTAATGTCTCTACACTGGCACCCGAACTAAAAAGGTGGTGGATGATGATTCTTCACAAGGATTTGGCGATTGGGGCCCCTAATCCCCAGTTTCTCTTTAAAAGGGGGAGTGTATAAGGTATTTCTTCCCCCTTCTTCGCCTGCCTTCGTGGTGTAGTGGTCAGCACGCTGAGCGTGTATTTCCAGAGGTCCGTCGTTCGAGTCCCGGCGAAGGCGTTGCTCATTTTTCATGTCTCCTGCTTCGAAATAACCTAAAGCCTCTACAACTTAACTTTCTTTAATCACAGTTCCGATCCATATCTAGAATTCGCTTTTTTCTGCCAGGCTAGTGGGAACAAATACTAACGCGTGCCAATGATTCTTAATACGTTTTGCATATTTAAATAATTTTGTTTTTCAGTTCATACAACCAGCGTCTTATACTAAGGATTCAGAGGTTGATGAACAGAGCCAAAGAAAGACTCGACCGAAATAGCAGATAGTAATCTCTAATTTTTTTAGACAGTTTTGCCATTAATGACAGCAACTGATCTTTTGCTTATAACTCAGGAAACAAAATCGATAACCATAAGCATCTATAAGAGAAAATTCACCTACGCCAAAAAAACTTCGCTTCTAGAAGATTCGAATAAACACTGCGTTGATTAATCTTGATTTTCACAGAGTAAATTATAAGAAAATTTTGCTTGTAAGGGAAACAGTATAGTATATATTTTGTAAAAAAGGCAACGGACCCGATTTCTGATAGTATTCATCGCGTAAATTAAGGATCGCTCGATCAGAAAATGCTTTTTTTTTCCGTCTGTTCTGTCCACTCTTCCCATAAAGGGATCATCATCATTCCTTTAATAGCAAAGATAAATATTTTTTATTAACTATCTCATTACTCGCCAGATTTGGTATCTTGGGCATTATTTTCTGGTATCTAAAGTGAAATCTTACATTAATGTATTCAATTTTGAAATCATTTCAAAAACTCCGAAGAACGTAACGAGATAATGAACAGCATTTCAATAGCAACTTCCTGCGAAAACTCCCAAAAGCTCTATGAACAAGCCAAGAAAACTATGCAGAAAAATTAATGCGTGCGGAAGGATAACAATAGTAATAAATCTCTTTTCTTTTTAATTGCTGTCTCTCTCAATCTGTGTTTTGAAACCTGCCGCACTTTTTTAAATGCGCGTGATCCCTTCAATAACCGAGTAGTTGAGACCACTGAATACTGGTAGTTCAACCTGGGTTCGAATCCAGGCGAACAATCTGGCTTCGCGTTTTCACGGCTTTCAACATGTGCAGCGTGGCTTTAACATGTGTGTCGAGACCACTGAATACTGGTAGTTCAACCTGGGTTCGAACCCAGGTGAACCATCTGGCTACGCGCTTTCCTGGCTTTCAACATGTGCAATGTAAATACGATCCTTTAGAAAGTTCTTCACAAAGGCATTTCTCCTCTTAGGTTTTCTGTCTGAGGGAAGGGATACTTAGTGTGCATTGCCACATTTAAACCCAGCATCATAACGCGTTGTGTTTTTCCATCCTGCTCTGGATGATCGATTTTTCTATCGAATAATCCTAGAAAGTAGTCATATACAAGAACACAAAAAAAAAATTGCAACATGCTACAAATATAAATTAAATCAATACGAAAATAACCGTTTAGTTTACTCTAATAGCATTTCAAAATGAAATGTTAAATAATACATGATGTTTTCAAACATATATAGATGACACTATTAAAGCACACAGTTGAAATAAAGACAAAACATGTTAACAAAACGATCAGATATCAAGAAATTATCGCACACATCATGGTAATATAAAACTTACAACAAAAACATATCAGCAAGAATAGTTAAAACGTTGTGAAATACGTGGTGCACACTTTAACTGCCTTAAAAATTGGGCATTCTAAAAATAATACATTTTTCAATTAAATTAATTAAAATTAAATCAATATCGCTGATATACTTCGGCGGACTTTATGATTAAATAGCAATTAATCAATTAGAAAAAGCCAGCTCTCTGATGGTTGCAGTCATTTTAAAAGGTATTTTCTGCCTTCTTTTCGTAGTTTAATTGGAAGCATACTCTACGCGTAATTGTAATTGGAAGCATACTTAACGTGTATTCGAGAGGTTAAGGGTTCGAGTCCCGGCGAAAGCACTGCCCATTTTTCCCGCCACTTGCTTAAAAAAAACTAATGACTATGCAACTTTAATTAATCTAATTATATCCTAGCTTCTGAAGACAGAATTTTTTATTTACTATTATTAAGAATAATTTAGGCAGCGATAACAATTTCGTGAATTAACGTGCTCTGCTCCTAGCTTAATATATTTCCAGTTGCTCAGTTTGTTTTCCTAAAAGATATTCAAAGCCAGCAGCGTTAACTTATTCATAAATAACTAGCTTGTCATCAAATTATACCTTCATAATTATATTAACTGTTTGCTTTGAATAAGAAATAAAACATTAGAATATTTTGCGTTTCTATATAGCACTTGAAAGATTTCGAAGATTGAAAGCTGATCAATGAATATATTTCTTCTTTAAAAAAATCTTTCCATGCAGTCTCCAGTGTAAATAAATTAACACTTGCCTTTAATCAATACTAGAATCGAGAGCGTTCATCTCTCCCGCGAATTACTTTTGGAGCCTCTAAATTACTAAATAGTTCAGTAGTAGCAATTAGTAGAGCATTGTGTTTCATATTTAAGACGAGCAGTCGATTAGATTGCATTTTATATGTTATATCCTTTACATATTGTTCTTTTATGCAAAAGTGAGCTGAAAAAAGTTACAAAGTAGAAGATAATGAAAGATGGTTTGATTTATTTGTTTATAGCAAAGCACTCGAGGGCTATTTAACTTGGGTGAACTTCATGGAGAATTTCTAAAAGAAACTGGCTCGTATACAGGTTACACATGGAGAAAAGCAAGAAAGCACCCATGCAACCAGCCTGTTCGCTCTGGACCCGAACTACCAGTGTTCAGCGACTATACCGCTCGGCCGCTGGTGAGCCATGTAAAAATAGAAAAAATATACGACATTGAAATTATTTAAGGTACGTAAGGAGTTTAACCTTTGTTTGTAAATAACAGAAATATGTGTCTGTTGGTATCTTTGTTACCGTTAAAGTATATAATGCAGTTATTTCATAGAATAAATACCTAGTTATTCCATGAAATAACTGATCGTGTCCGTTAAAGTGGGTAATATGTTAATTATCTGACGCTTTAACTAGTTATTCTATGAAATAACTAGGTATTCTATAAATTAACTAATGAGAGATGGTTAAAGTGTGATTCAGATCACGGTCACTCTGTTCAACGTTCGCCTGACCAGCTAGCAGTTAAAATTTATAAGCCATAGTGCTTTCTACGTGATTGCATTGTGAAACAATTTGAAGTGCGCTAGTATTAGTATATCTTGCTACGCACCCTTTCAGGTAGAGGCCAACTTCCGCGATTTGCTCTGCGAAGCAAAGTCTAATTTAATTTCTATTTAGGTATTTATTTAAATTTATTTGTTTGTTAAGTTCGACCCAAGTGTGGTCTTTTACTTTCTGTATCTCTCCCGAGTTGGGAAGTGTGTAAATAATAGTGATCTAATAAAAGAGGATTTCAAATCCCTTTCAAGTGCAGTTATTCTCCAACTCAGCATCTACATCAGAACAAAGCTAACTTTTCATCAGCTCACTGTTCCAGTTCAGGACTTGAGAAGAAGAAACATATTACAGACTTTACTGTGTTTCCTAAAATGATACAAAGAACATTCAGTCCTGACAGTGGCGCCCGAACTAAAAGAAAAGGATGGCCTCAACGAGAAGAAGACGAACCTGAGATACCTGCTGTACCTGTCCAAAATCCTGAGATAGCACCTCCTGGCATAGAAGAATTTGGCTACATCGTACAAACCATGAGAGCAGCCATGAAGCCAGCGGCAAGTTTTGACGGCAAGACAGCCGTAATCAATTTCCTGGAAAAGCTAGACTCCCACTTCATGTTATATCCAGTTCACGAATTTCAGAAAGTCGCTCTTGCTACCAGCGCTTTGAAGGGCCAAGCGCTAAGTTGGTTCAAGTGCATTGGAAAGAATCTGTTGGGGGAACCAGGAAGCCCCACATATACGTATGAAAATTTCAAGAATTCCTTGGTGAAAGCATTTCCTGTAGTACGAGACCGAGCCAGACAGGAAGCTGAACTGTTTAGTCGATATCAAGAAAGAATAGAAGATTTGTCTAATTTTATTTTGAGAAAAATTCAAGTTTTCAAGCTTTTGTATGGAAGTCGCCCGGATCCTGAAATTATTCAAGTTATACTTCCTAGGCTACTGCCCCAAGTTCAAGATTTCATCGAGCTAAGAAATCCAACAACATTAGACAGATTATTTGAGCTCGCGGTACAATTTGAAAGCCGAAGAACAGCCGACAACGAACGACGACGCCAATTTGAGCGAAGAAGTCAGTGGAGTTCGCCAAGACCGCAGCAAAAGCAAAATCAAAGTTACGGGAATAAGGCGAAGCAATGGCCGAAGAAAGATGTGTCTCCTAAAGCGAGCGGCGAACGAAGGGAATTTAATAGAAGAACAAGCAAAGATTCCGAGGGCAACCAGAAGAAAAAGAATTTAAACTAAGAGGGATTTCTTCGAGGAAGGTGAAGAAGTCCGAAGCAGCGCAAAACCCTTCCAAAATCAATTTAAACACCGTGGTCGTTAAGAATTTGAGTTTGCCGAAGATTGAAGTTCTAATCAACAACATACCGGCGACAGCCCTCTTGGATACAGGAGCCCAAAGCAGCTTCGTATCGGAAAGATTCTTTAAGAAGCACTTTCGACGTTACAGAATTTTTAGTGCAAGAGACACGGATGTCATAGCGGCCCAAGGAGAAAAATGTAGCTGTTTAGGAAAAGTACCATTGTTCGTGCGTATCAACAACGAACAGGTAAGAATCCTGTTTTATATTGTGCGTAACCTGCAGACTTGTATTATTCTAGGTGTGGACTTTTTTAGTTTGGCAGAAGCAAAAATTGATTTCAAGGGGGGAGAACTAACATTAAATATGAAGCCAATTGAAGCGAAGAATGATAAGCCCCCGCAGCTGGACTTGGAACATTTACAAGCAGAGGAAAAAGAGAAAATCCAAGGTCTGGTAAGTCACTTTGCGAATTTATTTAGTGATGTACCAGGCTTTACGCAGGTGGTGAACCACGACATTGACACGGGGGACGCTCAGCCAGTTAGGCAAAAGCCATATAGATATGATAGGACAAAAGAGGAAATAATTGAACATCATATTAAAGAGATGTTAAAGAATAAAATCATCACGCCAATTTCTAGCAGTTACGCTAGCCCCGTTGTCCTGTGTAAGAAAAATAATGATTACTCGATTACGCACCCGAAGCGGTGGCGTTTTGCTATAGATTATCGCAAGTTAAATTCAGTTACAAAATATCCTGTATACCCGTTGCCGATAATTGAAGAAATAATTCGAAATATTTCGTCTACAAAATACATGACTACGTTAGATCTTACGAGTGGCTATTTTCAAATTGGGGTAAAACCCGAAGACGTACACAAAACCGCGTTCATAACTAATTCTGGCACATACGCATTTCTTAGAATGCCTTTTGGTTTATCCGGCGCACCGGCAACGTTCCCAAGATGTATGGACATCGTCTTAAGACCAGTCCTTGGTAAAAGCACTTTCACATATTTAAACGATATTATAATTACGAGCAGTAATCTAGAACAACACTTACAAGATTTAAGAAAAGTGTTTTCATTGTTAAATGAAGCTGGTTTAAAGATAAATGCGTCCAAATGTAAATTTGCCGCAAAAGAGTTACGTTATTTAGGATTTAAAATTTCCCCAAAGGGAATCGAAACGGATCAATCAAAAATTATAGCTATTAAAAATTATCCTGTTCCTAAAACAGCGAAGAAACTATTGTCGTTTCTTGGGATGTGTTCATACTATCGGTCCTTCATTAAAGACTTTGCAAAAATAGCTGAGCCGCTGCCAAAGTTGAAAAGAAAGAAAGCCAGGTTTTCGTGGTCAGCAGAAGCCAACTTGGCGTTTCAAAAATTGAAAGACTCATTGACTCAAGCTCCCGTCTTAAAATTTTCAGAAGGGGATAAAGGATTAGAGATTTCAGCGGACGCTTCAGATTTCGCGATTGGCGCAGTGCTTTCACAAAATGGTCAACCCGTCGCCTTTTTCAGCCGAACATTAAATGAAACCCAGAGAAACTATTCGGCAACGGAAAGAGGAACTCTCGCAGTGTTAGCAGCAGTACAGAAATTTCGTGTGTTCTTTGGAAGTTCTCCAGTAACTGTATATACCGACCACGCGGCGGTCACTAGACTCTATTCTGGAAAATATCTATCACCCAGATTAATAAGGTGGGCTCTCAAATTACAGGAATATAACCTAATAATTAAACATACGCCGGGAAAGGAAAATGTTGCGGCAGATGCTTTAAGCAGAATTAACTTAGATGAAAATGGAAGTGTAATTAAGATAGCCATGTTAACATCCAAAGTATTAGATTCTCGTGAAACAGTAATAGCCGAACTCAAAAAAGATCCGGAGTTCAAAAATATATACAATTATTTGGCCGACCCTGAGAATTTCAATCATCCGGATATTGTGCCGATAAGAAATAGGGCCGAAAATTACGAATTAATTGACGGACTGTTATTCTATACGAAAGCTACTAATGAGAATCATGAATATAGACCGGTTATCCCAGCTAGCATGAGGTTGAATGTATTAGAAGAGTTGCATGATTGTGCCATTTCGGCTCATTTAGGTATAAGAAAAACTGTTC
>KK115091.1:65976-83287 GCA_000611955.2 Stegodyphus mimosarum | reverse complement strand
TTGATACGGGAAGCGACGGGAAATATAGAAACGGCCCAGAGAAAACAAAAATTATATTATGACCTAAAAAGAAGAGAGGTCAAGTACAATGTGGGAGATGAAGTGCTAAAAATTAAGCATAACTTGTCAAATGCCCCAGAAGAAAAGGTGGGGAAATTCTTTCCGCGTTTTGAAGGACCTTTCATAATTGAAAAGATTACAAAAACAGCGGTAGTATTAAAAAGAAATGATGGTCACACAATGACAACGAATGTGGACCAAATCAAGCCATACTATAATAGATATAAAATGCCAATATTTAAAGATTTGTTTCAGGATCCGAGGCAATCGACTAGCCAGGAAGATGTACTTCAGCAAAAACAGGAGGAACCAGCTACAACGGCATCGAAAAGTCAGAAAAAGAAAGCTCCCCCTCAACAAAGTAGAAATAAGAACCAAAAATGTGGTTTCAAAAGAAAGTCTCACGATGCAGGTGACCAGATCTACGAGCATACCAAGAGAAGAAAGCAGAATGGGCAAGGAAAGCCCAATGTATCCAAAAGAACTGCGGAATCATCGGACAGGTGCCTGAAAAGCAAGAAACGTCGATTGCAGCCTGAGAATCAACTTCCCGAATACAGCAGGAACCAGGACAAGCAACGAACAAGGGCCCAGGAGAGAAGGGCCCAGTCCACCAAACGTCCAGCGGAGGATCCTCCTCTTCAAGGGAAATTTACGCCAAGTGGGCGATAAGTTCTCATATTGAAAGTAAAATGTTTTTGTTAAAAAAAAATTTGTAATTCTTAAAGACTTAAAATTACTTAATGTTTGTAAAATAGATGCTTAAGCATTGTATATAGATTAATTTTGTAAAAGCAATGAATTGCTGAAAAGAAAATGTTAACTAAATGATTTTGTATGACGCTTTGTCGAAAGACTTGTAAAATGTCTAGAATGAAAAATCGGAAAATTGAAGAACACGATTTAGTCTGTGGACTATTATTTCAATGTAATTTGATATTTCAAGAAAGCACCTTGAAAAAGGAATAGGAAGCACTTGCTGTAAGCTTGGAAATTTAACCTATGTTTGTATTTCATGACTGCTATGAAATTGTTAATGTGTTATGAAATGTAACAAATAATAATATTATGCTAGCAATGCACGTTAAGTGCAATATCAATGTGAATGAATATGTGCAAACTGCGAATTGTATGCATGAAGCGAACTCACTGGACAGTTCGTATACTAGAATGAAGATATCAAGAAGGCGTATAAGGCAAGGGCGCCAACAGGGCGGAGTCACGGAGCCCTTTTTTTGCCGATTCCGCGGAATCTTCAGGCGCCTCCACGGGCGACGCCGAAGGACTTAAATTCCCTTCTACCGCTTCCCCACCTTACAGGAGACTGACTACCTTTCCATTGCTATGGCCACAGACATTCGGAGATACGAAGACGCTCGAATACAGGCTATTTTGGTGTTTGTCAGTTTTTCAAACGAACGTCGATAAGATTGAAAGTCTAATCTCCATTCTCTGGTGATGTTGACACTGGATTATTCTTCCGCTGGAGAAGCTTTCAATGATTGCTGTTCCAATGATTGTAAAACCTGATGCTATTGATTATTGTGACCTTTAGTCAGATAGTCTTGCGTAGAAGTAATTAGCTCATGGTTCAAAGATATAATTTGTAGCGTGTAAAAAATTAATTAAAAAAAAGAGACATTCTCTGTTCTTACATTTTAAATAACTGAAATTTCTTTTCTCTCCACATTCAGTTACTTAAAATCTTAGGACATTAACAAGAAGTTTAAATATAAAACTACACATTGTTAAATATGAATTACACAACATTTTCTGAGACTAGTCAGGAAAATCGTACTTTTCAATAAACAACAAGGTCGTTCTCTGTATAGTGTACTGATTTCAGGGCGAATAATACACAGTCCAGTCACATTAATGTGACCATCTGTCAAAAGCCAGAATAACCACCTTTCGCAGAGCGGACTGCTGCGAGACGTGCAGGAAGAGAGTCACATAGGTCCCTGAAAGTGTTCTCTGGGATGTTGAGCCATGCCGACTCTAATGCCGTGGCCAGCTGCGCTAGATTACGCGGTTGAGGATCCATGGCGCGAACAACTCGATCGAGATGGTCCCACAGATGCTCGATTGGGTTTAAGTCAGGTGAGTTTGCTGGCCAGGGGAGGACGGTAAACTCATCCTGGTGCTCTTCGAACCACGCACGTACACTGGCAGCTGTATGGCACCTCGCATTGTCCTGCTGGAAGATGCCATCATCCTGAGGAAAAACAATGCGCATGTAGGGGTGAACATGGTCCGCAAGGACAGATGCGTACTTGTATTGATCCATTGTGCCTTCCACAATGATCAGTGAACCTAGAGAATGCCAGGAAAACATTCCCCAGACCATAATGCTCCCGCCTCCAGCTTGGACCGTTCCGGCAATGGTTGCAGGGTGGTTCCTTTCAGAGGTTTCACGCCTTATACGCCAACGTCCATCTGTCCGATGGAGCATAAAACGCGATTCATCCGAAAACGCAACCTGTCGCCACTCAGTGGACGTCCAGCTGCTGTACTGGCGTGCAAATTCTAGCCTTCGCCGTCGATGAACAGCAGTCAGCATAGGTGCACGAACCAGGCGTCTGCTTCGGAGGCCCAGACGCAGCAATGTTCGCTGAATAGTACTTTGGGAGACACTTTTGGTAGCCCCTTGGTTCATTTTGGTGGTCAGTTGCTCAACGGTAGCCCGTCTATCTGCCCGAACGCATCTCCGCAACCGTCGTTCGCCTCTGTCATCTATGGCCCGTGGTGCACCACATTTGCCACGTCGCTGATTTTGGACAGTCCCATTTTGCCATGCACGGTACACTTTTACCACGGCGGCACGCGAACAGTTCACAAACTCAGCCGTTTCGGAAATGCTTCCACCCTTGGCCCGAAAGCCAATGATCATGCCCTTTTGGAAGTCGGATAAATCGCTTCGTTTCTGCATTACGCCAACGATTGAAATGTTTTCCGAAGCCCTCACACACCCTTTATATACGCTCAACTGCACTGTGCTGCCACCTGCCTTCTGTGATTGGTTATTTAACTCTGACATGGAAAGTACGTGGTGGTCACATTAATGTGACTGGACTGTGTATGTTTTGAGGCAATTTTTTTCATATTTTTTGGAATAACATTGCGAAACGACCTCTATACTGCAAAATCTCGTAACACAACTACGCAAGTTTACTTCTAACACAATAAATAATCTTAACATCCTCACACAGATTTTCAGCAGCTGCAAATTTAGTTCCAGAAATGGAAAATAACCCAGATAAATAAATCCCATGAATAAAGAAGAGAGAAACAATAAAACACGCGAATTCTCTAGGACATCCAAATCTCATGTATTTGTAAAGCTATTCCATTTCTCGCCGCAAGAAACCAAAAATGTCACCTATGTCCTCACCGGAATTCAAACTTCGGATCTTAAAGGGTGTTTTATTAATTACACCAGGAGGGAATGCAAGGGCGAAGGTGGTAGTTCCTTATATTTTCCACTTAAAAAGAGGAGACCCAGGTTCCAAATATATGAATGTGATGACGAATTATGTCTACCGTATTTATTTTTTATTATTTACCGTATTATATTATCAAAGTGGAAAATACAAAACATCAGTTACACCTGTGCCGGAATCCAAACTGGATCTTCCGACGTTAGATGGATATATAATCAGTAATTCTACCAAACCAGGCTTGGGAAATGCTCTAATACCTCGTACATTGTAATGAAAGAGCGAAAGTGTTTCATGCAGAAGGTATTATTAGCAGATTTAGGCGTAACTGAATTGCAATGTAATTGATTAATGTATCCGACTATGTTCTAATCATTAATACCGCGGTGAACTGTAAGTTTCTGTTTAAGCATCCGGAAGCTGATGTCCGAAGGCATACAGACTATTCTAAATAACTTTAAAATGAGAATTTCTGACCTGAATACTTTTGGTGATGTTGTAAAGATTGTTTTGAACTTTTCTATTTGTTATTAAGTGCTCCGAAACAATTAGTTTTGCAATTTAATTTTCATGCTTGGCAACATTTTCTTTGCCTTCTGTTTATGTTTGCCTCACATTAAAGTTGCATTTTTGAAAAATTTGATTTTTTTTTAAAACTTTTCTGTTACGAAAAAAATTTAACTTAAAATAATACTATGGTAATTTTATGAAAATTTCCACAAATATTCGATCAAATATTGTGAACTAAACTGAGTAAAAGCACTACTCAGACGTGTATATTTTACAGATATTTTACTTTATCACTTAGAAGATTTTAGTCTATTTAAATCCTTATACCTTAATAAATATAAGTGACAAATATAAAATAAAATGTTGATAAATATTTTTGTTCGAGCACATCCGGTAATCTTAAAATTTCACACATTTTTAACTCAAAATGTACGAAAAAATTTAAAAATTGCACATTGTTGATAATATGTTTATTACTTGCTTCTATAATTTTGAGCAGCATTCTGCTAAATAACAAAATAACACCAATAACAGATTTAGCTGTACTATTTTCCAAAATTTGGTTGTCGAACGTATTCGGATACATTATAACAACAGAATTAGAATGTAATTGCAAGCAAATACTTCAATCACAATGTAATTGAATTTTCTATACTTATAATTACAGTTTAACTCCGGTGACAATAGGAATAATTTCAATCACAAGTAAAGCAATTACAATGAATTGCAGTTTTACGCTTTATAATTACAATAAATTCAATAAGATGTAATATAAGATGCAATTGCAATTACCATGGCAACAGGGCTAATACCATCACAAAATTGCAATTACCATTACCAATTTCAACACTGAATGGCTAGCAGTTGATGATAAAACAAGAATTGTCAAACAAAATGCATTGAGAAATGTTATTTAAAATCCATATTAAATAAATATTTAACTTTATATTATTGTTAATGTATGGTCATAAGAAAAAAAAATACTGTTTTAAAAATATGTCATTTAAATAAAACATTAAACAATACAAAGTTATTCAAATATTAAAACGTTAAGAAACTTCCTAAATGTTCTTACATTAATATTTATACCATTTATTGAAAATCAAGTACGACTGCAATTTGTTGTACGATTATTACTCCGCTGTTTTAAAAGTTGTATTAGTCTTGTTTTGAGTTCACGCAGTTACATATTGGATTAGTACTTCCGTTCTTTTAACGTACGTATTTAAGATTTAAAATATTACAACACAAGAAGAAACACGCCAATGTAACAATCAAATTCGCTGAAACAACCTAGTATTTGGCGTACATCTATTAAAAACACTCAATCGATTTCGAGGGCAGCTACAGGTCCCTCCTCATCAAAAGAACAAAATCTAGAAAGGGAAAGAAACCACGGTAACGGCTTTTTATACTCTCGGGTAGAACCACGCGCGAGGAGGCAAAGTCTAATCCAGTCCTTCCTAGCGCTTTTAAAATTCTATTAACATAATTCTTGTTAATTATTTTTGCCGATAGATGGCGTTGCCTCCTCGCGCGTGGTTCTACCCGAGAGTATAAAAAGCTGTTACCGTGGTTTCTTTCTCTTCCCCATTCGGAGGGTTGCTTTCACCAGTGAAGGTTGCTTATACCGCTGCTCTGTGCGTATTCGTACGTCCCTGTTCGCTATCATGCCAAAACAGCGTCGAAGGCCTGTCCTAGTAGATCAAGCCTATGCTTGCCTCACTGCCGGTTTTGGGCATCGTGAGGATGATCCCGAAGATAAAGAAATGTTTAAAACATTGAAGTTAGTAGACGAACTCCAGACTGCTGCTAGCCGTGGTAATCCAGTTAGTGATGAGCTTTTACGCGCAGAAAGGAGATTTTACGAGCTTATGGATAAAGTGGGGTATGATCGTGTACAATTTTATGACGTTAATCATGCCAAACAGTTCCTAAAAGATGATGACTTTTCGATCGAGCTTGAAAGGAGACGAAAGCTTCGAAGGCAGAGAATGTTCCAGAAAACAACTCCTGAAGCCGAAAAAGGTGATACGGATGGCTGGATCAAGCCGCAGAAAACTGTGAAAAGACCTGCAAATTCTGATACCGAAGTTAGAAATTCGCCTAGCAAAAAGAAGATACCTTCTGTCCCCCCTGCGACAGAAATAGCTACTAACAATGCTTTTAAAGCATTAGATGATGTGCCAAGCTCCGGCGAGCGCATGGATACTACGAAAGCTCCTGAACCGAAATCTGATGATACTGACAAAATTTCGGATTCAGCAAATAGGAAAGAAAAGCTGCCACCCATTATTTTCCCCCGTCCGGAAACCAAATGGGGTTTCATAAGAGGATTACTTGTCAAACATGGCATTGAAGACTTCGATGGAGTACTGACAAGAGACAAAATAATTGTTTACTTTGCCTCTTCCAAGCACCGAGATAAAGCCTTAGCTGTACTGATGAAAGACGAAGTACAGTTTAGCACGTTCTGCTCGAAGAAGGATACACCACTGAAAGTTGTAATACGTGGCCTATCTGATGACTCACTCGTGAAGGATATCGAAGCTGAGCTCAAAAAAGATGGATTTCCTGTGCTCCGCGTCTCGCAGTTCACTAGGAAAACGAACGATGAGGAAATCAAACTGCCTGTTTTCTTCGTATCACTCAAGAGGACTGATACCGGCAGACTGATTTATAAAAGAAAAAAGCTGCTGAACTTGCGTATTTCCGTACGCAAATTTAGGACGAATAAGCGCACTTTGATGTGCTTCAGATGTCAGCGCTATGGTCACGGTCAGTTATTCTGCAATAACCTGCCAAGATGCCTCAAATGTGGCCAGGATCACCTGACTTACACCTGCAAACTCCCGAAAGAAGAACCAACTTGCGCAAATTGCAATTTGGACCATGTTGCGTCGTCTAGGACTTGCGAGTTTCGTCCGAAACCTCGTATTGCCGCGGAAAAGAAAAAGCACGTGCCAAAGCCGAAAAAATTGGAGAAAGAAAATATTGAGACTTTGCCTGCACAAACTAAAGAGGAACTGATGCCTTCCAAGAGATCATTTTCAGATGTAGTTAGAAACGCTACTAATGGACTTACTATGGAAGAGCCTATGCTGAAGTTTATAGACAAGCTTATTGAGTTTGTTGAGAAATGCAAAACGCTTCCGAAGCAAGAAAGAATTATTCTTGCCCTGGAATTAGTAACTGATCTGCCTGACATGTAAAATTCTGTCTGTGCACATATGATGATTAACTATTTTATTCTTTAACTTAGTTCACAGGACTCTCAACAGATGGCGCCACCGGTGTCCCGTTTTATTGCTATGATTGAAGCCTTCGCCTTCCTGTGATGCTTGGAACTTTTCTCTCCTCCTGTGGATCCTGGACTTGTATTTAATTGAAGATAGTTTTACTGTGAAGTGCCTTCGGCATTCTTTCATCGAGCTGGACAAGCGGCACTCTGTGCGGCATCCCAGCAATAACTACATCAGTCAGTCAGTCAGTTCTTTCTCTTTCTCCTATCAGGACTTCTCATCGTCATGTGCCCTTGGCATTTCTTCAGGAGCCGATAACGCTGCATTGACTAGCAGCACTTCGGCCATACCTATATGGACTGGACTGATTCTTTCTCTTTCTAGATATTTTAGCATATATAGAGCCGCATATTTAGAGTGCCCCTATGCCATACAGGCACTATACTTTTACTAAGATCCATGCCTTTTCCGGGATTCGAACTCAGGCCCTTCGGTACTGCAGTCAGCTTCGCTAACCACTATCGCAGTCGGGCTGCCGGGATAGTAGTCTGGCCGGTTGGGCGGCCGGCATAGGAGTCATTTATTTCTAGGTAGAACGGCAAATGACTTCTGAATAAGATAAAAATAATTGAAATATTCTCTACAACAATTTCAAGCATAAATACGACGTAAATGAAATCTATTTTAAACTATATCTATATTATAAATCAAACTAAATCTATTTTATAAATTAATCTATATATATTATAAATTAAGCCTATATCCTAGGATTTTCACATTGTTAAAAGACAAAAATAGAAAATAAAATATATGTAATATACACGGTATGTATGATATTCTCTAAATCCAGCATCAATGTAATTCATCTTCAGTTTCTAGAATATTAAAATACACTAATTTTTCTGATGATTAGAGGATACTGACTTAGTTCTCACAAAACCAAAACTTGATTTTTACTTCGGGGAACACTTAAATACTTTTATTTAGTCCTAGGTTATTAACTGTCCTATAGCACCATGATAAAAACACCTATCTCTTGTAATCAGACTGATCTTACTATCTTTGAACGAATATTCCCAGAAAGGTACTATTCATTGTACCTGTGATCTATGAATTAGTGGATTCATTTTCATCAGATTCATCTTACCGTCAATTATTATTGACAGTCAGTTATTATTGAAATGACAGCATCGACACTGGGATTCTAAAATACTGCTTTCATTTTGAAACGATTCTATTGAATTTTTTACGAGCCTATGCGATATCAAACATATTAATAATAGTAAATTGAGAAGATCCGTGATTACCTGCCCAGAAAAGACAATTCTGGCAGAAAGCCTGTTGAGTTTGGCTAATTCTGATGGGGTGGTATCGAAGCGGGCGGCAATGCCTGCTAAAGTGTCATTTGCTTCAACCTAATAAAAGTGCACTTTCAATTAATTTTCTTTATAAACATGGATAAAAATTAATTATATTAGTAAATATCGAATATGCAAAATACACAGTCACCTTGAAAATTTCGTATTTTTTCATTCATTTCAACCCTAACAGCAGATAACCGTCAAGTTATTTTTTTTTTTAAATAACAAAGCAATCATAGATTGATAGAGGTTGTGAATAAGCCTCTAATGATTTCCAAGGCAATCAGATATGTGTTCCTCATTTTCTGGATGGAAAAAAACGAAAAGAAAAGAAAGTTGCAAAGGTGGGAGAATCGGCAAGTATTTTATGTGAAAATCAAAAGGCGGAGCAAGATCCTGGCGCATCTGTCGAGGAAAATAGTAATGAAACTTGAAAAACTAATAGATTAGAATTTTGAAAGCGTTGGGAAAACTGCGTTAGAATTAACTTAACTAGTTAAAATAAATGTTTGTGAATGTGAAAGGTGTGGTGTTGTAATTGTGACTCCCTAATCCAATGTGATACTAGAAGTATCAAATATAAATTAAGTCTGCACAAATTTAACTGACTTAAAATTTAGTGGTGTACATTGCGTTTACTCTTTAAGATAAGAATAACAAAATGGTTGACTTACCCAATAACCCCCATGCATGAGACTGTAGATTCCGTTTAAAGACACATTTATTTTAGCATAAGAAATTTCTCTGGGTAATCAATATATCAATGCAGATTACAAAACTATTTATGGAGGACTTACAGATGCTGTCTGACAAGCATGTTATTAACATCGTTCATTTTTAATGCACAAGCAATCTGAAAACATCGATGACACAATACTTCTTAATCATTACAAAATGCCTATTTAAGGTGAGGCATATTTTCCGCGATAGAATAGAGCAATCTTTTTTATCTATACTCAATTATCGAGCACATGGCCGTCACTTCCGAAGTTACGGGTTGTGAAAATTAAACACATTGAACACAAAGCACAAGAGGTATTTTCTTCTGGAGTAGATTCGCCATTTCATCCAGAGTTCTTACCCCTCAATTATACAGCTTTCATTAAATTAGAACTTGACTACTCCTCCATCTCAGGTAACTTAAGGCGATGGGTCGATGTTTCCAAAATGGGATGGCGTGAGACGTGTGTGGCCTCACACGCTCGATAGAACGACGTTGTGCAGAAAGAGAGAGAGCGCCTGTCCGTCCAGTGTTTTTATACACTGCGGCGCACGTGGTGGCCCACGATTACGATTACAGTGGCGATGACGATACACTGCGCGCAGTGAGAATTCCATATTCTCACATTCCTCCGGCCGAAGAAAAAAATGTTCCATCACTACACACCTGACATTGTCCAAACTTGAGAAAAGACTGCACTTAAAACATTTTGTGATACATATTTGTTTTACAATCATAAATCATTATTTTTTGAAGTACTCATGCATGTTTACTCTTACCTAAAATACCACTACAGATGCGATTCCATGAAAAAAAATTTTTTACATTTGACATATATAATTTATACTCACATGTGATACAATATCCAATTAATCACTAATGACATTACATTAACAATGTGATGTTACTATTCTTAACAATTGTTTACATTATCTTATTCTTTACATTCTATAATCACATTCACTATTTCATTATTTAGCTACTTTTATCATTTGATCATATACATTTCACATATATATTTCATATACCAATATGCCATGACATTGTTACAAGTTACATTTGTATTAGATCCATTACTAAATTACATACCTTCAGTTTGATTCAGCAGTAAGACAAGGAGATTTGAAACACATTTTTTTTTTTTTTTGAATCTGCTACCTAGAACAATCAATGATATCCTGCATAGTAC
This sequence comes from Stegodyphus mimosarum, assembly GCA_000611955.2. Taxonomy (NCBI): domain Eukaryota; kingdom Metazoa; phylum Arthropoda; class Arachnida; order Araneae; family Eresidae; genus Stegodyphus; species Stegodyphus mimosarum. The sequence goes on along the minus strand of KK115091.1, from coordinate 72,767 downwards.
AAATCAATTCTTCTGGTATATGGACCAGCCAACTCTACCAAAATCGTGCAATTAGCGCTTTATTACACTAAACTGACCCATACTACACACGATCATCATTCATTATCTAGTTTGTACACATGCTACATGCTTATCATAACCACAACTTCTTTACACTTTTTTTTTTGCTGATCTACAATTACAATTGTGTTACGCTCCTAAATCTTCATTTTGTGTCGAATCTATTCTTGAAGGCTTTTGTAAAAACAATTTGCTTACGTGAACTTTAGTAGTTTTGTTGTCTAATTGTATTATGTAATTATCATTTCGTAGCTTTTTAATAATCTCATATGGCCCCTTGTATTTTGGATGTAACACCCTTCTATCAGTAAATTCTTCCATAAAAACTTTATCCCCCGATTTCAATTCTGGAATTTTTCTTCCTTTCAAATATTTTTTTGCACAATTAAAGTATTCATCCTCATTTAATTTTACTTGCTCCTTATCGCTACTCAATTGTTCCTTTAGTCTTTTGAAATATTCCTGGAAATCTTCTGCTAGTTTAAGAGGATCATTGCTATCTATGGGAGTATTTAATGTTCTACCAAAAAATAGTTCTGCTGGTGAAAATTTAGTTACAGAATGTTTAGCATTATTATAATATAGCTTAAATATCAGTATTTTTTGTGGCCATTCAAATATTTTGTTTGATATTGCTGCAATTGATTCCTTCATCACCCTGTGTACTCTTTCAATCAACCCATTTGATTGCGGATAATAAATTGAACTTTTTCTGTGCTCTATTTTAAGTGATTTTAAGAATTGATTAAATTCTGTAGAACGAAAATAAGAGCCGTTGTCTGATAACAAAATTTTTGGAAGGCCAAATCTGGCAAAATAATCATTTAAAGATTTTATGATGGATTGAGAAGTGCAGTTGTTTAACGGAATTGTTTCCAAATATCTGGAATAATGATCAATGATAGTGAGTACATAAAACTTATTATCCGTGGATCTTGGTAGTTTACCAACTATGTCTATAGCTATCATCTCTCCAGGAGCAAGATCTTTCTTAGGAATTAGACGTGGCAGAGTGTTGTGTTGTCTAGACTTATTTTGTAAGCACTCTGAACAATTTTCCACAAAACTTTTAGTATCGCTGTACATACCTCTCCAATAATACTTTGCTTTTACAAACTCATATGTCTTTTGAATGCCAAAGTGTGGTGCATGAACTGTCTGTAATACATCTTTGATTAGTGCCTTAGGTATCAGAATTTTATTTTGGATACTTTTATCTTTCTTTTTAGCACTTGCAGGTTTTAATTTTATCATTACTACATCTGTATGACTATCAATAAAATATTGTTCTACACTTTCTTTGTGGTTATCCTGTAATCTTTTTATAATTATTTTTATGTATGGGTCACTTTGCTGTTTACTGATTATGTTTTGAATGGACAAATTATCATTACTCCTAAATATATTTATATTGTTTACAACTATATCCTCTGAAACTCTTGACAAGTAATCTGCTGGGTTTTTGAAACCAGGAATATGCTCCATCGTGTATTGAAATTCCTGTAAATATAACAACCAGCGTGCTACAATATCTGGCTGCTTGTCAAGATTAATGTGGAAAGTCAGAGGTTTAGCATCAGTTAATATTATAAATTTTTTTCCATACAGATGTTCGTGAAATTGTTTTACTGATCTGAAGATTGCATAAAGTTCTCTTCTAATTGAAGGATATCTAGCCTCAGCAGGCGTTAAAATTTTTGAGTAAAATTGCACTGGGAAAAACTTATCTTCATTCTTTTGCATTAATATGCCACAAATGGCTGATCTAGAAGCATCAGTTACTAAATACAAAGGTTTATCATTTTCTATGTTTTTTATTGTGGGTTTCTCTAAAATTAATTCTTGTATTTTATCTAATGCATTTTGGCATCTCTCATTCCACACAAATGGTGTATTCTTTCTAGTTAAATTCACTATTGGCTTGATAATTTCTGCATAATTAAAAATTAGGTGTCGAAAATAATTTACCATGCCTATGAATGTTTGAACCTCTTTCACATTTCTCGGCCTAGGAAATTTAGCTACTTTCTGAATATTCTCCTCTGAGGGAGCAAAACCATTCTTATTAACAGAAAAACCTAAATATGTAATCTCGTGTTTACATAACTGCAATTTGGCTGGGTCTAAAGTTAAATTAAACTTTTTCAACTTGTCAAACACCTTTTGTAAAATAATTACTAGTTCATTTATAGTGTTAGCTGCAACAATTATGTCATCTAGAAAATATTGTAAATTTGGACCCTGCAATTCACCTAAACATTTTGATATTAGAGTATGGAAATAAGCAGATGAATTTTTTGCACCAAAAGGTAACCGAGTTGGTTGAAAATTGCCAAGTTCCGTGCAAAAGGCTAGTTTTTCTTTATCCTTCTGATCTAATTTTATCTGAAAAAATGCTGACTTAAGATCTAGCACACAATAATACTTTTTACCTGCTATATTATGCAAAATGTCAGAAATCTTAGGTAAACATATTTGATACGATTCAGTTATGCAATTTAGCAATCTATAATCTACTGCCATTCTAAATTTTAATTTATCAGGATCAGTATTAGGTGGTGATTTCTTTTTGACAAAAATTACTGGAAAGCTGTAACTCGATGTAGATGGCTCTATAATACCTGCTTCTAGCAATTTGGCTATCTCCTCTTGAGCATATTTTTTAGCAATGCGAGGAATAGTGTATGGTCTAGTCTGAATTGGAAAGTTATGTAACAAGTTAAATTGTGGCACGACAGCATCAGTCTCGCCCAGAGTGATGTAAGATTTTGAAAACACAGCTGAATTTTTCATGAGCATTTCAATCATCTTATTTTTTTGTTCTGCTTCTAAATGACTTAAATCAAAATCATCTGTGCTTAATTCCTCCTTTCTTAACTTTTTAATTTCTTTTAAAGTTATATGGTTAATTTGTAAATTTTGTTGCTCTCTAGGTTTTTCAAATTGTTTTTCTTCTACTTTATATACCTTACCAATCTTTTCACCCTTTCTTAAAATGATTGTGGAATTGGAATTGTTTTCAATTATGGTGAAAATATATTGCCTGTCACTTATCTCATGAATTGAGTCAGTCATACCTATTTTGCCCACTTTTCGTCTATCTGGTGAAAACATTATTTGCTGTTCTTTCTGCATATTCACTGGAATGCTTAACTTTACTATCTCTGCTGTTTTTGGAAAAATTCTAGTATTTAATACTACTCTTACAATACCCGACTCCTCTGGTCGACTATTCTTGTTTACCTTTTCTGCATTAATGTTAGTACAATGTTTTCTGTCTAGGAGATCAAAATAAGTGTTATCAATGATTAACTGATTTTTATTTGCATCTATAAGTATCTTATTTTTTTGAATGAAATCGTACCCTAAAATCATTTGATAATTTGTGTTCCAATTATGTTGTGTAACAAAAAATTGGTTGGCAAGCCATTTATTTCCTAAACGAAATTTTAAGTTTACAGCAGATAAATATGGGATGGTAGCATTATTTAGTGTATGTATTCTTACAGATCTGCTTAAGTAATGAATCTTTGTATAATTTTTTATTTTCTGCAAGGTGTCTGGCTGTATCAAGCTTAAATTTGCACCTGTATCAAGTAATGCTTCTACCCTAAAGTCGCCAAATTTAATTTCTATTGTTGGTAATTTTGTTATACTATTAGTCTGGCAAGAAGCTACCAATTTTTGTTCACTACTTTCTTTAATTTTGTTTCTGAACCCTTCATGTGTATTTGGCCTATTTGTGTTCCTTATTTTCTTACTTTTATCTTGTTTCCCCCAAATTCTTTTATGGGCACTTGAGTAATACTTTATGTATCTGGGAGATCTGCAAGTACCCTTTACTAGTTTAAATTATTCGTACGATTATTGTATCTTCTGTTCTGTGGCCTATTTCTACTACTGTTCTGTAGTGTATTATTATCTCGAGTGAAAGCATACTGACCATTATATCTATTCCTTCTATTAATAAAGTTACCCCTATAGAAATTTCTCCTGTAGTTGTTTCTAGCCTGTCTATGATATTGAAAATTGTTTGAAGGAAAATAAGGACACTCTGTAGTCCAATGATTCTGCTGGCAAATATGACAAGATTCTCTATTATTACTATCTTCAGTGGCATTATTTTGTAGTCTAGTTACATTGTTTACACTACCATTAGGTAAAATTGTATTAAATTTTTTTGACAAATCCTCAATGGCTCTATTATTTTGCATCTGTTGCACTATTAACGTATTTATTTCCGGTGAAAAATCATGCGTCTGTGAATTATTACCAGAATCCTCCAATGCTTTTTCTATGTTCTTTGCCTGTTTAACAGCAGTAGCAAAATCAACAGGTCCTAGTTTTTTAACCTCCAGTCTTAAATCTGGTCGGAGAGCTTCTATGAATTTTGAAAGCATAGCTTTTTCAGTGAGGTTTTGTACCTCTTCACTCGAACTAGGACAGCACCCAAAATATTTTGTAGCATAAGCATTCACTTGATCAGCTAAGTCCTCAACTGACTGATTTGGAGTCTGTCTAATTGCGGTAAAATTGTTTTGAATCGTGTCAAATGACTGAGATTTTGCAAATTTGTTACTTAGTAATTTTTTTAACTCATCAAATGACATATCTTTACATGATTCATTATCCATTACAAATTTTAATGCTTTACCCCTCAACTGAATTTTTAACACCAGGCTTTTTCTTTGCTCATTCCAGTTCTCTAAACTAGACATTTGACATAACTGATCTAGAAAAAATGTTATATTTTCATCATGCTCCCCAGAAAAAGCAGGCAAAGCAGTTGCAAGACTCATATTCATGATATTATTTTTCTTAGCCATTCTGAATTAATTTAGTTTCCTTTAGTTCCACTATAAATTACTATTATTATTAATACTACTGCATAGTACATTCCTAAATACACTATTTCAACTTTTATCAAAATTTTGTCTTACATGCATGGATGCAAGTTATTACATACTCACTGTCACACATTATGATATACATTCAGGAATAATTTCTTAAATACCAACCAATTTTGAACAGATATTACTATTTTCACATATATATTTTTAATCATTAAATCATTTCACATTAGCAGAAAACATAGTCATATGGAATTTTTTTTTTTTTATATGCATGTGCAATTTTTAACTTAAATCTTTTTTAATGATTTATATCATATAGTCACAAAATTTCAAATATTTAAGCAATCATTAATAATAGTCACATAATGGAATCACATGTGTAGCTATATTAGTAGGCATATGCATAAAATGGTTCTCAACCTTAAATCATTTTCTATCCTGTTTAACAGGACCAAAATTAAAATTCAAAACAAGAACTTTTTGTCACGGCACCATTTTATGTGGTGTTGTAATTGTGACTCCCTAATCCAATGTGATACTAGAAGTATCAAATATAAATTAAGTCTGCACAAATTTAACTGACTTAAAATTTAGTGGTGTACATTGCGTTTACTCTTTAAGATAAGAATAACAAAATGGTTGACTTACCCAATAACCCCCATGCATGAGACTGTAGATTCCGTTTAAAGACACATTTATTTTAGCATAAGAAATTTCTCTGGGTAATCAATATATCAATGCAGATTACAAAACTATTTATGGAGGACTTACAGATGCTGTCTGACAAGCATGTTATTAACATCGTTCATTTTTAATGCACAAGCAATCTGAAAACATCGATGACACAATACTTCTTAATCATTACAAAATGCCTATTTAAGGTGAGGCATATTTTCCGCGATAGAATAGAGCAATCTTTTTTATCTATACTCAATTATCGAGCACATGGCCGTCACTTCCGAAGTTACGGGTTGTGAAAATTAAACACATTGAACACAAAGCACAAGAGGTATTTTCTTCTGGAGTAGATTCGCCATTTCATCCAGAGTTCTTACCCCTCAATTATACAGCTTTCATTAAATTAGAACTTGACTACTCCTCCATCTCAGGTAACTTAAGGCGATGGGTCGATGTTTCCAAAATGGGATGGCGTGAGACGTGTGTGGCCTCACACGCTCGATAGAACGACGTTGTGCAGAAAGAGAGAGAGCGCCTGTCCGTCCAGTGTTTTTATACACTGCGGCGCACGTGGTGGCCCACGATTACGATTACAGTGGCGATGACGATACACTGCGCGCAGTGAGAATTCCATATTCTCACAAAAGGTTTCAAGGAAAACCAGTTCACCAGCTGAAGAAGCTCTGCGGATAATTTTCCCAGAAAGTCAAATTTACGGTTAAGTACCAAACTGCGATTCGCTGTCGAAGATCTGATTGTTTCTCTTTTTTGAACATGGAATTCATATTCCTTGATGAGAAAATCTTACACTGCTTTAGTTGGATAGATATATGTCTAATCACACTGGCAAGATATTCTATGAATTCCTCAAGAATTTAAATCAGAGATGGGATCTTTAAGCATCCTATTTCTAATTCTAATTCTTCGAGAATAAAACAAAGAATTTTATTAATAGAAGAGAAAAGGACTTCAGAAACAAAATTGTGCAGAATCCAAGTAATTTTGTGATAAATAGAAGGATGAAATGGGGTAACGACAAAGTTGTTACTATGTTATCTAAAACAACGGAATGCTTTTTATGATGGCAAAAGGAAAATATTTTACCTTTTCCTTTGTCCGGGTATTTTTAACCATGGAAGGGGGGAAACGTGTTTAGAGTTATTTCAAATATTTTATACTGCTCTTTTTTTTTTTTTTTTT
>KK115091.1:44049-65946 GCA_000611955.2 Stegodyphus mimosarum | reverse complement strand
TTTTTTTTTTTTTTTTTCATTCGGTTCTTAGGTTTTTTAACCCTAAATTCCAGAAATCTGGGTTTTTCTAATCTGGCTAGGGTTAAAACATATATTTATAATTTAGATTCTTCGCATTAAAATTAAATGCATTTTTATCACTTTCCTTTGAAAAAACACTATCTTGTTTTCCTTAGCTACACATTTATTTCTAAAATAAAATACTTGCAAATTCATAACTCTTCCTTAACCAGCCCCTTTCGTTTTCATAACAGGAAAACTAAATTAAAAATCTAGCTTTCTCTAACTTCTAAAATGTCTAGATGAGATTTATAATTATTCAGTTAACCACGTGCATTTTCTATATTTTTACCATTTTCTTTACAAAACTCAGAGAGGATACTCAGAGAGGATATTATATGTAAAATCTTGAGTTTAAACTGAAGTCACTCAGTCTTCTTTATGCTTCTATAACAACATTGGAAGAAGTATTTCTGTCAAGCAGATACTCTGAGGACTTAACGCGTTTTCTAATGCAACATATTTTCTATTTTTTATTCCGGTCACTTGCCATTAAAAGCAAAAAAATTTATGACGGGCACTAGCCATTTTTATGGCTTTGGCCATTACTAAGGCCAGAAGTGATGGTCATTTTATTATGAAGTCACCTGATAGAAGCACTAACCATTTTTATGGCTTGGGCTATTACTAAGGCCAAAAGAAGTGATCATTTATTATGGATGCCCCTAATAAGCGGCCACCGTTGTCTTCTATGAAGGTACAAATAATTTACATCCATGCCTTCTCTGGGATTCGAACCCGAGCCCTTTGGCAAGGCGGTCACAGTAACTAACCACTTACCTGTCTGCGCGACTAAACCGAAACTTTGTTCTTTTAATCTTAGTATATGATTTTGCTGACAATTGTAAAATCACCCTTACGTTGAATCATTCTAATAAAACTTTAATGAATGCTTATTATGACACTCACCCAATCCAAAAACGCTTGAGCTTGGATGTATTGTGAGATTCGCAGATATCTCTGAATGATACTAAACCCTGAATTCTCATTGACACTTAGCTGTTCCCATTGTAAAACGCAGCTTCTGCTGAAATGGACCTCGATTCTTTTGATTACTCGTAAGATGTTTGTTGCAGTTAACTACCGTTTGTTTTTCATATTTTTATTAGATTCCTGAACTAAAATTTTGTTAAACCCAAGTAATGAAAATGAATCACAGACATAATGATGCGAAGTTTAATCCTTAACTTATTCTCTACTCTTACTAATCTTTATGCAGGCACTTAATTTTTAAGGCAAACTACCGTTAAAATAGGTGTTAATGTAGTATACGATCTACTGCTTTTTGTTAGATAGTTATTTCTTAGAAGGTAAATTGCAGAACTGAAGGATCTTAGATACTTAGTTTAACTTGTTGAACTGATAAATTGAAGATATGACTTTTTTTTCGTCGAACGAAGACATACCGGAAAGTTAGTACCCAAAATCCAGCGAGAAATATTACTTGATTCAATTATCATAACTGATGAATGGCCGTCTTATAAGGAGCTGGATAGATTAGGGTATGATCACCGAACCGTCAACCATCAAAAGAACTTTGTCAGTCTTCCAGACGGTAACAACTCTAAAAAAACTGAATAGTGTTGGTGGAATGGTGTTGTTCTTCGTACTTAAACCATAAAATTCATGTCAATAGCAATATCGCAAAATAATTTTAAAATGAGCATATGTTTAGAATTTCCGATACACAGTCTCGTGCGCTGGAGATAAGTTTTCTTTTTTCCCGTATAGTGTTGCCATTGCTCGCTTTTAAATCGTTGAGTTCGTTAGTTAAAAATTCGTTAAAAGTTTACAGAATAGGAAATAGGTAATAAAACAAATTCCAAATTTAGGCTTCCAGATGCCCCTATTCGGGTGGAAACATAAGTTATTCAAAATTGGATGGCTCTAGGTTACCGTTCCTTTATCACAATGCGAGAAACATACCTACATTTATGCGTATTCTTCATTATTTATTCTTTAAATACAATATAGGGCGATAATATTGGGCAACAATTTGACAAGTGAACCAAAGCAAAATGCCAAAACGAAATTAATAGTCCGTCTGGGCAAACTGCCTCTTTTCACTAATTAGATATCTTAATTCAATAATAATAAGAAGAAAGTCTCTGTTTTTCTCTTAGAAAAAATTGCTTGTACTTTTTTAAGAAATGTGTTTATATTCTTTCGGATAATACAGAAGCAAATGTAGCACAAACATATAAAGGTCTTAAATTTAAACTTAGCTTCTTCCTTTATTTAATGTACCAGCTTACTTACACTTACAGATCAGAATGTTTATAACACTAGCGAAAATCAAACTTTTTTAGTTCGCTCTGATGACATCAGTTGAGATCTTCTGGCTTCATCTATGTTAAAAAATCCTAGTTTTCCGAAAAATTACTTTTTTTAAATCAGACTGATTTCTAGAGACTTCAGTACTAAAGAGGTTCATTTCGATCACTAGTGTTACGAACAATGGATTGAACTTCTGAAGAAATGGTGTATAAAGATGGCGGTGATTATGCTAAAAAGTGTCAAATAACTAAGCTTTCAAAAGGTGGAAGTAATCGTACATCTAAATTACTTGGGGAAAATTTAATGGATTTTTGAATATCACCTCCGTAAAATATATTTAATACAATTTCTTCTGTTTGTCTATTTCGATAAATAATAAATTAATTATACACACCACATTTTTTCATGAGATTATTTGGCGTAAGCAGGTTGTTTTTGCTTTTTATTGGATACATTCAGTTTTTTAAACTGAATTTTCATAAAAGAAAATTTAGATCAAAAGTATAAGCATCTATTGAAGAATAACATCACATGAAAAAGAAGAATGATGAAAATGTAACTAAAAAAGCTTTTACTACCTTGTACTGATCTGTTCCTTGAGGCCGTGTGAATATCCGACTCAGAGCTTTCTTCTCAGCTGCTGATGGTCCTACAAGAAAATAAGTTGGATGTGATAAGTACTTATATAATACAGTGTAATGAATAAATCCTTTCTAATTATTCGAAAAGCATTATTGTTTTTAGTCAGAAATAAAATGTTTCCTGTTACAAGTAAAGATCGGAAAATAAGAGTGCGCTGTTGCCAATCGATAAACACATAATATCTTTTATTTATTTTCCGTATAAAAATGTACTGCTTATCTTCCTCTAAAGTGTTATTTCATCTATACTTCTTAATAACATTTTACAACAAGGCTTATTTTACTCTATAAGTGCTGTAAATAAAATGCATTTTTAACATCGTAAAATATATCAAGACTTTTAACTCCACTCTTTCAGTACATACTGTCTATATAAATAAACAAAACTCTTTATTTTTCTGAGCATAAAAACAGTTTATTTTTGGTAAGTTATACTCTTTTTAAACATAGATTTTAGCTCAAATATTTTTTTCTTTTGTTTCTATTGAAGTATTCAATGATAGAGGAAACAATAGGTTAGGTTATTCAATTACAACAAAGCACACGAGGGCTATCTGCCTAAAGGGAGGGATGCCTTCGTGGAGGACTTTCTAAGGGAAACTGCTCGTATACACGTTACACATGGGGAAAACCACGAAAACGCCCATGCAGCCAGCCCGTTCGCGGGATTCGAACCTCGGACCGAACTACCAGTGTTCAGCGTCTTTACCGCTCGGCCGCTGGTGGGCGCCGAAACAATAGGAAACCATAATATTTAAAGAACATAGTTAAAAGATTAATGATTGGCGCGCCGTTGAGAGGGCTCCTGACGACGGTTGTTAACGTAACAGGAGAATGTCATATTGGGGCCTTTAATATATGCAACAGAAAACTTTTTTATATTGGCAATAATGCTAGTTAAATATCACAAAACTAGAGCACTAGCTACATATGTCTATTACAGCCGATACAAAAAGTTACATTAAAACGAATCTGTTACAACCGTCACAATAGGCAAAGCATGCCACAATAAGTACTAAATACAACAATTAAAACCAAATAAGCAATAAATAATATAAATAACAATACAATTATATGCAAAAGTAAGGCCTTATTTACATTCAATGACGTAAACCCTACAGCCTTTCAAAATATTCTCCATCTTGCCTGTAATTAATAGTTCCTGAATTTCTATGGCTCATGTTGGCCAGGCTTGTTCAACGAGCTGCCGCAAGTGTAATGATCCTGCATGAGAGCATCCAACGATACGACGGTTTGCGCGTCGGAGCAGTTGATTGAATCCTTCACCTACGCAGCACACGCTGAGTCAGATGGTCGCTGCTTTATTTGACTTAAACTGAAGTTGCTGCCAATATGTCCTCATTCGTGACAGTCATAGCAATGAATAACAGGTATATATTATCCAACAGAGCAAGATGCAAACCCAATCAAAATGTGATCAAACTCCTCTAAAGATTCTGCCATTGACAAAGTCAGGACTAGAAATCAATTCCTCTCACCTTCCGTGCGAGAACACTTCTTCTTGAAAGAAATATTGTCTGCAATACAGAGCGAACGAGTACTGGAAGGTGTCGCGTTCACATTCTGAAGAGCAACGTCCTCTGGTGCGCCAAAAACAATAAAATAGCGACTCCCTCTTCCCGGAATCAACAGTGAGAGACAGTCTCTACACTTGGCTGATCTTTAACGGCTTATCGAAGTCTCTATAACTGAGTCCTATTCTTGCACCCAATAAGAAGCTTCTCTGAATGAGCAGAATGCACTTGCAAAATCGAAACTTCAACACGTGCCGAAGGAATTTTAAAGAAGAACTGTGCCTTCAGAATCGGCAGAAGTCAAGAGAAGTCCGTAGAGTTAATGAGAAGACCATGACTTGCATTTTCAAGATTTTAACGATAAAATCTGTTATGTCCTCTTTCCTCGAGCAACCTCAACGAAATGAGTTTTATTAGACAACAGTTCCACAGTGATCAAACTCTGTGGTACCTCTCCTACCGATGGCACGTTCACTTATGTCCCAAACATTGTTCTGTATTTCAACGTTCGACCTTCCAACAGGGCAATGCACAGCTCTTGCTCAATCAAAACCCTCTGTAGGCTAGAGAGACAGTACTTTAAAGCGGCACTTTCTCAGCAGTTAAGAGAGCGATGACTTCATAACAAAGCTCAATGATGCGAAATATTCAGTAAAACATTATTAAATAAGCATTACCTTCATCTTTGGAGGCAGTTTCCGGAGTTGTTTCCCCAGACGTCGCTGTGTCTGCTTGCACTTGATGGTCCGGCTCTGTGCTACGAGTCTCTGTTTAGTCCTGCGTTGTAGCCGAATCACTCTCGCTCCTAAGAAAAAAGGAAATCTCAAATTTAACAAAAACCTGTATTAAAGAAACAGGCTAAGCGCATGATTCTAGACTTCTTAACGTTTTAAACTCTTAAGGTAAATAACAAGTTATTTTATTATTAATTGCTATGGGCTTTAAAATGATCAGAGTTAGATTTTTCATGTTATTTGGACTTTTCTTGGAATTTTATTTATACATTTTTTATGCCAACATGTTTCTTGAAACTTTTAGCGGAATACAGTCGAGCGCCTAAAATGACAAGACATTGCTAGTTTTCCCTGATTTGTATTCCTGGCAGTTGAATAAATGAATTCATTATATGTAGTTTTGTTTTATTCGTGTATAAGGTAAACTCACTTCAGTTTCTTTGCATCCCCGTAAGCAGATAGTCTGAATACCCTTGGCCAACTCATCTTAGTTATGTCCAAACTCTTAGCTCGCGCCTAATCATGCAGTTCTTTTTTCGTTTTGATTTTCAGATTCTAAAGCGGTAGTATTTTGTTAGCACTTTATTTGGACCTCTGTATTGGTAAATTTGAAAGAAATTTCCTCATCCCTTACACTGTGCCCTTCGTGATGTAACTGGAAGCATGTTCAGCTAACATCGAGAGTTCCGAAGTTCGCATACTAGAGAGGACATTGTTAATTCTTTATGCTTCTCGACTTTGAAAATTTTTAATCACTTTACAAATTTAGTCTGCTAAAATTCAGTTAAAGCCTGATAACTTCTTTTAATTTCTCCTGAAATCCACAGCGTCTAACTTACTCTAACCAGAGTGTACTCTAATCACAGTACTCTAACCAGAGTGAGTTTTAAATATCAGGCCCAAAAAAACCTTTTAAAAACATAGGTCAACATGCGCTACAAAACATGACGAATATCATCGCTTGTGTATTCTTAAAAAATTATGATTTGTACAAATGAGCTAAATTTTAAAATTCCATTTGATTAAATGAGCTAAAATTTAGAGGAAACCTCATCAAACCAATGGACGAAAATATCTTGAATTCATATATTTTCGAAATTAATTCCATAAATTAAATTATATTATTTAGGCACATTAGAAAAACCACAAATTAGAAAATTATTTCTAGATCAGAAATTCAACTATCAGCTGAATCCAGATGAAAACACAAAATAGCAATCCTTCAAAAATGCTTGAACATTTTCTTGGGGGAACGTAGTATTTAAAACCGTATTAAAATCTAAGTGTTATCTTTCAAATCGTATTAAAAGAAGGAATGCATCATGTTTCTAAAACTTCACTCTTTCTCACTTTCCTTCTCAGCTAGACTTAGGGGCTTACTTCTCAGCGAGACCAAGGGATGAGTATCAGGGCGTTTTCATCTGGAAATGTCAGATACTGAAAGTGATATTAATGTATCTGACTGCATTCTAATCATCAATTTTGATACAGTTTTTAAAATTTTTATTGCTTTATTTTAAAGTTTCTACTTTTAAACTCTTAAAATTACTTTAAGTTTAGCTCTTCTGTGATTAGCAGTAGAGTTATGACTGTCCTTGCTTTAAGTCATGAATCGGAAGTAGCTGTTTAAAATTCTAAAAGGTGATATTTACAGGAACACAGAATTCCAGAAGTACTTTTAAATTGAGCATTTTTCATTTGAATACTTTTGGTGGAGTTTTAAAAGATGAGTTTGAGACTGTCTATTCATTACAAAGGAATATAGTTTCAAACTCATCGGAACTTGCTCGAGAACAAGATTCGGAACAATTTCAGTTTCAGATTTGGCAGCATTTTCTTTTTATTCTATTTGTGTTTAAGTATTCTATTTGTATTTAAGTTCGCAGCCTTTAGTTTATTTGTTGTTCTTCACTATTTTTACTTCCTTTCTGCTTTTATCCTAAATTTTTGTAAAAAAATTTTTTCGCTTACGAAATTTACAGTCTGCTCACAAAATGTACAGTCAAATATACAGTCCGGAACAAATTATCAAGATAAAACTTGTAAGGTTTTAGTTAAACTAACCAAGTTTATTTTAATTTAAATCTTTTCTATCTCCTCTCTGCTTCAACTTCCTGTCAGAAGAAGCGCGCGTTTTTAGCTTATGCTAATTTTTAAAGTTCAGCCAAACACTATTTAAGCCAGAGGTAGAAACCTCTCGGTGTGTGAGAGCTTTGCCTCAGATCACGGTCACGCTGCTCAACTTTCGCCTGACCAGCTAGCAGTTTAAATTTATAAGCCATAGTGCTTACTACGTGATTGCATTGTAAAATAAATTAAAGTGCGGTAGTATTTAGTATACCTTGCTACGCACCCTTTTAGATAGAGGCCAACTTCCGCGAATTGCTCTGCGAAGCAAAGTTTAATTAAGTTCTATTTTAGGTTTAGTATTTAATTTTATTTGATTGTTAAATTCGACCAAAGTGTGGTCTGTTACGTTCTGTATCTCTCCCGAATTGGGAGGTTTGTATTTAATAGTGATTGAATAAAAGAGGATTTCAAATCCCTTTACGTGCAGTTATTCTCCAGCCCAGCAGTTACATCAGAACATAGCGTACCTTCCGCTCCCTGTTCCAGTTCAGGACTTAGAACGTAAGGATACGAACCCTTTACAGAATTTACAATGCTTCCAAAACGGATGCACAGAACACTAAGTCCCGATAAACTAAGCAAAAGGATTAGCAAAAGCTGTTATAAATATTGTGGAACTTGTATACATGGAGCTTGGTGATGTCGATCATTTAGATTTCTCGAAAGACCGCCTGTTTGGAACAAATAACTTTAAAATTCGTCTCCTGGTTCGCAACTATGCCATTCTGAAATCATTGTTCTTTATAACTGATCTTTCAAGACAGACATTGAGATAATTTAAAGAGAAAATTTAAAGCTATTCATGCATCTTGATGTAGTAAAACTATGAAGGAAAATAATATTTATAAATTTACTTACGACTAGGCTTCAGCTAAAGATTCTTTACTGTGGTAGCTCTTTGACTTCTTTCCCCTGCGAAAGGACGAAAGAAAATTGTTATTAAACTTTTTTAAATCGTGCCACATATTCAGAAAATCTTTAGAAATTCGGATTGCAATAACAGAGGTACTGTTGAGAAAACAGTTATTTTTCCTTCAGAAATTAGGATACTTAATCAGCTTTCAAAAATAAAACTTCGCAAAAGTGCAACTAATATGAATAAATAAGGGGAATGTGCTTAGAAAGCGGGGCAAAATCATGTGGTCAACCATGTTTAGAGCCCTCTGCCATGAATGTGAAAAATAGTAAATGTGACTGAAATTATCATGTCAGATATTGCCACAGAATAAGCTTCCAAAAGTTCAATAATCTCTCGCCTCGAAAAGCATTCCGCTGAATGGATATCTCAGATTCAGAAGAGGTTAAAATTGTATGAGTTTGCATCTGACAAATAGAAGCTTCTTTTGTCGCGAAGTGGCAAACTTCTTAAAGATAAAACACCATGTGTTATTTGGGCATCATTGGGCAAGGTAACAAGTGAGCTTAATTTGAAATTCTACCATTTTCTCTGAAAACAAGGAGAAGAAGATTTCTGGAAAATACTGTTTGTACTCTGCTTTGAAAGAATGGTGCAGATGAATTTCTTAATGGCTGTAATGAGAATATGTAATTTTCGCATAAAAAACTAAAATTTCGCAATAATAAACATTCAGAAATAATAATATCACCTTTATTCGGGGAAGGGAAGAAGAAGAAATAAAACTAAATGTTTTATCGTAATTAAATGAACTATTGAAAAGTATGAAAAAAATTAATAGATCTTTCAGGACAAAATCACTGTAGTGTTAATATTCTCTTCCTTAAATCTTTGTCTGCGATTATGATGTTATGCATATTAAAGTATCTCAGAGCATCCACACTACTAACAAGACTATGAAGACTATGAATAGCTCTTGCGAAGTTTTACGATAAAATGAAGTTACTTTAAGAACTTGTATCACATTTAAAATGAGTGTTCTGAATGACAGCTGTAAGAAGTTCCTCATGAAAACTGTAGAGTCCTTGGGTTTTATGATGCTGGAGACATGAAAATATGCAGTGCCCTTGTCAGAATTCGGACTCCAAATCTTCCGAATATGCTTCGAGTGTGCTTTCCGTTATACGACGAAGACAAGGCGGAAAGGAGGG
Source organism: Stegodyphus mimosarum (assembly GCA_000611955.2). Lineage (NCBI taxonomy): Eukaryota > Metazoa > Arthropoda > Arachnida > Araneae > Eresidae > Stegodyphus > Stegodyphus mimosarum. The sequence goes on along the minus strand of KK115091.1, from coordinate 56,502 downwards.
AGAAAATACTTTATACACATCATCTTTTAAAGGGCGACTGGGGCTTAGGAGACCCAGTCACCAAATCCTGGTGGTGACGAATTATTGTCCACGATCTTTTAATTCAGACGCCTCTGTACAGTCTTTAGGCTATTCTGAAGCAGAAGACGAGAAAAATATGCAATGCCCTCTCCGAGACGCATATAAGCATTCTCTACCGCGCCACACACATAGGGAAAAATCCCTCCTCGTGATTGGGTATGATTTCCGATGACATCATTACCTGTATGCTTAGGAAAGGCTTGATTTTGTTTGGGCTTTCCATATCGTTTGTTTACATTTTGATAGCAATAGAGTATTATAATAGTTGACAAAAGATTATTATGTGCGTTATATTTTTGTTGCTATGAGATTACACTTCTTGCTATGAGATTACACTAGTGTGGTGAATTTAATATGAAAAATATAGTGTTTTTTTGTTTCCTAGGGATGAAAATTGTTATTTCTTCTTGTTCTAATTCCGTAAATGTGCATTAATATTAAATGCGGAGATCTTTAATAAATGTATTCTTAAAAATTTATTTGAGTAAAATTTATTTTTGAACTTTGACTAATATAGATCTAGAACAGAGAAATAGAGATACGTATTTTAAATTGAATAACATTCCTTCATGAATATTGCCCATTTTGTAATGCGTAACATCTTTTGTACCTTTGCATAAAAATAGTGTATGTCAGAGAAGGAAGTTTCTTTCCTTATACATGTGTATTAATTCAGCGACAGTACTGCATGCACTTTTTCTTTCATTTAAGGTAATAGAGATATTAGAATGGCATGGACATTGACATGAAAATAACATAATATTTGCAAAGGAAATATCTTCTGCAATGTGAAAGAAACAGAATGCAACAAATTTTCAATAATAATAATATACTTACTAGCACGCAATGCCTTTAGAGTTGGATCAAAATCGTCGTGTTTTGGATTTTGCATTAAATTCATTCAGCTGTTTATATAATCTATAGGAAGTCATCTGCAGAACGCTGCCGCTAATTTTTTTTTTCAAAGAAAACAACCGATAATTTTCAAGTTTCCGTGTCACTCATGCCCGTTATTCAAGGAAAACAGTAAGAACCCCGCCTAAACATCATTACACTAAGAGAAAATGATGTCATCTGAAATTACGTCCAATCGCAAGTACGGATATTTCCCCTACGCTCGTAGCGCGGTACAGAATGCTCATATGCCGCCGGGACTCGAAATACGCGTCGACTATGCTTCCCGTGAAGGCATGCGGAAAGGAGGGAGAAATACCTTATAAAATGTTTGTATCCATCAGTGAGGTCAACTTTTAGAATACCTTTAAACTTTTAGAGTAGCTTTCTCATAATACGTTATGTTTCAAAGATTATTTAAAAAAGCTCGCGGCTACAAGTGGACAAAATAACACGTAAATATGCTTTATTTTTCTACGTCTCTTAGCATGGTTGGCGTTGATTTTTTTTAAACTCTTCTCTGCTATTGTCAAGAGCATCATTTTACGTTTTCGATTAACTTCACATTGGTCAAAATGCATTATGTTTCATCGTTAAATGAACAACTGCTTTGGCGATGACTTGAAATTATCTAACTGCATTATCTTAGCAAAGTTGAGATATCTTTTCTTTTAACTACCTTAATTATTCATCTTTCATTTATTTTCGCGAAAAAAAACTTTTGGGGGGATTGTAAGGTTTATCCTAATTTTATAACAATTATTTTAAGTTTATGCACCTTCCTATCTCTTCTAGCTTCAGCTTACAATTTCCTACCAAAATGTATTTTCAGAAACCCGTTTAATGCAGATGAGTAAGAGTAGTATTTAAGTCGATGTTTCTCTGACTTCTTTGGAGAGCCAGAGTTTCTGACTAGCGCGCGTTTGCCTTTGGACTACGTCTCTCTCTAAGCTATTACTACGCTCGGCCGTACTTCAGGCCCTTGATAGCTTCGCCGACTTAATTGAGATTTAGGGGCCAACTACTTAGAATCCCGATAGCTTCGGCTATATCCTTTAGTTAAGCATTAGTTAAGTTTTAATTTTTATTAATTTGAGTTCAAGTCCAAATGGAGGCTTTACTGTACACTCTGAGATAGGAGCTGACTGTGCTTATCCTTATTTTGAGAAATAGAGGATAATTAACGCCTTTTGAGTCTTACGTCTCTGTTCACACACTCATGCGATTATTCGCTTATCGGTGTACAAGGTTCCTCACATTGGACTGTGAAATAAAAGAGTGAAATCCCACAGGCTATAACTTCTTTTTTTTTCTGATTCTTTTAATGCATTTATAAATACTGCCAATAAGTTTTATTTCTTGCGCCTAGCACTGGTAGAGCAAAATGCCGTCTTCATCAAATATCTTTCAGTAAGTCCAGTTTAGACAATTATGTATGCAAATATGCGTATAGGCTTTAGGTATGAAATAGTATGATACTTGAACTTTTATATGGGAATATTCTATCCAGTATTGCTTCAGCGTGTCAAATATTGATTGAGAAAGAAAAGGGAAGAATTAACATTGCCTAAGAAATTTGACTGATTGACTGAATCAGTACTTTTCAATTTTATTGCCAATACACACCTTCCTTATTTGTAAGTCGAACAATGCAACTACTGACTTATCTTTCAATTGCTATTTTATTGTTTCATTCTCCGAATATGAGAAATGTTGTACATGTTTAAGCTTCAAAGTATCTTCAGAAGAAAGATTACCTGAAACAGATGCATGTTTACTAAATAAACATGCCCAACTGGGTAATCTGATTTATGCAGAGAAGTACTGGCTTTTGTACATAATTTAATCCTTAGCAATGTTTTCCCATTATGGCATATTTTTGTTCATTATGGCATAAAGTTCAGTTTAATGGCAAAATCCCAAAATATTTAAAAACAACATATCTTTAGAATTTCCGACATACAGTCTCGCGAGCTGGAGATGAAAAATGTTTTAAACCGTACATTATTGCCTCTGCTCGCTTTCAAATCGTAGAGTTTGTTAAAAATTCCCTAAAGTTTTAGATATATGACATATAAAATTCGAAATTCAAAATTCTGTTTTATATGTGAATGTTCGGGTGGAGGACTACGTTATTCAAGATTTGATGGCTCTAAATAATGTTATTTTTTCACAGTGCGAGAAAAATACATACATTAATGCCTAGTCTTCATTATTTAATTTCTGTAAAAGTAAAAGTAATACAAAAGTAAAAGTAATACAGGACTCTAATATTTCGTGGCAACAATTTGAAAAGTGATTCAGACGCACTGGCAGCTCGTAGCTAAAATTAGTGGGGGTGCTGTTCCAAAAAATATTAACCTTCGTTTTAAAATTGTGTAAACGGAAACAAACATGTATAAAAAGAAAATTTATTTTGACACTTCCATGAAATCTTACAAGAGAAAAATTAAACATTTCTTAATTACTTTAACCTAAATTGTTACAGTCAAATCTTTATCTATTCATTTAAAAATGAAATCCATTCTTCTTGTTTTAATTTGCGCGAAAAGATCAATAATTTTCTCCTTGGTCTCTGGATGACAACTGAGGAAATTTTTCTCTACTGAAAGCACTGCAAGCGCATTTAGACTTTCAGAATTTATAGTGCTTCTTAGGAAAGTTCTCTTTTTTTTAATGTTGAAAAGCAGCGTTCTGCCTCTGATGTAGTCATGGGAATTTTCAAGAGAATTTTTATCAGTTTCGTAATTTCACTAACACCATCATCTAGATTATTTTCCAAGATAAATTTCAGTAGCTCAATTAGTTTTCAGTATTCATGAATATCAGACCTACAATGGTATACTTTTAGTTCAGTTTCAAGCTTTTCTATATGCTTCAGTCATCAGTACTATTTATTCTGCAGGATAATCTTTCCTAAAACTAGGGAAGCATTTCTTGTTGAACAATTTAGCAGCTGCTAAGTGTTTAGTGGAAGAATAGCTTTCCATTATATCAATACATATAAAGTCACATGTTTTCTTAGCTTCTGCCATCAGTGTCTTTGAAGAATTCTCACAGTACGTTGAGTTTCTTAATTCTAAAATAGCAGTTTTGAAATTTGTTATATATGCTTCAACTTTAAACACACTAATTTCTCTGGATTGCATTCGGTTATATATTATTTAAACATGAGGCATAATCTGATAAAAAAGCTCTAACCAAAACTTGAAATTATCATCATTTAGATATTTTGAAATTCCTGTTGCCTCTGCAATAGTTTAATCTGCATTTGATGTTGAGTGAATTTCAGTAAGGCAAATTTTTAAAGGTTACAAATTTTCATAAAGTCTGTTTATGGTCCGTATGTTGAAGTTCCACTTTGTGGAGGATGGACGTGGAATGCTAACGGCCATATGCTTCTTTAGAATGGACACACGTTGTGGTGATCTTGAGAAGAATCTTGGAATAGTCAGAATGTTAGAAAAAAATATTTTTCCTTTTCGTCAAATACTTGGTGCATCTCCTATTATTAAATTAAGTTGATATGCATAACAGTGAATGAAATGTGCATTAGTATAAACTGCTTTTATTTTTGCTTGAACTCCAGCTTTTTTGCCTTTCATGGCATTTGCACCATCAAATGTCTGAGCTATCAATTTTTGTTCATTTCCCTGAAGGATTATGTCCAATTGTTCTAAAATACATTTTGATATGACATCTGCAGTTTAATTTTCTGGAATAAGGAACCCCAGAAACGCTCAAATATTTCTCCATTCAATACATACCGTAGAACAAGGACCATCTAAGTGTGTTCCGAAACATCTGTTGTGTCATCAGCCCTTAAAGCTACAAGCTTTTCTAATTTCCGTCCTTATCTCCTTATGGTATATTTTTTGAAAGATGCAGTCAAGTATCTCGTTGTCAATTTTATTAGAAACACCTTTGAAGAATGTACCAGTTTCTAAGTGATTCTTCAAATCTGAATCTAATTTAGAGGCAAAATTTCCTAATCTTCTAAATTCCCCTGGATTTACTGCATCGTCTTTTTCCTCATGTCCACGTAAGGGAGTTTCAAAGTTTCCACAAAAGAAAATGCAGTCTATTGTTTTGCGCAAAATTTCACGGTTCATTTTGACCTTTATGTTATTCTCATTCACTGAAAATCTGTATCCCTAAGTTTCTCCTTAATACTAACGGTTTCTAAAAGTGCAGTGAAACTACATTATCAACATGCTTCTTTGACTTCTCATGCTTTTCAGTGTTTCCTTTCATTTTGTTTATATTTCTGAAACCGTCTTTTGTCCACGTTACATCACCTCCAAATAGCAAGTACGGGAAGCAAAACAAAGCATTTTTTATTTCACAACCGCAAAGCCAAATTTCCGTTGGTACCATTCAGAATTGAAACTACGAATATATTTCTTCTTGTTGCTTATGTCTGGCTGACATGTTAGAATATCAGTTGCTGAACGACCTCTGTTCTTAATTTTAATTTTCTCATGGAGAGACAGCTGTGAAAACGAAAGCTCTTGAAGTTCACTTACAGTCACAGAATTTATTACTTGAGGATGCAAGGACATGGTTAAAGTTTTCTGTAAAATAAAAGAACCGAAAAAAATAAATCAAATAGAATAGCTGAAAAATAATCTAACCAAGAATATGGTGTATGATTTTTTAATCAAAGCACACGCGGAGTAAAAAAAAAAAAAGAAACACCTTCCAAAGGCACTCCACATTCGGCACTGCAAGAGTGACAGTGCTCTTCTTCCTCTCTGCCTCGTACGCTGCTTCCTAAGTGCGCATGCTCAAAACAAAATACCACACGCGCGAAGTAAGAAGTAATCACGTTTCCAGAATTTCGGCACTGCAAGAGCGACAGTGCTTTTCTCGCTGGATGGCTCGAGTGCTGCTTTCTGTGTGCGCATGCGCAGATCAACCAAACACCACGCCGCTGGAACTGGGAAGCGCGCAGTTCCATACAAAAACTTTCGTATCTTTTTCATTAACTGGAGGATGGCTACTGACATTAAGTTTAAGGATTATATATTGTAGAAGTATAAAGAAAGAATTAAAGAAAAAACGGCCCATTATATTAAATATTAAAAATAATAATAAGTGGATATAGGGGGTGCTGCAGTCCCACAGTGCTTATTACGAGCCGCCACTGCAAATGGGGATGTAAAAATTTAAAAAATCTCCCTCCTACCAACATTCTTGGGCATTAGCACACTCGGGCATATTCGAAGGGTCCAGATTCGAGTCCCAGCTTGAGCATTGCTAATTTTTCATGTTTCCTGCTTCAAAATAACTTAATAATTGTGCAGAACAAATGGCGACGTGAATTCGACAAAAATATCCAGTTTAGGCTTAGGCATCTATGGAACTGAAGGCTCCCTAGAACATTACATCTTCCACTGGTCATTAACAGACTGCAGTCATCTACGCTTACCAACAAACTACGAGAAAGCATACAAAAAGTTTGTAATGAAAAATCGTGTAGCAATTAATGACATCTGTAAGCATATTTTATTCTACTGAACGTTCTCATATGATAGTTTTTTTTAAACTGTTAAACACTTTAAATCTTGAAATAACAGAAGTACAATATAGAATAGCGGTGCCGTCATGACAAAGCAGCAATAAGCGTTAATTTTTGTTTATTTTTTATATTCTTACTTTTATATTCTGTGTTATGTATATGTATGGGTATACTGTAAGTTATGTATAGTTTTATGGTATATGTGCACATGTTTTACAATTCTACGTGAATGCGCGGAGTACCACTCTGTGTTACGTGCGCCATTGTAATCAATGGAGAAAACAATAGCTTTGCAAGATCTTGTGCTTAAAATATATAAACCCCCGGATCGGCTCTATCTTGTTGTCCCTGGAAACTGTTGCTCTGGATTGGAGGGCATTGAACATACACCAGTTTACCTATGTTAGACATCAGGTTTCCCCGCTCTCCAGCAACAGTCACCACCAGTTTAGGCTTAAGACCGGGATAAAGAATTAAGAAAATGCTACGAGTTTTAAATTTTTTTAAGGAAAAAAGAAAGCAATAAGTAAAATTATTTCTAGTGTAAATCTGTGTACACAAATCTCAATGTTATACTTTGGAAATGAAAAAATTGCAAGTTACCTTTTCTTTACCCCCAAACCACAGCGAAGTAAAAGATATCGATAATGTATCTAATACTGTACGCGAAACTCAGTGGTAAACGAAATGCACCCAGGCGCTTTTAACCACAGTACTTTATTCACATATATATTCAATACTATATTCACATATATAGTATAGCTCACTCCCACGCGGTGTAAGAGCCAAACTTGAATTCTCAAATAAGTATAATGCATAATTTACTTGGACTCTCACTTTATCGGAAGTCTTCGACCTTGCGGCTTATACTCCCGTACGCATATCGCAATTACCTGAGGCATAAGGGATTGAGGAAATGATGAAACGGGCGTGTGAAGCCGAATGCATGTTAAGTAGACGAAAAAACGCAAGTCCATTTTGTAAAGTCCCTCCATTGTCACGAGAGAGGTCCGAACCAAGGACAACTAGATCTTACAGACCTGCTCCAATCTGATGATCACATGATCTGACGTCATTGGTCTGAGGTTTTCAATTTTGTTAGTTGAGCTTGCTTTTCCGTAGGATTAGTGCTAGTGAGATAATTGTTTACCTGTGTTTTTTGTTCTGAAAAATTTTGTATTTTACCGTAAAGTAAAATATTATATTGTGAATTCGAATTTATGAGAAAAAGTGTGTTTTAGAATGCCAAGAAAGTGTAGTGTACCTAAATGCCGATCAAATTACGATGGCACTGATGAATATGTGTCCACTGTCAAATTTCCGTCGGATCCTGTACTCTCTCAGAAATGGATAAAAAAATATTAATCGAAAAGATTTTGTACTTGGCAAACACAGCAGTGTACGCATTAGGCATTTCGAAGAGGAATTTATAGTTCGAGAAGAGAAAGCTGTTCGTGATGATGAAGTACTGTTAGTAGTTCTTAGAACTTATCCAGCTTTAAGAAAAGAAGCTTATCTAACGATTTTTCAAAACCAGCCGTCCTATTTATCACAGAAAGTTCCCACAAAAAGGAAAACACCGGAAGAAAGAGAAGCTGAAATTAATGTCCGTTGTGATAAACCATTTGAACAGTGGAAAAAGAATGGTATTATTAGCGGTTTTGGAAACCTAATAAATGGTTTTGTAAGAAAAAATTATCTTCCCTCTTCGTAGATATTCATAAAAAAAGTAAGATCTTTTGGCTATCGAAATTAGAATTTTTAAACTGTCCAAAAGTGCTTGTACCTTTAAAAATATTGGAAGATTTAAATGTAAAAGTTTTTTTCAATGAAAATGAAATTTCCGTTGAAAAGTTCAAATGGATATTTGGAGAAGAAAAACTATGTGATAAATGGTCTAAACTTGAAACAATGATTAGCCATTTAGATGGTTTTTCTGCTTCTGATGTTCATGATGAATGCAATTTAAATTTGGATAAAATATCAAAACTGCTGTTGAAATGTACAGAAGCAGAAAGTAATCCACATTCTGATAAATTAAAATTTTTGTATTAGCAAATTCAATTAATCCAAATGAAGCAGCCTTCCTATAGTGCAGAATTCCTTGCCAAACAGCTACAATATTATTCAACAGTAAATATTTTATGTTGCCTCATCCGTCATACTTAAAGAAGTTTTCTCTGAAAATTTGTCGAGCAGATTCTGGATTATAAACAAGTCATTGGATGTATTTGAAGAAAAAATGTGAAATTTTAAATGATTCTGAAAAGCTTGTAAATTTATTATTGGATGAGATATATGTAAAACCACAAGTTTCATATAAAAGTGGCCGTGTTTTAGGTTTTTCTGAAAACTCGTAGCTGGAGGCAACAACTCTGCAAACATTTATGATAAGCTCTATATTAATAATATATATAAGATATTGTAGCAATGTTTCCTGTAAAAAACTTATCATCACATCAACTGTTAATGTTTACAAAACAAGTAATTGATCATGTACAGTCTTGTGGCTATAGAATTATAACTCTAATATCAGACAATAATAGAATTAACCGGAATATATTTGAAATGCTTTGTGGTGGTACATTAAAATCTTTATTTAAAAACCCAACAATGCATAATCTTCCTATATTTTATTATTTAATACAGTCCATTTATTGAAATTTAACTTATCATCACATCAACTGTTAATGTTTACAAAACAAGTAATTGATCATGTACAGTCTTGTGGCTATAGAATTATAACTCTAATATCAGACAATAATAGAATTAACCGGAATATATTTGAAATGCTTTGTGGTGGTTCATTAAAATCTTTATTTAAAAACCCAACAATGCATAATCTTCCTATATTTATATTATTTAATACAGTCCATTTATTGAAATCTATACGAAACAACTGTTCAATCCGAAAGATCCTGATCAAAAATTTTTTATACCATCATTTGAAAACCCGAATATTATTTGCAACTCTAGTGTTCTGCACTTAAAAAAATTGCATGAAATAGAAAAGAATGATAATATTAAAATGGCTTCAGCTTTATCGAGCAAAGTTTTATTTTCATCCTCTATAAAGAAGCGAAATGTAAGGACTGCTATTAAACTTTATGATGAAAAAACTTTAGCTGCCCTGCAAATTGAATCACAGACTAATAGAACTGGGTATGGAAAAGATGGCTTAGGAACTAAACAATTTATTGATATAATTTTAAAGTGGTGGAAAATTGGGAATTTTAAACACTTTAAGAAGGCCTTACAGTTTCGGGATGTATTTATGCAGCCCATAAGGCCACCAGAAGATAAAAGGTTAGAACATTTATCACAGTTTTGTTCATGGCTTATATCATGAAATGATTTTTCCCCAACAACAAAAAACTGTAAGTCACAAATTGGGAAACTGTCAAACGAAACCCAGGTTACTCTTCTCTATGCAACAGCAACATTGAATGAACTTTCAAATTATTTGTTAAACGAATTTAAATTATCTTTTATTCTTTTAGGAAAATTTCAGATAACCTTGAGGGACGTTTCGGTCAATTTCGACTAATGAGTGGCTATAGTTATCATGTATCTTTACAGAAGATTATAGAGTCGGAAAGAAAACTAAAATTAATTAGTTTGCTTAAAATTCAGTCTTCTGAGAAAGGTTCATTTATTTTACAACATTTTTCTTGTAATAATGGTATTGAAGATTTTAATGATTATCATCTTATTCATAATGAATTTTCTGAATACTTACAGAATGTCAAGCAAGGAAAGAGAATATGAATTAGCTACATGCTTATCTGAAGTATCTAAGAAAATAGAAAGCTCATGTCTTAATCAAGATAGAAATGGTGGAAAGAATGAAATAAATGAACAAGCGAACAGAAAAATTAAATGGATTATTGATTCAGAAGCCACATCTCGCATGGCTTAATTGTGGAAAATTAGGACATTTAATAGTAATATTTTTAATTAAAATTAGGACATTTAATAGTAAAGTATAGAAATATTTACTAATTTTAAAGAAAGACAAATAAGGATAGCTGAAAAAGGTGCCATGATCAAATCATTTCGTATTGGTAGCATTAAAAGGCAAACTGATAGAAATAAGAATATCTTGAGGGTAGAAAATTATCTGCAAGTCCTGAATTTAAATGAAAATCTACTGTCAGTATAAAAAATTATAGATCATGATTTAAAAGTAATTTTAACCAAAACTAAATCAGAAGTGATCAATAAACATGTAAACATTCTACTATATACAGATAACAGAAATGGAAATAAATTTGAAGGAAATATAGTTGAAGAAGCTAAAATTAGTAATGTTAATGATGTACTATGGCATCAAAGACTAAGCCACATAAATTATATCAAAGGCTGATAAAAATAGGGGGGGGAATCTTCGGTCATCGGATTAGAAAATGCAAAAATTTCTCAAAACAATTGTAAACCTTTTACATTCAGAAAAGTGACATGAACGTCTTACAAAAGTGTGAAATTTAAGCAATCTGAAGATACGTTAGAATTATGGCATATAGATTTAGTTGAACCAAATGAGAAATCAATAAACGGAAGCAGTTATTTTTTAACAGTGGTAGATGATTGCAGTAATTTCATATTTGTAATAACAATTGAGAAGAACAGTGAAAGTTCAGAAGCTTTAATCAAGCTTATTATGTAAGAAGAAAGACAAATAGGAAAGAAAGTAAAAAGAATTCGTAGTGATAAATGGTAGTGAATTTTTAGATAAAAGTATAAAATAATTTTTTGAAAAAATGGGAATTGAACATGAACTTAAACCCCTTATACTCTAGAAAGTAATGGAAAAGCTGGACGTTTTAATCGTACTACCGGATTTAATCAAAGAAAAGGAATTGATTATGAAGATGGATTTAGTCAAGTAATAAGACTTGCAACCTTTAGAACATTGTTATCGATTGCAGTTTACAAAAAGTAAAAAATAAGATTTTTTAATGTAAACACTGCATATTTAAATGGATACTTGGACAAACCAATTTAAAAGAATTTTTTGAAAAAATGGGAATTGAACATGAACTTACAACCCCTTATACTCTGGAAAGTAATGGAAAAGCTGAACGTTTTAATCGTACTATAGCAATCAGATTTAATCAAAGAAAAGGAATTGATTATGAAGATGGATTTACTCAAGTCAAAAGACTTGCAGCCTTTAGAACATTGCTATTGATTGCAGTTTACAAAAACTACAAAATAAGATTTTTTTTAATGTAAAAACTGCATATTTAAATGGCTACTTGGACAAACCTATTTACACGGAACAGCAACCTGGATTTATATCAGATCCCAGCAGAGTATATCTGTATATATGGATTACCACATTCGGAAACTGCTGGTGGTTATATGTCTCCAGTATGTACGAGCCAGTTTTCAATAGAAAGTCCTCCACGAAGGCATTCCTTCCCTTACGCAGATAGCCCTCGATTAAATAAAAAAATTAATTAAATGAATAAATACCATTAAATAAATTTACAATGTATTATTAATCAGATATTCTCTTAAAAATAAGGAATTTTATAGCATGATATGATGCTCATTGGGATTGATTCCATAGTTATGATCGCGCTTTGTTTTGAGAGACTTTTGTAACATATTTTTTAATACACTACAAGATTTCTAGTATAATGTTCTTGCTTTAAAATATCTTTAAATCTACACATGTCTTTTTAACGTTTAAGCAATATAAATCAGTCTAATTTAAGCAATGCAAATTGATCTGATAGTTTTAGAATATTTTGCCATTTTATTAGGAATATAACAAAGATCTGGACTATCTGATGCACAATTGTGTTCATGTAACTTTAAGAGTGCAAAATGTTGAACATTTTTTATTCTTCTGCTCAAAGCTTATGAAAGAACAACTCATTTTTCATTTAAATCCTTAAAACATTAAGTTTCCTCTCCTTCTCCATGTGTGTGTTTGAGAAAAAATTGGA
>KK115091.1:7813-43319 GCA_000611955.2 Stegodyphus mimosarum | reverse complement strand
CGCCGAGTATGCTAACCGTTTGATCACAAAGGCATGCAGAAAGTAGGGAGTAAATACCTTATCAGTTATAGAATAATTTCATTTGGGAATTAACTATACATAACATGATATGTAATTGCATGTTAAATATGAAAATGAGATATAGGACAAACTTACGGAATGTCTGAAAATACAAATATTCATCCATGTTTGGTGAAAATTATGAATTATAATTAAATAAGTATATCAATCACACAGTGTGAAAAGAATATTCCTATTATACGTTATGAAATGAATTCCTATTTTATGCATATTTTTAATACACCTACACTGAAAATTTCGTTCACTAAATCATTTGAGAATTAAAATTGTGTTTTAATTACACTTTACAGATATGATCAGTGATACTGGCAAACGCTTTATTAAAAAATGTCAGCATATTTGATTTATGTCATCTGCAACCTCATTTCACGAAAATACAAAGCAGGGGCAACAAAATTTCCTATTTGTTAAAATGTTAGAAAAAAATAAAAGTTTGATAGAAAAGTGAATGGAATCAGATCGTAGCCAACGCTCAAACAGCCAAAGTTCTTTGGCCAAAGCTCTCGGATGTCTATCAAGTTCGTTAAAGTTACGTGGACAAAAATGGCGACACATGTTGTAGCTCAGTATTCAGGATCTTCCATTCACACCCGCTCTTTTCAATGGACTTTATCAGGCGGCAAAGATCAAAAGGATCTGGTTGGGATTTGAGACTGTAGTTCTCCAACGCGATCCCTGTCGGTTTAAGCCCATCTCCACAACCTTCCTCCCACACCCGCTCTTTTCAGTGGACTTTACCAGGCGGCAAAGATCAAAAGGATCAGGTTGGGATTTGAGACTGTAGTCTTCGCTTGTGATGTCACAAACCGGTGGAGCAGGCCTGTCTAGTTGACCTTGCCCGAATCCACTGCAAAAAATAGCAAACGCAACCATGCGCGGTATCCTTAGTCTTTCCTTTCACATTACAAAATGGAATTTTAGTCTCTTAGTTCCGACAGTTTAACAGAATTTGCACCGCCAGAAATCTGAATATTAATTTCTCTGCTAGGGTAACATTCCTTAATTTGTTGAACGATGAGCATTATTTGTAGTATGAAATTTGAAATGTCCTGATTTTAGAAAACTGCAAAAATTAGGTTCATTTCCTCATTTCGTAGTAGGTTGTTCTTCAGAATTTCTGTGTAACAGGATTTTTTAGAAGTATAATTTTCAGTAGGATTGGATTTTGGAAAAGTCCTGTGGGATTGGGCTTTTCATCTCTTCTTTTTCATAATATTGGCTATTGTTTTAATATTTTGGACATCTATGGTAGGAACTCACATGGTTTTGTTGGCAGAAAAGGCGCTTGGGTTTTTTTCCAATGTTCAGAATGCATTCTGAGCTCCTGTGGCTATTCCCGAATGATTTACTTAACAAATACAAAAACTGCATAAGAAAACTGTAAACCTGTATAGCGATGAGCATATTTTAGCAACGGAAACAGTAAAATGTTTTTTCCTTACTAGCTTTACCTCGTCGTTTATTGTATGAATTATTTACTATGGAAATTAAAAGACTTATCTCAAACGCATCCCCCATTTGGGAGGAGACGAAAACAATATGGTGCAGATGACCTATCACAGAAAACATGTTTCCGTAACTCAGAATCTCTGAGAATTTCAATAGTGTAAGAGAATGCTGCATTGTCTAGCCTTCTTGATGTCTTTACAGTTCTCTGTCCTTAGTCCTAATAACTGCTGTGCATTTAAATAGTCTTTATGTGGATGATTGCTATAAGCCCCGCCGCATTTTTTTCACGAGTAAGTCATCTCATCTAGTTCACTGTAAAGAAAATCGATAAGATACATAAAATTGTAGGTGAAACTTAGCGGAGAAAAAATGCACCCAGGCGATGTTAACGCCAGCACTACATTCACATAGCTCTTTCTCACATGGAGTGAGCCACCCTTTAATATCCGAAAATGATTAACCATAGTTTTCTTAAATAAGTATAAAGTCACATAAGAAAATAATAAAGCAGTATAGCGGTGAGTATACTAGTTTAACAACTTGTAGAGTCACTAGGATTTTTTGGAAGCAGAAGAATGAAAAATGAGCAAGGACTTCGCCGGGAATCGAACCACGGACCTCTCGATTACGCGTCGAGCGTGCTGACTACTACACCACGAAGAGATGCGAAGAAAGCAGGAGAAATACCTTATATACTCCCCCTTTTAATGGGCGACTGGGGTTCAGGGGACCTAATCGCTAAATCCCGGTGATGGAGAATCATCACCCACCACCTTTTTTTAGTTCGGTCGCCAGTGTAGAGGCATTAGGTTATCTCGAAGCAGGAGACATGGAAAATGAGCAGAGCCTTGAAGAAGCCAACGGTAATTGAACCACGGACCTTTCGGTTACGCGTCGAGCATGCAGACCACTACACCACGAAAACATTAGAATAAGGCGGGAGAAATACCTTATAAACTGAAATAGTAAAACGTTTGCTCCTTATTAGCTCTACTTTATCTTTTATTGTATAAACTAGCCCAGGGATGGGCAAACTACGCCCCGCGGGCCAAATCCGGCCCCTTGGAAGACTGTATCCGGCCTGCGGATAGAATCTTAATTTGCCGGTCAGAGGCAAATTAAAAGAAATATATATTTAAATATTATATCTCCATCTCCTTTTCTAATTTGTTTAAATATTACTTTTTTTCTTCCTTTTGTTCAAATTATTGATGATCTTTTTTACTGTCTCTATTTTTGTTTTACAAAACATAAATCGATGGAAATAGCAAGCACAAACACCTTTCAATCGGTAAAGTGTTAAACGCGGAAGTACTTTGGTAGTTATGCTGTAGATTGGCTTAAGAATTGTTATCTGTTTTTCGGGGAGAAGTATGCGAATCCAATATAAGTCAATCAGACTTCACATTTGGCAGACTGCGCATTTTAAGCTCAGCCAGCGGTCTTTTCTTTTGTCGCGAATTCTAGTATTGTTGATTGCGTATGGAAAGATTGCGGACATATAGCATCATTGTGAATAGTGGTTTTGAAATTGTTTAAAGTATAGCGTAGCTAGTGCTTGTTTGGGTTATTCGTAAAATATTTCAACCCCAAAATGTCTACTAAAAACGTAAAATTGATTCAGAATGCCATGCTTTTAATGATGAATGGACCTAGAACTATGTTTTATAGTTGTAAAAGATAAACCAGTGTGTCTCATCTGCAATGAAGCTCTAGCAGTCTTCAAAGAATATAACATCATTATCGAAAGTGAGTTTCCCGAATTTAATATCTCACGCCCACAAAATCAGTGCTATGTTTGCTTCATCTTATGTATGTGAACAAGAGTTTTCAACAATGAACGTTAGAAAGAATTATTTAAAAAGTAGAGTAACAGATGAGCAGTTAGCCTCGTTCCTTAGAATCAGTACATCTCACTTCGAACCTCAATATAAGAAACTTTTTAAAATGAAAGCGCAATTTCATTCTTCTCATTAACATATTTAAATTGTAATACTTGTATATGTTTTTAAAATTTTAGAAAAATTTACCTTGGCCCGACGAACGTTTTTTAGAAACTTTTAAAAATGAAAGCGCAATTTCATTCTTCTCATTAACATATTTAAATTGTAATACTTGTATATGTTTTTAAAATTTTAGAAAAATTTACCTTGGCCCGCCGAACTTTTTTTTTTTTTTCGATTTTTGGCCCGCGAACGAAAACGTTTGCCCATCCCTGAACTAGCCAGTACGGAAATTAAAAGGCTTATCTCGAATACACCGCCCATTTGGAAGGAAACGAAAGCAAAATCGTACAGATGACTTGATTACAGAAAGTCTGTTTCCGTAGCAGTCTGCACTCGGATTTAAACTTAGAAAGAATTCAAGAATTTATTAATCGCATCAATGAAAACTTCTTCAAGAGAGCAATTAGCTACAACCTGGCTAATTTCACTAAAATCTTAAGTTACGAAATACTTGATGACCCACATTGTTTCTTCCTGTTATTTACTCAAAAAGCAATCGCTACCAATTAATTGCTGTTTTGTCAGAACCAGATGTTGTACATAGAATTTTATACCATGCATCGAATTTTTCTTTTATGTTTCTGCATACATGAATAGTTTTCTGTATTGTACAGTAGTATGCAGGCTCACCAAGTTTCGACTTCGAGAAATTTTTTCACATGTTTGCGGCCAGCTTTCCACACCTCCATGTCCTTCTGCAGGTGCCTCAGGCACGGCTTGCTGATCACCGAAGCTCAGGGCTTCACTTCTATTTTTCTGTTCCAAGGCTGTCTCAATTGGAGAAGCTTCATCTTTGGACTTTTATATACGTCAGGAAGGAGACTCATTCAGAAATCTGGAAAGAGCAGGAGTAATGCATTTCCTGCTGTATGCCAGAATAACCCACAAAGTACCAAAGTTTTCGTACCTCAGAATCTCTAAGCGAAATTTCAACAGCTTTCTTGTTGCTTATTCTCTAGCTTTGTTGCTGTTTTGATACTCGCCCTTCCCTTATAACTGCCGCCTCAGTAACTGCTGTGTACTTAAATCGAATTGATGTGGAAGATTCCTATAAGCCTCACTGTATTTTTTCATGAATAAATCCTTGGGACTGGTTGGTTCACTGTAAAGAAAATCGAAAATATATCTAACATTGTAGATGAAACTCCGTGTGGAAAAAGTGCATCCAGGCGATGTTATTACCTACACATAGCTCTCTCTCTCTCACACGGAGTGAGCCAGCCTTTAATATCCGAAAATGATTAATCATAATTTTCTTAAATAAATATAAAATCACATAAGAAAACAGTAAACCAGTAACAACTAAAAGAGTAAAATGTTTGTTCGTTATCAGCTTTACTTAATTTTTCTGTCTAAATTGTGCAGTACAGAAATTAGAAGACTTATTTCAAACGCACTACCCATTTGGGAGAAAACGAAATTAAAATCATACAAATGACCTGATCACAGAATGTCAGTTTTCTTAATTCAGAAATCTGGAAGCAGAATTCAAGTGCGTGACTATGTTACGCACTTGAATTCAGCCGGATTAAAACATCTCAGCTCAGTTGTTTTAAGCGAACTGTAGTTGTTTACTTAGTGTTGTTATTGACTGTAGCGAATTCGCGTTGAGATCGGATTAACTTTCTCTGTATTTTGAATTGAATTCTATTCAACGTTTTAGCAGTTTTAAATATAACTACCGTGAGATATTATGATAATGTACGAATATCTCTGAAGAAACCTCAGCATTTTGTTTTATTTCTTGGGATAAGAATAAATGTTATTAACTTTTCATCGACTTGTGCATTCAATCCATTACAAACCCGTACGCGCGCAGCAATATTAATTCACTTTAAAATAATTCTGGAATTAGTAGTTTATTGTGATGCAACATTATTTTAAGAACGCTTAGGTTTTTGTATAGACGTATTGAATACATTATTCTTTAGTTTAAAATATGTATTATCACTTTATTTATGTCTCAGGTTCATTATACTTTTCAGACTAATTTAATACAATAGTAAGATACATCGTAGGAATGCTGTAAGAGGGTTACTAAAAAGAGGAAAAATTGTGAACATCTTATTAAATATATTGTGAACAGCTATATTAACTATACAACGTTCATGGAACGTTGTATATTTAATATAGCTGTTCACAATTTCTGGTTACAATATTTACAATAAATTAAATATACAACGCTACATTTTATAAAAAAAAATGATAACTTATTGTTTTAAAATATAAAACACAACTTGCAAAAAGTATGTAGAGACATTAGGTTATTTCGAAGCAGGAGACATGAAAAATATGCAATTCCTTCGCCGGGAATCGAACCACGGACCTCTGAAATACCGGCTCAGTGTGCTAACCATTACATCACGAAGGCACGCTAAGAATGTGGGAGATATACCTTATATACTCCCCTTTTTAAAGGGCGACTAGGGTTTTAGGGGACCTAGTCGCCAAATCCTGGGTGTGGAGAGTCATCATCCACAACCCTTTTTAGTTCGGGCGCCACTGTAGAGACATTAGGTTATTACGAAGCAGGAGACATGAAAAATATACAATTCCTTCACCGGGAATCGAACCACGGACCTCTGAAATACCGGCTCAGTGTGCTGACCATTACACCACGAAGGCACGCTAAGAATGTGGGAGATATACCTTATAAGTAATACATAATGCAACATAAAAAGTAAGTAGGAAAAGAAGAATACGTGTATACTTTTACAATTTACAAAAATATGTGACTTAAAATGATCATCGAATTTCATTAAATACTCATATTAACATTCATCATTTATTTTATCATCATTATACATTCATCATTTAATTTCATTAAATTCAATAAATGACTTTGATTAGAATTTGATGTCTTAGCTTCGTTTTCGAAATACAGAGGGCAAATTTAGTTTTTGTCGAAATTCTAGTTAGATTAGGAGCAAAAGTTACCTTTATTTATTAAACAGCATGCAAATTAAATTCAAAAGCAATATCGCAAAATAATTTTAAATTGAGCATATCTTTAGAATTTCCGATACAGAGTCTCACGCGCTAGACATAAAAATGTTTTTTCTGTACAACATTGCCATTACTCGCTTTGAAATCCTTGAGTTTGTTAATAAAATTTTTTTAAAGTTTTACAGAATATGAAATCGATAATAAAACAAGTTTCAAATTTCAAATTTGGGCTTCCAGTTGCCCATATTCGGGTGTAAACGTTCAATATTCAAAATTTGATGGCTCAAGGTACCGTTGTTTTGTCACAATGAGAGAAACATATATACATTTATGCAGATTCTTCATTATTTAATTTCTTTAAATATTATTTTCCAAGTAATATCTTAAAGCGAGAGGCGTGGTAAAAATATATATATATATATATATATTATTCTTCATTATTTAATTTCTTTAAATATGCACAATGCGATAATATTTGGTGGCAACCATTTGAAAAGGAAAACAACGCTTTCAGTGAATAAACTCAAAATGCCAAAGCGAAATTAATAGTCCCTCTGGGTAAAATTTTTTTGGGGGGTCTTAATTTTTTGTTGGTGTTGTCCTAAATGAACATTATGTAACAATTTGTTTCTTTAAATATTATTTTCAAGTAATATCTTAAAGCGAGAGGCGTGGTAAAAATATATATATATATATCTGTGAATCTGATTCCAAGACCTTTAATTCCACAAAGGTGTGGAGAAACTGCTTGACGCAGGTAAAAGCAAAGTTCCACACCCTATATGGAGCAGTATGAGTAATTAGATCTAGCTTAAAAATTGCGGAACTTTTGCTGGAACTAAAGGAAGGAAAGTTGACTGTTTCCTCCTCTATTCCAAAATGAAACTTACTTTATCAGATCAAAGCATTGCTCTACGGCATTGAAATATACTCCATTCTAGGATGTCCCATGCATCTATGCATATCTATTTAAGTAAAAATGTATTACATTCACATTTTTACACATTTTACAGTAAAAATTTTTAACACATTTTACAGTAAAAATGTGTTACATTCACAATGAAATTCAGCTCGATTGTTAAATTTTTATTTCAAAGTAATAAAGAGGGCTTCCATAATTTACCATATACAGCTGTGCTATAGTGTACTAAAGCCAAAATTCACAAAACGTTTTTACACTCATATGCTTCATATGCGTAACATCAATAAGTTATAAATATTAAATTAAAGATATATGTAAATGTAAAGGATTTTATTTTATACCTGTTTCGGATTTATGGATTTCGATTAAAGAAATTAAATTCAAATTCAATCAAAGAAATTGAATATAAAGAATCTTGGATACACCTTTCCAAATATTCAATTACGGTATATATTTTATTTGCTTTTATCGTTATATTGAATAGAAATTTATAAGCATAGATGCATTTTATACAAACAATTTATAACAGTTCAAAATATATAAAACTGCATAGTAAAAAATACATGGAGGCAAATTATCACATTTAATACTTTCACAATTCACAAAAGTAGTAAAAATCAATTTCTTACTCATCATGGAAATTATAGACAAATTCTTTAATGCGGTCGTGTATAGTTTAAAAGCATATATCATCGCATGTTAAAGAACAACATTATTAATTATAAACAAAAACAGGAAATTTTGCATAGTAAAATTTGGCTACAGTTAAGTCCAATTTTTTTACATCTGGAATAAAAAATACATAGCACAGTGATATTTTTAAATAATTTTACTATCCATGAAAAGTAATCTCGGAAGTTTTTTTAATATAGAACACGATAAACAAACTTCAAAAAGCTTACAAAAGTAAAAGTTATTATGGAGAATTCAGTTTCTGAGTTGAACACTCCATCCTTCTATCCTAAACTATATCTTTACTTGAAACTATGTTATTTATTACAATAGAAGAGAAACACGTCAATGTGACAGTCAAATTCGCTGAAACAACCTTGTATTTGGCGTACATTTACTAAAAACACTCATTCGATTTCGAGGGCAGCTACAGATATTTTGTTCTCCTGATGAGAGGGACCTGTAGCTGCCCTCGAAATCGATTGAGTGTTTTTAGTAAATGTACGCCAAATACAAGGTTGTTTCAGCGAATTTTATTATGTTATTTATACTAGCACTCAGCTGCACACGCATCTCTAACTAAAGCCTAAGACCGCCTTTTGCTTGGAAGGATGACAGTCTTTGAAGAGAATACAGAAGGAGTAATCTTTAGAAGTAAAAATCCAATAAAATAAGACTTAGGATGAATAAACCAACTTGAGAGTAGCTTCTAGCGCTAGCACAGTTTATGCTTCACGCATGCGCAATAGACATATTTTCAGCAAGGAAACCTTCGTCTCTTGGCCAGAGAAAATCGATGTAGTTTGGCTTGGCGATGAATTCACTATTCAGACTTCAGCGATGCGTAGTGAAGTGCTGCGGAATGTGTGAAATATGTTCACTTTCTGCCCAATTATGCGAACAATTATTTACTGGGCAATTTGGAAAAGTGTATGGGGTTAGCCTTGTTCCCAAATATGCGAGAATTTATTTACTGGGGACTTGATAAAGCGTATGGGGAAATAGGCTTTATTCTTTTTACTTCCTTGTACGAAGTAAAAATTCCGGGTACCATATTTCCACGAAAATTTCCATTTTTACCGCTATCGAATACAACTTAAAGATATTTTTGTGTGACATCTGTCCGTAAGGACAGAATAAAGGACTCTATATTCTCAAACGAATTATAAAACTGATTTAAAATGAATTCAGAAGAGATTATTTTCATGGTGTCTGTAAGTACGTACGTACGTATGTATGCATGTATCTTGCATAACTCAAAAACAAGTAGCCTCAGAACGTTGAAATTTTGTACACAGGACTGCTATAACATGCAGATGTGCACCTCCGTTTTTGGTTGCAATCGGCCGCACCATAAGTATATATATATATATCCACTCTGTTACTCGGCTCCGAAAGCTCAGTTTTTCTATTCTTATACTATGTTGGTAAACTGCGCAATTTTCGCTTTAAAAACTGATTGAATTAAGTTGTTTTTACCTTCCAGTAAGGTTTCTATGCCTTTAGTAAATCTGCATGCAATATTTGTAGAATTGTCAACAATTTTAAAGTTGTTTAAGTGCGGCTAAGCCTAATTATTTTTACAATATTCATATTCGTTAAAAAGAACGATGTAATTACTTTTTAATGTAATTAATTAAATTAACATTTTTATTTTTCTTTCATCAAGAACATTTCTTTTCTTTGACCAAAAACTAGCTATAGGAATAACAAGTAAATCATCTTAATCTCTTTCTAATGAAAAACACATATTGATGCAGTTATACCTTAGTAATCAAACATTTTATACTGAACATAGGTATCACAATTATCAAGACACAAATATTCACAATTACACTTGATGGTTAAAGCAAGGTATGCGCGGATTTTGTGAAATTGTGGTTAAAGTACGGGTATCATAGGATTGGTTTAGTTCGGTTTATTTAGTTATGACAAAGCACTCGAGGGCTGTCTGCCTAAGGGAAGAGATGCCCTCGTGGAGGGCTTTCTAAGCTAAACTAACTCGTATACACGTTACACATGGGGCAAACCAAGAGAACGCACATGCAGCCAGCCCGTTCGCCGGGATTTGAACCCCGGACTGAACTGCCAGTGTTCAGAGACTCTACTGCTCGGTCGCTGTAGACACCACATAAGAAATCTTGGGAAATTTCGAAAATATACTATGCTGTCTTCAAAGCAGGATTTAATTAAACCATATGAACATTTTTAAAAATTTTCAATTGTAAAATGTTCTATTACCTTTTCCCCCGCCTTTTTTTGAAAGAAATTTATAAATGTTTAATTATTATTGATATTCTTTCATATTATACGGCACAACAAACATTGAACAAAGTTGCAGGACCACTGAATTCGAACTCGGTTTACCTATACATTTTAACAATTTGTGTACACATTCATCAGCCCCATCGTGGTAATCGTTACTATTTCATTTTCGTTTTCATTATTCGACCTACTTCCTTCTGAGTCACTGAATCACCAATATTATTCAGATGGAGCTCTATGCACTTTATTAGTCCAAAAGGGACGTTAGTCCCGTATGTGGCATTTTGCGTCAAAATACTTAAATGCCTTTTATCACTTTTTAAATTGTTGCCACCAAATGAAATATGTATTAAGTAAGGAAGACTCTGTATGAATGTATTTTTCTCGCATTGCGAAAAAACAACAGTACGTACAGCCATCAAATTTTGAATAACATAATCCTCCACCTGAACATGGGCACCTGAAAGACCGCATTTTCAATTTCGAATTTGTTTTATTACCTGTTTGCTAATTTTTATGCTCTTCAGATATTTTTGTATATAAATAAAGAAAATTATTGTTACGAATTTCACATTTATTTGGCTATTTATTTAGAATTGTAATTAAAATTCCTTTTTATTTACCCGTGCAACGAAGACGATTTTTGAAGAGAAAGCTACGTCGAAAAAATAAAAATAAAAGAGCGCGTGCATTTAATGCTTAATAATTAAATATCTCGTAATTACTGTTGCCATCCAAAAAATTCAAAAATAATTGAGATTGTTCTATTGATAATTAAAAAGCTTATAAAAGCCGAATTGAAACACCTCATCTCAGTAGTTATTGCAGTTGTTGTTGTAGTTGTAGCTATAAAAAGCAAACTGTCGTTTGTTTACTTAGTGCTGTTATTGATTGTAGCGATTTCGCTGTGAGATAGAATTATTTTATCTGTTTTGAAATGAGTTTTCGCTAAACGTTTGAGATATTGTGCGAATATCTCTGAAGAAACATTTGAACATTTTGATTTATTTCTTGAGGAAAGAATAAATTTCTGTTAACTTTTTACGACTTGTGCATTCAATATATAACGAACCCGTTCGCACGTAACAATTTTTTGGCGCCCGACCAGGGACTCAAACCCTGGACCGTTAGGTTACGAATTTCACATTTATTTGGCTATTTATTTAGAATTGTAATTAAAATTCCTTTTTATTTCCCCTTGCAATGCAGACGACTTTTGAAGAGAAAGCTACGTCGAAAAAAAAAAAGAAATTTTAATTACAATTCTAAATAAATAGCCAAATAAATGTGAAATTCATAACATTGTGGTGCCGATCTTGCGATGCCTGTGCAAGTCGGAAAGGACCGAAGAAACTCAGCCGGGGGAAGCTGCAACTTTACAATGTAGAAGGCACCTTTTGAACGTATCGCCTTTGACGTCTTAGGACCTCTGCCACGAACTGCTGATGGCAACAAATACATCCTCGTTGTCATTGATTTCGGATGATGAAACAAACACTTTATTCGGTCAAGGAGATAGAAATATACTATTACATGTACCATAAAAAGATATCAAATTTCAAAACGTGTGTTTGAGACTGAAAAATATTCAGAATATACTTTATATCATGCCCTTATAAAATTATCAAAAAATAATAAAACCATATATTTTCCATGCGTAATTTATTTTTTGAAATAATATTTTTCAAACACCTTCTTTTCCAAACACTGCAATTAATAGTCTGATAACACAATCACTAATTATGAAACACCGCAAATAATGCAATTAACGCCGTAAAGTTTCTTTACGATAAATGTTACGAAATAGTTACAGATACTTCTTTATACGTATTTTCCCTCATCCGAGGTAATCTACATTATCTGGAATAGACGGGATTTTACTCTTTTAACGGAAACGTGATTAAAGAAAACTTAATTATTGCAAAACGTATGTAAAATATTTATCGGGACCGACAATAACGCGAGTTAATTAATTCAGATTTAAATAATTTTGTCGCTTATAATAACTTTCCCCTTGCAATACGTAAGTTAGTAGGCCTTTAAGTTTGTAAGGTTTACTTGTCTACCATTTGTGTGAAACCTGGAGAGTAGTGACTGCACAGAAGAAGGGTTAAAACTACCCTTTATTACACTCTTAAATTATTTACAATGCGTCAATTCGAAGCTAACAAACTGCGCCTCTTCTTGGGCGGTAACCGAAGCAATAAAAACTAAACTCAAAATTTGAAGATATTAGTTCCACAAGTAGTAGAATTACGCTACAGGGCTCAAGCTATCCTGTTTCCTAAGAAAGCGTTGATAAATTTAGTGGCAGCAAAATAATAGCCGTTACGCCACGTTTAACCAGCAATAACTGCTAAGCCGAAGCTCACTCTACAATGCGTGGAGAGTTTTCCCAGACTCTCTAACTTTCCCTTCTAGGAACTTGATATTTAAACTTTTACTCCCAATGGTCGAATTTGCATTAATTCACGTGAGCTACCAAATTTAACCCATATTTCCCCATTGTCCTAAAAATAGGACAGCACACATAAATGGTCTTTGTATAAAATCTTTGAAATAATTTAATTGAAATTAAAGATAATTTATTAGTTAAGAGTCTTTTAACTACATATTTGCCTTTATCGCAAGTTAGAATTAATTTAGATATGTTTTATTATATTTTTATAAATGGAGATTTTTGCAGATGTTTTTGCTTATGTTTTCAACGTACAAGTTTATTAAAATTTTGAGCTCCAAGAAAAACAGACATATGAATTTACTGAGATAATATTCTATACTTTTGTACCAATAAAAAAATTATCAAAAAATTTTACCTGAAAGATAAATTTTTCTTGCATTTTAACTGTCCTAAAAATAGGACGACAGTAAGATCCACTACTATCAAATCCCCATCAGTTTGCAATGGAAATATTTTTTTCTTTCTCTGTTACATTCCAAACATTGCTATTATGCAAATAACCCAGGCACTTTGGTCTAGTTGGTAGGTGCACATTAAGGTGACACACACAGGTGTGTGAAATGCGGGGGAGGGGGTTGAGTATACTTCATATACGCATACATTTTAAATGTACATGTTTTACACGTATATAGTTTCCAAATTCATTATAACCTCATATCACGTTTTTAGTTTACAAATCAGTCTAGATTATGGTACAGCATTTGAGTGCTAACTGCCTGAAGGAAAGGACTCCCTTGTGCAGTCGCATAGTGAACATAACTAGTGCCCGGGACACAATATCTTTTTGGCCCCCCTCCCCCCGAAAAACGTATAATAACATAATACTGTCATGCTAAAAAAATAAGCAACAAAACCTAAGAGAAAAGGTACGCATGTAAAAAGAGGAATGAAAAAATACAGTTTATATATGAAGTAGAGGTTGCATTGCCGAATGCAAATAGGCAACCAAAATTAGCATAAAACGCGATCCCGTTGTCCCACCGCAACACTTAAAAAAGGGGATGATAAACCTATGTGTCAGTTCGCAAGCAGTGATAGTTCTGTAGCCGAAACGGAAAGCATGACCCTAAGACACCATTTGCATGACAGAAAACTTTAAAGTGATCTCAGGATGTTGAAAAGATGCAAGACAAAACGTCGTCGCGATAGAGCTGAATGTGCATCGTAATGTCATCTGTAGCCTAAGGAATCGCGACCATAGTATTCCAAATATCTGTAAAATACGTGGGTCTGGAAGCTGGAGGATTACACAACGGCACGATCACTTCCTGTTGCTATGTGCAAGACGCCGTAGATCATTAGCAGCACGACAGATGCGTCGAATTTCTCTGCTGCTGCAGGACGGCCCATATTCAACCAAACTGCGTCGTGTCGACTGCCTGAAGGTGGACTGCACCCCTGACGGCCTGTGGATTGTGTTCCTTTGTCCCCATCGCATATCAGAGCGCAGTTGAATTGGGCCTGGGAGCACCGCAGTTCGCACCAGAGCAATGAGGCCGCATGTGCTACTTATGGATGAGTCTCGATTTAACATCCAGAATGGTTCTCGAAGGGCAGTAATATGTCGAGAGCTACGGGCACGTTACGGGAGGCCAAGCATTGTCGAAAGAGACTATTGCAGAGGAGGAGGCTTACTTATGTGGGCTGGGATAGCAAAAAACGGCCGCACCAACCTCTACATGATTGGTGATTGTTCAGTCACAGCCGTCCGATATATCGACGAAATACTACACTCTCTTCTGTATCCTTTTATGGTTACAGTGGGTACCACACGATATTTATCGAAAATAACGCACGCCCGCATACAGCTCAAGTGGTGCAGAGTTATCTGGGAGAATGAAAACCATTCCATAACTGCAGTGACATGCTAGATCATCGGACCTGAATCCCATACAGCATGTGTGAGGTATATTAGGACGATGGATAGCAGGTCTCAGTGTGGCGCCAGGTATCCTCTACGACCTCCGACATGCACTACTACTGGAAGAGGCACTACTGATACAACAAGCGATCAACGACACTAGTGCCGTCTTGTCTCGCCGTTGTCATGTATGCATTTCAGCTAGATGGTATCATATCCGGTATTAGGGTGCTGGTTCCATTGCAGACTCTTCTGACCCATTTCGCCTTTCCCAATGTGATGGTCTTGAAACGTGTTTTTTATGTCTTTGCTTTATTGTTTTCTATGTGGTCTAGTAACGTCACACTAACCTGTTGGACAATTTCCCTCATACCCATTAAATAGTTTTTGTTTTATTCCATGTTTTTTCTTTGCTGCTTATTTTTTTGTATATAAGTATGTACTCTTAATACCAATAAAATACAAAACATCATAGAATGCAGCACAGTCGGTCACAAAAGTATTTGAACACCGGCACCCTATCAGAAAATTACAAGATGGCTTCCCCCAATCTTGGAACCCCCCTAATTTTGGAAAATAAGGTCCCCCGCAATCTTGTCCCCATCCAATCTTGGACGATCTTTCTGAAACCATTTTAGAACTAAGGGAGGGGAAAAACTCCATCTTGAAACCTAACGGGTTAATTTTTTATTTATTTTTTATTATTACAATCACAAAAAAATTCTTAAGATAGTTCTGATATAATTTCAGATACAGAATTCCATAACATTTCTGTCTCATTTGATCTAAACAATCTTTCACTAATAAATCGTCCAAGTCCATAAAATCCTCCTCCACAGAAGGCTTTTCTTGGTTCATCAAAGAATTTCGGTAACTCCTCCGTTTCTTGATGGGTAATTTATAATATTCATCATCCTCGATAGTGATGACTCCAATGTCTCTTTTCCTTTTGCGGGGAAGAAACTGCCATATACACTCATGTCCAAAATTATCTTTACATACCCAAAAATGATGATATTCAATGAAATATCGAATCAATGTGATCCGTATTTGCAGGGAATGTGTGAAAACCAAGCCGAATTAGCATTATGCAATCAAAAGTAATCAAACGGTTTGTGATATGCAAATCTAGGCGTTACGTCATCCAAGAGCGAATCAAGCGCTTTGCGCAAACTGAATATTTGAGTGAATTTCTGCAACATAGCGTTTGATTTCAGTGTGTAGGGACTCAAAGCGGTTTGTTATGGCTTCGAAGTATCATTTGGAAGAATCTGTAAAGTGGCGAATTATCGGCCGTTTAGAAGCAGGGCAGTCAATCATGGAAACAGCCACATGTCTGAATATTTCAAGACAGACAGTCTCTAAGCTATGGAAACAGTTTCAAAATGATGGAAGTGTTGTAAGGAGGCCTGGACAAGGTCGGAAACGAATGACAACTGCTTCTGAAGATCGGTATCTGGCATTAACTGCCCGTCGTAACAGAAAGGCTACTGCTCGCCAGTTAAGTTCAGAGCTTGCAGCCGCCACTGGAACTGTTGCATCACGGCAAACAATATACAGAAGGCTTAATGAAAAAGGCCTTTATGCCAGAAAGCCAAGGGTATGTGTTTTACTGTCTTCACAGAAAAAGAGGGATCGCTTTAATTGGTGTAAAGAACATCAAAACTGGACTGAACATCAATGGTCCCATGTTCTCTTTACTGATGAGTCGCGGTTTAGTTTAACTGGTGATTCTAAACGTGTTTACATCTGGAGGGAGTCAGGAACACGAAATGATCCCTCGAACATTGTGGAACGTGACCGTTTCGGTAGTGGAGGTGTGATGGTATGGGGTGGAATAATGATCGATGGACGTACGCCCCTACACGTGTTCAGCAGCGGATCTGTGACAGGCCAGATATATCGGGATGAGGTCTTAGATCCTTATGTAAGACTTTTCAGGGGTGCATATGGACCTGACTTTTTATTTATGGATGATAATGCCCGTCCACATCGAGCAAACCTCGTTGATGAATTCCTTGAAAGTGAAGACATTAAGCGAATACCTTGGCCACCAAACTCTCCTGACCTTAACCCGATAGAGAACTTATGGGACTACCTTGGAAGAGCAATTGCACGTATACATCCTCCTCCTAGAGATGTAAATGCTCTGAAGACGGCATTGCTGGAAGAGTGGAGATTAATTCCCCAAACTGTGGTTAACAACGTTATTTCCAGCCTTAAAATACGTTGTGATATGTGTGTACAAGTCAGGGGAGATCATATTCCATATTAAATTCGTAAGACTTAATTTGTTTTCTGAATCATTCCTTTTTTTCTTAACTCTCTTTGTCACACTTTATTACCATTTTTATTGTTTCATGCTACAATTTTATATCATATGAGGTGATCTTCAATTTTTTCTTTTGCATTTATGTGTCATCATGTTATGTACGATTCCACGAAAATTCATTAAATTATAAGTCATAGTCTCTGAGAAATCCGTGAATTTATGCATGTAAACATAATTTTGGACATAAGTGTATTATCTAAATGGAAATCATTACAGAGATCGTCCACTTGAAATGTCGTATAGGATGTCGGCCCCTTTCAGCTGCTCCCAAACGAATTAATGGACAACTGCTTACAAGAAACAGATGTTGGCAGACTGAGATAATGGATCTTCGGGGGAACTACCCGAAAGGTCTTAACACATACCGCTTAAATTTTTTCTCGTTCATCGCTATGAACTCCTTGACAATTAGATTTAAATGGGTGGATTCATAATAGACGATCGGGGAGGCTGTGGTTTGATAAATATGAACTTCGTCCTCGGCTGTCGTTCTCAGTCCAAACGTGAAGGTGAGAAAAATATTTTTCCATCGGAAACTCATTCTGAAATCTGTCCCGTTTGAATGGATCGTCTTAGGGCTTGATTGAAAGATTTTTTTTTAATACGTGTTTTCAGATCTGATAAAAATTTTTCCAGTCGGTTTCACTTTCGAATGGAATTGCCTATCTATATAAACAGTTGGCGTTTCTGTTCAGATCAGCGTGTGCTCTTGAAGATGCAACATTCTCGATTTCTTCATTAGTAGGTAAGATATTTTTTGGAATTCTCTTTAACATGGATAGCTTTTATGTTTCTTTTGGAACCTGAAGATTCATTTTTTGGAGATCAAGAATTTATGTTCGAATGTGTATATTTATGATACTTTTGGAACCTTCCCTTTCACACTATCTATATAAATAGTTCAGATCAGCTTTTGGATATTCTGGATTTTCGATAAAACTCTTTTGGAGTCAACATAATTCTTTTGAGGACCAACTTTTAGGTGAACCCCTCCTTCAAAACGTTTCTTCAGAAAAATGGAATACCCCATCGGGTTCTAAAAGCCACTTCTTAAATTGACATACGCATGCAATGAAATGATTTTAAGGACATGAGATTAACCTTAGTGTTCGAAACAGATAGTTTCCGAACAAAGCGGTTGAAACAGCATGGCAACGTTTTCTGGGATCCAGGATTCACCCAAAGAAGGTAGATTCGAGTACGTCAATACAATCTCTTTTAAGATTTCGGGGTAGACTGTCGGTCACAACCCCATTCAGATCCATTTGGTTTTGGGGGGGGGGGGCGTTGACGAGAACAGGTTGGTTCGACAAGGACTATACAAAATATTTTTTGAAGATCCAAAATAGTTTCCAAGAGACGATACAAAATAATTTTTAAGAGCCAAAATATTTTTATGATCATTGTTTTCAAGAGAGAGATCTTCAAGAGATGATCTGAACGCCAACTGTTTATATAGATAGGCAATTCCTTTCGAAACCGACTGGAAAATTTTTGTCAGATCTGAAGCACATATTAAAAAAAACTTTTTGTTAATTTGTATAATGTCTATAGACATGGTATAATGTCTAAATGGTCCAGATTTGAATCTGTTACTACACAAAATATTTTTTAAGATTCCAAAAGAGCCGTTACGATCCAAAATATTTTCAAGATTACGATACAAAATATTTTTAAGAGCCAAAATAATTTTAAGATTTCCAAGAGACTATCCATTATATTCAGGTGAAGGATATGTTGCATCTTCAAGAGCTGATCTGAACGCCAACTGTTTATATCGATAGAGAATTCCTTTCGAAACCGAAAGGAAAAATTTTATCAGATCTGAAACATATATTAAAAAAAATGCTAACTTTTATAATGTATTTGACATTATAAAATTAACTGTTTTTCAATCTTAACCTATATGTTTGTAAACAACCTTAATAATAATTTAAAAAGAAATATTGTTAACTTTTATAATGTCTTTAACTTTTATGATGTCTGAAGGCATGTTAAAAGTTAACAAAAAAAATTTTCTTTAATATGTATTTCAGATCTGATAAAAACTTTTTCCAGTCGGTTTCGAATGGAATTGCCTATCTACTATATAAACAGTTGGCGTTCAGATCAGCTCTTGAAGATGCAACATTCTCGATTTCTTCATAGCAGGTAAGATATTTTATGGAATTAACATGGATAGCTTTCTTTCTTTTGGAACTTCATTTTTTTGGAGATCAAGATTTTATGTTCGAATTTATGATATATTTGGAAACTCTTCAAACATGATACTTTTGGCACCTTTCTTTTCACACACTATCTATATAAATAATTCAGATCAGCTTTTGAAGATTCTGGATAACTCTTTTGGGGACCAATTTTTAGATCCTTCAAAACGTTTCTTCAGAAAATCCCATCGGATTCTAAAAGCGATTTCTTAAATTCACATAAGTCTGCAATGAAATGATTTTAACGACATGGGACAAGCCTTAGTGTTTGAAACAAATAGTTTCCGAACAAAGCGGTTGAAACAACATGGAAAGCATTTTTAAGTATTTCCACGCAGAGATATTCCGTTTGATGATCAGAAGGATAAAATTCATTTCCTGAAACATCGCGAGCATTCCCTGCTATTAAACAATACCTTGAGCCGTTTTAGGATACATTTAGTTCCCCGAGTCTTCTTTGGCGAGTTAACACAGACGTATAAAGCGAAAACTCGTCTCCATTTCGGATAATATTCTCGTCCGGAAGAATATCGGAACGAGGGGATAAAATGTTTCCTTTTAAATCGACCGCGTAATATTCATGTCCGTTTTCATCTCGAGCCGAAATAGGATCCGTAACATATAATTCGTAGTGGGGATCGGTCGGGTATCGTTCTTTTCCCGATTCGTCTATCGAGGTCATCAGATTATTCTCACATCAGATGAAGCTGTCGCCCAGCAAACCCTTCACAGCGAATTCCTGTTTCCTTGGATGTGTTGAATCTTTATGGAACGTCTCACAAGAGTCGTGGAGGATGGTGTAACGTACATCTTATGAAATAATAATACCCTTCTTTCAAGTTACTTTACATAAGATTTAAAAATAATGAATATTAGAATTAATACGGCTTTAAAACCCGATAGGGTATTCCATTTTTCTGAAGAAACGTTTTGAAGGACCTAAAAGTGGGTCCCAAAAGAGTTTTATCGAAAACATCATTCCCACCTATCCAGGATCTGAACGGTTTAAACAGATAGACTCAGAAAGAAATAGATTCTTGGAAATCCTCTCTTTTCTGGGATTCATCCAAAGAAGGTAGATGCGGGGACGTCGATTCAAACTCTTTTAAGATTTCGGGGTAGACTGTCGGTCACAACCCCATTCAGATCCATTTTTTTGGGTTTGACGAGAACCGGTTGGTTCGACAAGGACTATACAAAATATTTTTTTAAAATCCAAAATGCTTTCCAAGAGACGATACAAAATATTTTTATGATCATTGTTTCCAAGAAAGAGATCTTCAAGAGCTGATCTGAACGCCAACTGTTTATATACATAGGCAATTCCTTTCGAAAGCGACTGGAAAAACCGACTTCTGTACCGTGAAAAACGATTGGAAAAGGTCAGAGAAACCAATAAACGTGAGGATCCGGAATATCGTTCTAAGTAAACCGCTTCTAAGAAACAATATAGAAAACGTAAGATACTTCAATCAGATGACTTGGAAAATAAAGAATACAGTATTATATTCAGAGAAGATGATATGGCATGAGAGATGATTGCTAAAGGTCAGCGAAACAAATAAACGAAAACGGGAAAATAAAGAGTATCGATCTAAAGAGGCTGCTTCTATGAGAGAATATAGAAAACGTAATAGCTTACGGGATTGAGATGAAACGTTTCAAAAGAGATTTAAATTCTACAGTCCTCAATTTCAGAAATTATCTGAAAAATTCTTTAAAGCCGAAGGACCTACTTACGCTTGCTATTGTTGGGGTTTAAAGAATCGATAAGACAAAAACCTTCCTTCTTTCCAAAGGAGCCGAAGAAGATTTTATGAAATCGGTTTTCTATACAGATAAAGGCGAAACGGGTGAATTTTGTGCGACCTGTTATCAAACAATTTTATCCCTCAACATTCTTAAACTCGCTGTATGTAACGGCTTTCCCGAAATTCCTGATCGCTTAAAAGATTTGACGCCTTTAGAAGAACGATTAGTTTCCTGTCGATTCATGCAAATTAACGAGCTCGGTAGAGACCAACAGTTAAGTATTGTCGTGAATGTTCCTATTGATTTAAAAGCGACTCAGCTGCCGGGAAATTTAGATGATGGTTATACCGTTCACGTAAAATTGAAGAAACGTTTAACATTTAAATATGGTTCCCGATAATGTATTTAAAGCGACACACTACCTATTGCAGCAAAAACTTTACAAACATTGTAACATTACACTTTCAACGGATTGGTAGGAAAACTTTAAACCAAAAACATTTGATGTGGATAAGCTTATAACAGAATTGGACGAAAACGATTGATTTAAATCCTGGGGCCGGGCATACCCTCATCCAGTCCTTCAAAACGTTTCTTCAGAAAAATGGAATACCCCATCGGGAAGAAATATTTAAAAGCCAATTCTTAAATTGACATACGCCTGCAATGAAATGATTTTAACAACATGAGACTAGCCTTAGTGTTTGAAACAGATAGTTTCCGAACAAAGCGGTTGAAACGGCATGGATTTAGAAACGTTTTAAGTACTTCCACGGAACTGTTTTTTGTAAATCCATTGCTAGCTTCAATTAAAAAAATCCTTAGAAACATTAAAAGAAATTTTTGTTCTTTCAAGTTACTTTACATCAGCTTTACAAGTTTAAAAATAGTGAATCCATTCAGGATGAAAAATATTTAGAACGTATCTTACAGTTGTGTTTTAAAAGTAGAAAAGTTCTTTTAGGACCCGATGAGGTATTCCATTTTTCCGAAGAAAGGTTTTGAAGGACCTAAAAGTTGGTCCCCAAAAGAATTATGTTCACTCCAAAAGAGTTATCCAGAATCTTCAAAAGCTGATTTATATAGATTCATTTCGAAACCGACTCAAAGAAAAATATATTCTTGGAAAGTTGTAAAAAAATATACGTTAACAGAAACTCTTTTCTGGAATCCAGGAGATTTTTTTTCCCAAAGATTCGGGGACGTCGATACAATCTCTTTTAAGATTGCGAGGTAGACAGTCGGTCGGATCTGATAAAATTTTTCCTGTCTGTTTCGAAAGGAATTCCCTATCTATTAAACAGTTGGCGTTTCCGTTCAGATCAGCGTGTGCTCTTGAAGATGCAACATCTCCTTCATCTGAATATAATGGGTGGTCTCTTAAAATAATGCTTTTTTCAAAGTGTGACCTTTCTTATGTAAAGTCATACTAAAATGCGTTAGGATTTTTTGAAGTTGAGGACTATAGTAGATCATTGTATGGGGTTCCTGTCAATATTACCTATTATGTACGATATTCGTGAGAAATTTAATTTGCTATCTAACAGAAGTGAAATGTGAAAAAAGCTGCAAGAGTTCATTACTAGGCAATGTCAATTTGAAATGCACACCTAATTTTGAATCTGCTAAAACTTTTTAAGAGTTAAGTTGGATTATTATTTGTTATGTATGAAGCTTATACATAATTCTCATCTATCAATGAGAAGCTAAATATTCTCAAAGAGCTGCAAGAGGTCAGTGTTATAAAATTAATTTCAATTTGAAATTTGTGTTTTCAAATGAGTGTGTTAAATCTTTTAAGTTAATTACCATGTTGGATCATTATTTGGAACTTACTCAATATTTCGTATAATGTATTATAATTACGTAGGAGTTTATTTGCCAAGTATGATAAATTAAATCTTGTTCTCAAAAGTCTGCAAGATTTCAATGCTAAATAAGCTACTGCCAATGTCAAAATATGGGTATCTTTTAGTTTAAGTTACAATAAATACGTTGAGAAGCTATGAGACTCAGCAGAAAATAATGATCATACTTAACTGAAGAAAAATATTCTAAATTAAGAAATTTTTATATTCCAAGTTCGGGAAAAGGCGACAAAGTTTCATGGCTGAATATTAATTCTATGTGTATTTTTCTAGTTTATTAATTCTAGGACTCCTTCATAAATGTGACTATAATTCAAATTAAAAATAATACGTTACGGTATGGATATTATTCTGTGTAGTGAAAAATAATTCCCTTTCGTATAGCTTGTTAAGAAAACCAAGTGTAGTAGTTCGAATACAGTTTATAAGGTTCTGCGGTAGATGGCTGGCATCCTGTTAAGATTCCAAGTAATGTTTTCACATTAAAAAAAATCAATATTTAGAAAACGTTTAGTATGTTTTAGGTAGAATGTGTACAATAAAATCCATGATATTTGTAAAGTGTTTCGAAGAGTTAATCTATTTTAATAATATAAAGGAATCCTTCTCGTGAATAAAAAAGGAGCGTTCTGAGTATATTCATGTAAATATCTGTAGCTTAAACTAATAGTAAAATGAAATACTTCTGTAACTAAAGTAGGGTACACAATAGTTAGAAATTCAGTGTTTTTTATACATGTTTGAAATAAACTGACTAGAAACGCCCATATATTTTTTTGAGTGCACCTCATACCCTGAAATGTTTTTACTGCTTATGTGTTCAAAGTCAATAGATCTTACAATAATGAAACTTGTGTGGATCCACTTTTAAAAAAGGAATCAGAGACGTAACATGAATGTGTTTTAAAAGCAAAATAAAAATTGAATATGAGGAGAAATGTGTAAATGGAAAGTGTGAAATTTACATTTGTCAGACATAGTTTGGTGAATCCTTTGAATAAAATTAAGATGTGTAAAAGAGAATCCGCGAAGTTTTCTATAGTGTTCCAAAAAATTAATACAGTCATAATAATTCATAATAATTAGTTGGTACCATACATTAAAAGAAAAAGTTCTTAGTAGCATAAAAAATAAGGAATCTATATAGAATGAACCTTGTACTTATTGGTTTAAAGTTGCAGAAAATATGATCCATGAAGGCCTGCAGAGTGAAATTATATGCAAGTAAATTCCAGCTTAAAATTCGTTTACTTTTGGAGAAATGGAGATATAATATCAATAAGTATTTAAAACAAGGGAAAGAAGTTAAGGGTAAAATAAAAAAGTAACAAGAAAAGATTTTAAAGAATAGAAAAGTTTACATTTATCAAAATAAATAAATAAAAAAAAAATGTGAAAAGAAAAAAACTTAAATTTACTTTTGAAATACTTTTGGAAGTAAAATACATAACGGAAAAAAATTTTAAAAAACAAAAATTGTATTTGTGAAAACAGAAGTGAAAAAATATGAAAATAAATATTACTTTTTTAAAACAAAATGAAAAATGTAGTAACAACTGTTTTAAAAATAAAAAGCGAAAAGGAAAAAAATTGTAAAAATAAATATTACTTTTGTGAAAAAAAAAAGTTCAACGTTTAAAAAAAAAGTTAAGTAAAAATATGAAAAGGAATAAATTTGAAAAAAAACTTTTGCAAAAAGTGAAAGGAAATGTAAAAAGTAAAAAGAAATGTAAAAATATATTTTTCTTGTACGGAAATAAAATTGTGGAAGCAGTAATTTGCGACAATAAAGTTTGCATTTTCAAAAGCAAAATATATAAATTTTATCTAGTAAGAACGAGAAGAAAAAAAGGAAAACAATGAAGAATATCCTAATAATAAAGAAAAAATTTAAACTGTGAGAAAATCTTTCATTTTAAAGCAGCAAAGAATAAAATAGTGGATTAGAAAGCTAAAAAGTGAGGTTCGCGCATGCGCAATCCTTCAGCCTAGTGACATCATGGCGGTTTCCCCCTGCACAAGATCAAATGGACAAGGTAAAGAAAGAAGTTTTGCGGTATAAAAGGGTTGTCTTGAGGTAACGTTCAAGTATCCCATCTCAGAGATGGCAAGTTCGAATCCCATCCGTGGGGGTTGTTTTTAAAATTCAAAAATAATGACGCACTAATTCATTAAAAATGATGTTTAATAATTAAAAATAATAATGTATTAAATAACTAAAAAGGGTAAATAATTAAGAGCAATTAATCAGATATTTAAAATAATAAATTAAAAATGAAGTCATTCCAAACACGTGGTTCAAAGAGCTCGTTGCCACAAACATAAAAATATTGTCATTGCGACAAAAAAAATAAAAACTTTCAAAATAAGGTCGTTGCCACAGAATAAAAATGAAACTTTGATGACGTCGTTCTGTCTACGTCACTTCCGGTTGTCACGTTATCCAAGATGGCGGACAGCCTTTTCTGTGGTGTCACTTCCGCGGTTACTACTCAAGTGTGAGCTATATGTGCATTTCGTTTAAAAAATAAAAATATACACTATTTAAAAAAATAAAGTTTTCAGAAAGAACGAAGAACGTTTGGTATATGGAGATATTTGATCGATTTACTACAAACATTATTTATAACATATTTCATCAGACAAGAATTAAAGAAGGGAATAATTAATTATAATACAACATTAAATTAATTTATAATATATTTTCCAGAAATTGATCAAAATAAAAACTGAAATTTTCCGGAAAATCTTGTTCGTCTTGGGGACCATTTGGCCCTCTTCTGCGAGCGGTGCACGGGTCATGATAGACCCCCTTGCCTTCCTTTCTATGCCACTGCTGTTGTGGAGAACTTTCTAAGGGTAACACGCTCGTATTCATGTTACATGTGCAGAAAACCAACCATGCAACCAACACGTTAGCATGGGATTGAACTTTGGTCGAACTTCCATTATTCAGCAATCATATCCACTAAGTCGCTGCTGGGTTTCATGCTTACAAGAAACATTGTATTGACATGTTGCAATAATTTGCGAGACATTTAATTGAACAAAATTAACAAAACAAAATTTAAAATAAATTCTAGAATAAAATTTGAAGCGTTTCATAAAGGTGTGCAGGATAATTTTAGATGTAAAGCCTATTTTTTATATATCTGGCGGGATCATTATAGACTTTCTTCAATAAAAGTTTTTTCTTTTGGTGAGATATTGGAGGTGACTTTCATATCTGGCACACACTGCTTGGCAGTACATGTGTAAATACAGACAGACAGAGGTAAGTATGTAATAAAGTATCTGACTGATGTAAATTCATCATTCAAATCTTTAGAAGTGTCTAAATAGTAAACAAAATCGTACTGTATGCTTTTACCACTTCACTTATGACGTTTTGTATGCTCATTTGAGGCATTTCTTCTTGATATGAAATAATTAAATGAATTGTATTCTTTTTAAACTCTTTCCATTTTAATTCAACATGAATATTTTTACTCTGACTAGTCTCATCTCTCTCTTTTTCTTCAAGCTTTTATATTACTTATTATTGTCTACTGTAGAATTTCATTTATTTTGAGTTGATATATGTGTTAAAATAGGTAAATAGCAATGCAATTTTAACTTTAGGGTGTGGATACAGTTGATGTTACTTCATTAAAAAAATGGAATAATTAGGGTTTTTTAAATTTTAAAACTATTTTCGATATTCTTTTAAAATCTTTTAATAGTAGAGTTTTCATCGAGGTATTATGCTATCAATTTTCAGACAACAATTCTTTTTTTTTTTTTTTACAATTTTTAACTATGTCTATTTTAAGTATTTTTGAGACTTATATTAATATCCATATAGATAATATGATGGAAAACATTAAACATAGCTATGATGTTTAATGTTTTAGAATAGACTAATTTGAAATTAGTCTTCAGTGTTTTCATCTATACAGTATTAACACTTTGTCTACATGTATCGAATATTTCACCATGAAAGCATTCTCTTTTCACACTGGTATTCAATTCCTGTTTCGCTTTCCTTTAAATTACCATAATCCTAAATTTTACAAGAGCTATTAGGTCTGCTGAAGTCTCTCAGCATTCATTATAATTCAAAAAATATTATAGCTTTCCCATATCACCAAATTTTATCTTCAATAAAATCCACCAATTAGATTGATGCTTTAAAAGTTGCAGTTTATTGTTTTAGGCAATTATTCTGAAAATGGTCATTTACATTCGGTTTTAGGCAACACATTCTATCAGAAAATGCTATATATTGCGCAGCATTGTAACAAGAACGTATTGCATATATGTAAATGTATAAATGTAGCATAACTTCTCTTCTAGTATTTGCGCATAGTTGCCTTCAAATGGACCTTAATGGGAACTTATTTCGCGAAAATTTAAAAGTATTAAAATGGACTCTAATTAGGATGCAGCTGCAATTATAATTATTTTGATTTTGTGATTAGATTAAATAACTGCAATTAGACTATGCACTTACAACATAATTGCATAAAGTAATGAAATTACACTTCACAGATACAATGCAATATAATTAAAATGCAATTACATAAACTGTAATATAATCACTTATTAATACCATAAGATTATTAAAATTACAATGTAATTTAAATTGGACATTACAGTTGCACACTCTCCATTCAAAAGGATGATGAGCCTAGAAGTCATTATCAACAAAAAGCCTGTTCAGAACATTTGATGACAATTTACAGCGGATTATCATTTAAGTACATCAGAATAACAGTTCTATGTTCCTGAAATACAGAAATTATGGCAAAAATTAAAGTAATATTCTTAGAAGCATATGATATTACTCACCAGGTGCAAAATTATAGTTAATGTTTTGCCATAAATACAGGTTAATTACACAGTAGCAAAATGTGTAACTTAATAATGTGTTATATAAAAAATTAATGATAATAAGTTTATCAGAAGTGAATTAATTCTGCAAATAAACTTTCTGCACTTGAAAATTACTTGAAACGTTTCTGTACCTAAAGGGTGGAGAAGAGGTCTAGTAAAATTAGATTTGTTATAACAATTGAAATTTTGTTATAACTTCAGTTGGACCAAACACTTTCTATTTATGCATGACTAAAAAAATAAATAAAATTATCATGCTTAAAAAACAGATGAACATACTAGTTTTTTCCCTTATTACCTTTACATTGAGAAATAACAAACAGTACAAAGCTGAAAAATACTATTTATGAAATTTTGTTAAAATAAAGGAACGCGCATCATCTTTTATTCAAGTATTACACTTCAAAAACAGATACACACACCAATCTATTTTCACTATCTTTTACATTGAGAAATAACATGCAGTATAACAATGAAACAGATTATCCTTGAAATTTAGATAAAATGAAGTAACATACCATCTTTTATTCACGCATTACTAAAATGAATAAAACTATTACGCTTCAGATACAGACACACATAATAATTTCTTTTCTCCGTTACCCTTTACACTGAGAAATAATATATATTATGACAGTGAAAATTACTATCCTGAAATTTTGTTGAAATGAAGGAACTCGGTTTTTTAATGTATAACTGCACTTCCCCACTAAATAGTCAAATTTCAAGACATATTTATGAAGGTTCACTGAAACAGCACAGTCACCCAGCACTTCAAATATCCCTAAACTAGAGTTTTTACATCGAAAAAATGTTAATTAACGGAAACGCTTGTTACCCAAAAAGTAAAAAATCAAACTTTAATAACACCAAGTAATTAATTAAGGATAAAAAAAAGCTAAGTTATTGCGCAGAAAAAGTGCGATGATATGAAGAAAATACACTTTTTCAGTTTATTCTACCAAAATAAACTGGTACTCAAAATAGATAACTAAGTTTGGACAAATAGGAACACAGTAATATTTGATTCGATTAGTTCACAAATAATAATCAAATTAAGCACGTTAACCAACAGAAAACTGTAAAATCTGAACGGAAAATCTGAAAAAATTAACTTGTAAAACCTGAAAAGACTATTGTAAAATTTTATATAACAGCTAAAAGATAAGGAAAGAAAAAATGCTTTATCCAATGGGCACTCCAGGGCAGTCAGGAGCAAGAATGAATACCGTTGTCTCCAACCCGATCCCTGTCGGTTTAGGCCCATCTCCGCAAAATCTTTCTATTAAAATTAATAGAAAGATTTTGCATCAAGTACTTTATCATTAAAAACACAGAATCTAGTTACGTCCTTCCGAAAACTGAACATCCTAAGAAATCCTAGTACTACCAGAAAGATACATACCGATGCAAATGCTAGTAAACATAATATCTGTTTATGTTTCCTTGCAGTCTCAAGCCCTTCTGTGGAAATGCAAAAGATTTCTCCATTCGTAATTAATAAGTATCCTCATTCTTGCATTGATAAGCCAAGAAGTATAAACAACCCAACGCAATGTTTCTAGTACCAGCGTTGTGGACATTTTAAGATCTCATGCCGTGGGACGTTTACACTTTGCTCGATGGTCGGTCACGACAGTGACACGTGCTCCACTGTGCATAAATTGCAAGGATGAAGTTTAAGCTTTCTCACGCTCATTCCAGAATGGAAATCAGAAAGGGAAGTTCAGAGTACCAAAAATTGCGAGAAATATACACTGTAAAAAATTTGGTTCGAGGTTTCACCAAATTATGATACCAAAAAAAGTTGCAACTAAAAGATGCTAAAATGTTGTTCCATAATTTAGTACTCTGATTGAACCATTGTTTGGTAATATGTTGAACCATGAATTAGCATCCATGACTGGAGAATGTTGAGTCGTGAATTAGGAATACATTGAACAATAAATTGGAGACATATTGAACCAAGATTTGGAACTACCGTAGACCGTTAATTATAATTATATTTACCATTAATTGTAACTATTTTTAACTATTAATTGTAAGGCAAAAATTGCTTGAGACCACAGACATAAACAATAATGTTGGTTATATAACAATATTTATTTTGGAATGTTTCTCTCATATTACTTTCAGATTCTAAGACTTTGCAGATTACGCTTAAGATCTTATTTCAATAGAATTAACTCTTATCGCATCATAATATTAAGATATATCGCAGATCAGTGGTAATTCTTTTCAATAACAGACAACAGCATTTGTGTATCGCCCTATTTTATATAAATCCTTTCTTACCATATGATACAGCTTTATATCAATAAATAACTATCAATTTTATGCTTACAATTTTTTTGTAATAAGATTTGAATATGCCGATCAACTGCCGGTGCATGTTCAACTATTGATACCGATTCCGTTAGAAACCCCTGAATTTACAATATTTAAATCCAAAAGAGAGAGGTATTTTCGCAACATAAAAATGAAATTACACATTTTTTCTAGTATGTAATCAAGAGATACTTAGTTGATTAAAATCAGACACAAAAAAATAAATTATTCATCAATAATTCATACTTTTATTCACATTCCATGGCATTTATAAGCTGATTAAACTGCTCGAGATTCTGACAAATATTACGTAGAAAATTCTTTTAGTCGAAACCTTAAGAGCTTCCTTTATAGCATAGGTTAAAATGTATTATGTAGATAGGTTAAAATGTAACATGCATAACTATGACACAAAGTAAATTTTACAATGATTCAAATGATATTTCTTATTTGCTGGTTTTATTTTCTTATAGATTAAATTTATCTCTTGACAGCATGAACGTAAAAATATAAAATAAAAAACAATAACACTAAAAATCATTGCAAAACATTAAGAACATATTGAATAATCAGAGACTGAAATAATGCACAGCTTTTACGTTACAGCTTGTTATATTTCACATACATTCATTGCTGCATATATGAACAAACATAAGTCCTTGCTCATAAACAAACATAATTATATTGCATAACTTAAACTTAATTTATTACATAAAGCCACTCTGCTTAGCAACTGTTGATATATATTTCAGTAATTAATTTTCCGAATTAAATATTAAGTACTTCGGAATAACTACTGTACAATTATTCTATTTATATAGAGATAGGGAATATGAATCAATAAAATTTTGGAAGTTCAAAATTTTAACACCTTTTAAGCTTTCTAACTTGAAACCTCCTACATGAAATAACGTACTGCTTGAAAATGTGCGGTAAACTAATTTTGTGATAGTTTTTTTTTTCGCAAAATAACAATATTTTCTCAAATACTGGATCTTCATCATGAAATCCAGAAACAAGACACATTCCTGTTTTATAGACGATGCCATTTTGTTCTATCTTTGCCACTGAATAAAAATCCTC
Organism: Stegodyphus mimosarum; assembly: GCA_000611955.2. Classification (NCBI taxonomy): domain Eukaryota; kingdom Metazoa; phylum Arthropoda; class Arachnida; order Araneae; family Eresidae; genus Stegodyphus; species Stegodyphus mimosarum. The sequence continues at coordinate 12,211 of KK115091.1, read as the reverse complement.
ATAACCTGCAAGTAATTGTTAAGGCATATGAAATAATATGATGTTTTTTAAAATGAGAAATAAATGTACATTTAAAATATGACTTGAATCCACAAACTTTACATGTTAATTTGGAGCTTACGCTTTTAGTTTTAAACTCTCTGTATTGATACAAATGCTTTTTAAATACTAAAAAACGTTTGAAGTGCTGCAGGACAGTTATTCAATCCATAAAAATAATGAAAATTTGGATCATATCTGTGAATGGTTCTAACATGTGATAAATACAAACGAGCATTATAGAAATTTTTATCACAATGGGTACAACGAAACATATTGGCAATATAAAATTAATGCAGATTAGAAGATAAACTATCACAGCTGTAGCATTTAATATATTCCACTTTTGTAATGCAAAATAAATATATTATTCATTTTGCACATATATTAAAATGGAGATGAAATGCATTTTGAAATAAAAACTTGATAAAAATAGGCTTGAAATTAAAAGTTCTGAATTTTACACAGAAATCCTATAAAAACATGAAAACAAAATATTCTACTTTCATGACATCTTTTGATGAAAATTCATAACTTTACTAGATATTAATTTAACCACTGATTTTAAAAAAATAATGCTGTAAAAATTTAAGAGTACAAGATATTTCTTTTGGGTAGCTTATATTCATAGTGCATATAGAACATAGCAATAACGCAACAGCCGAAGTAAAATCTCTTTGGACACTTAAAGTTTCATTTTCTGCAACTACATAGAAGTAAGAGGAGGAGCAATATGTCCAACTGGAAAGAATTTCAGGTGAAACTAACTGTAGCGTTTTTTCAGCATCAGCGGGAACCTAGGAAAAAAAAACTGAGGGAGATCAAATTCAATAAAATTTACAAATAATGGACTTATTAATAACAACTTTTATTGCCAGAATAGGTCATATAATATTCTTACAAGATGGAGTACCTCTGCACATTACAAATCCCGTCCACCATTTTCTGTAATCGACACGTGAAAATGTCTACGCCCTGAATTGCTCTAACATGCACGAACAGCCACCGAGGTCTTTACATGTTATACATTAGGATTTTTGATTATGGCTATTTTAAATCACAGGTATAAAGAAGTCAGCCGACACTCCTGGCCATACTGAAACAATTCATTTCCCACATGCGACATGGAATTACAGCTAAACTTTCTTCTAAGAAGGACCTCTACTGGTATGACAACCACCATACAGAGCATATGTAATCTTAGTGGTAGTGTGAACTATACTGCATCACATTACAAATTCCTGACATAACTGAAGCACTACCTGTCAATGAAATATATAACTATTCTGGCAATAAAACCTGGCAGTATGACAGCAACCTCGCTGCATATGAGCGAAAACAATGGGTCACTTCGTACTTACAAATTAGCGCAACTACCTTACATTAAATCACCAACAGAATGTGCCCCGCTTTGGCAACCAAACACATAGCAGTTCTATAGCATTAACAAGTAAAGTCAAGAATTTTCTTGTATATTCTGTTTCTTGTATTACAAGCTCGAAGTGTTTTTATAGCCAAAACGAATATTTGATAACATTAGATGATTATCCAAAATTCATTGCATTCTCGGCAAAAAATATTAAAAAAAAACTCAGTGTTTCAACAAGTAATGTAAAAAAAAAATTAAAGTCAATTCCTGTTCAGGTCAGCAAAGAAAAATTTATCTTTATTTACTTTTTATTAAAATTTTTTCGTTTCTAATGTACGAAGCTGATGGTGGTCTAAAATTTCACATTCTACACTGCTGGCCACCGTAAATGCAACACCCTGAAGGAAGCATGCAAATAACATGAAATTTAGATCATTAGCGGAGGTGAGATATGCAAATGATTAGAATTTCAGCTCAGACGCACATCACGCGCGCCTGTAGCGCCATTTCAAAACGCGGTTTCAGGCTTGGAGTTTTCGATGATATCAAGTTCGGCAATTGTGTTTTTCTTGTGGGTTTTTTTTTTTCCAAAAAGACGATCAATTATGTCTCGTAGCAAACAGCGATCATCGTTTGATCAAGTATCCGAGTTCGACAGAGCAAGGATAGTGGCCCACCGAGAGTGTGAATTATCTTTCAGGGAATTCGGTAGTCGTGTTGGACGAAACCAAACAACTGTAATGCGGATATGTGACCGTTGGATGCAGGAGGGTACGACGGACCGACGTGTTCGATCGCATCCACCTCAGTGCACCACTTCACGTGATGACAGAAACATTGTGCGCATGGCAGTGACGGATCGCTCAGTCACGTCACAAACCATAGCACAGCACATTCAGTCTCTAAGGCATCATCCAGTGTCTGCGCGTACCATTCGACGCCGTTTACAGCAGAGTGGTCTGTCCGCAAGACGTCCATTGCTTCGTCTACCCTTGATGCAGAACCACAGAAGACGTCTCCGCCGCCAATGTTGCGATGAAAGAAGGATGTGGACGGCTGAATGGAATGAAATTGTCGTTACTGACGAGTCGCGCTTCTATCTGCAACACCACGATGGTCGGATTCGAGTCTGCAGACACCGTGGAGAGAGGATGCTAAAGAGCTGCGTTGTGCAACGCCACACTGGTCCTGAACCGGGTATTATGGTATGGGGCGGTATTGGATATCACTCTCACCCTCTTCTAGCACGCATTGCCGGTACTTTAAACAGCCAGCGCTACATCTCCGAGGTGTTGGAACCAGTTGTCCTTCCTTACCTTCAGGGCTTGCCCACGGCCGTATTTCAACAGGATAATGCGCGACCACATGTGGCACGTGTTGCCCAAGGGTTCTTCGTCAATCGCCAGATTGAATTGCTTCCCTGGCCGGCTCGCTCTCCGGACCTTTCGCCGATAGAAAACATGTAGTCCATGGTTGCTGAACGATTGACCCAGATTACATCCCAAGCTGCCACACCAGATCAACTTTGCCAACGTGGGGAAGCTGCTTGGTCTGCTGTAACGCAAGAACACATTCAAAATCTCTTTGAATCAATGCCGAGGCGTGTGGCAGCGGTGATCTCCAACAATGGCGGCTACTATGGCTACCGATTCTGGAAGGAACCACACTTCATAGAAGTCTATAAATTTAATTATTTGATACTTGGTTAACATGTTATCTACTAAATAAATTTTGTTGTGATATCTCTTGCCTTTCTTGGCGTTGAAATTTTGGTGCCCAGCAGTGTATCGTCTCTTGTAATGCTTAATTATTGCAAGGAATCTTTCCAGTGAGTTTCGAGCAGTCCAGTCCTTCAATTAATATTCCATCTAATAATTTCCCGCGACTCGAGACGACACACGCTTGACTTTCTGCAAAGAGTTTTTATCCTGGATACATTACTGTATAATCTACAGTGCTACTTTGCATCTTATGTACTGTTGTTGCCCATGATAGTATTAATGGTAGCATTCTTCGTTCAGGAGTACCGTAGTTGCGTTTAGCGGAGGCTAAATGCTGAATAGGTTTAGTCGAAAGACTTCAATTGTGTTAATTTAAACATTGTAGCCAAGCATTGTGAATTTGGCATAATAACTATAACGAATTATTTTAAATTAATTTTAAAGCATTACGTGTTAAAATGTTCTACTGAATTCCTAATGTTAACTTTTAAACTTTTGTAAAAGTTAAACGAATGTGTTTGGGTCAAGTATGAATGCAAATATCGTTATGTAAAAGATGAATGGTATGAAAGTATAGATTAAATGTGCTTAAAGTTAGGCTCTCCAGGCTTCACTTAAGAATTTTAAATTTAAGCTCTTTTTTAGGACGTTAGGTCTAGTTTTGTGGTTAAGGAGTTTTCTAAGGTCTGGAAAGTCGAGTTTCTAACAAATCATAGCGATTGGATAGTGGTAGCTGGTCGTCACGCTAAATAACAAGAAAAACCTCGTCTCACTCAGAACAATTTCTGGAGAGCATGGGGGAAGAACAATTTAGTTCGTGTGAATGAAAACGATTGAGGGCCAAAATAATTTCAACAAAGAGTATTGGTAACAAAAATCGAAATTGTATGAAAGACATTTCTAATACTTTTTCCTTTCAGATTAGTTGGAAGGACAAGACTGATGTCAGATGAAACAAAGGAAGTAGATGTCTGTAATCAAATTCAAATTGTAAATCTGTTATATTTTCCTTAGTTAGTACAGCTTTAGAAATTGTTGTAAAGTTGGCCCTAATTAGGAGTTTAATCACGAAAGTCATTCAAAAAAAAAAAAAAGAAGAAGAATTTTCTAGAAGTTTAAATTTTGATATTAAGGACTTCTAGTATAGAATTTTAAACTCTTAAACAAGGTCGTTTAAGACCTTTATTTGCGAGTAGTTAAATTCTGGTGGGGAAAGATGTAAGGTTTATTATACGTTTAATAAAGGGTTTTAAACCCTTTCAAGTCTCA
>KL814685.1:0-12152 GCA_000611955.2 Stegodyphus mimosarum | reverse complement strand
GCGAGAACTGCTAAAGTTTCACGCTCCGTTGCCGAATAATTTCTTTGCGTATCATTCAGTGTATGACTAAAAAAGGCAATCGCTTTTCTATTCTGTGTTAACACCGCTCCGAGTGCGTAATTTAATGCGTCTGCGTAAATTTCTAGACCATTGTCTTTCTCCGGGAACTTTAGAACCGGTGCATTAATTAAAGATACTTTTAACTTCTCAAACGCGGCGTTTGCTTCTGAAGACCAGGCAAAACGAACTCTTTTCCTTCTCAACTTTAACATTATTTTATTATTTTATTTTTTAACATTTCATCAATATGGTATTTTATTATTTCCTCTTTAATTTTATCGTACTCGTAAGGACGCTGACGTATAGGTTCATCCGTAGTTAATTTAATTTCGTGTGCTACGATCTGTGTGAATCCAGGAACATCATCAAATAAATCAGCAAAATAACTTACCAATTCCCGAAACTTGTCCTGTTCTTCGGGCGTTAGATGGCTTAAATCCACTTCAGGGGGAGGTGTTGATTTCCTTTTCACTGGGTCCATGGTTACTTGCAAGGTGGAGTTTTCAAAATCGATTTTCGCATCCACAGCTGAAAAGAAATCTGTTCCTAAAATAACTGATGCTTGGAGGTTCTTCACTACAAGAAACATAATTTTTTTTTGTTCTTCGCCGATTTTGATGTACAACTCGATTTTTCCCATGCATTGACACGTTTTTCCTTGGGCTGCTACCACCTTCATTCCTTCCACGCTATGCAGACGATATCTACGAAAGTGCTTCTTAAAAAACTCTTCTGCCAAACAGCTTCCTTGAGCGCCGGTATCCAACAGAGCTGTAGCGGGTACGTTGTTAATTAGTAACTGCAGTCTCGGTAATTCAATGTTTCTCACCATGACCGTATTTAGCTGTACTTCAGAGGGATTTTTCTTCTCCTCGGAACATTGCACCCCCTTCCCCGCAATATTCCTTAGTAGTTTAAATGCTTTGCGGGTGTTTTCTTCTGTTGCTGGCTTCTGCCTGGGGAGAATGATTTTCTTCCGTAGTTGGAATTATTTTGTTGGCGCTGTACTTGGCGCGGTTGACCGCTCGCATTTTGACTGGTACCAGTAGTTCTCGGCCATCGTCTGTTTCTTTCTTCGGCATTCTTGTTCCCCTGCGGCCGCTGTTCATACTGTTGCCTTCGTTGATTTTCGGCCGCTCGCCGGCTCTCGAATTGCACGGCGAGTTCAAACATCTTGTCCAGCGTCACGGGATTTCTTAGCTCCATGAAATCTTGTATAGATGGTAACAATCTGGGCAGGATTATCTGGATAATCTCCGGGTCCGGCCTCGTGCCATACAATAATTTAAAGACTTGTATTTTTCTCAAAATAAATTCCGATAGTTCATCCACCCGCTGTTGGTACTTGCTAAACAACTCAGCTTCGAGTTTGGCACGGTCTTTAACCACAGGAAACGCTCTCAAAATTGCTAGTTTGAAATTTTCGTATGTCGGCGTTCCTGGTTCTTCCAGCAGACATTTTCCGATGCACTTATACCAGTTCGATGCTTGTCCCCTCAATGCTCCTGTCGCTGATATGCCCTTCTGATGTTCCGGAACTGGATACAGGAAAAAATGCGCTTCTAAGTTTTCCAGGAATGTGTTCACAGGTCCTCTGGCATCAAAAACTACTGCCGGCTTCATGGCTGCTCTGATGGTTTCCACTATGAATCCAAATCCATCAGGCATTGCAGCTGGATTTTGGGATGTACTAGGCATATTCCAACTTCCTTCCATCATTTTAGCTGTTCGGGCGCCAGTATAAGGTTTCTCCTTCAATCTCCTAACTTTCTTCGTGAGCATAAACTGTGAAACCCTATGTGGAGGACAGTGAGCAAATCTAGGCTATGTCCTTTAGTGTTGAAGAAATACAAAGTCAGAAGGAGGGTTTAAAAGTGACCCTTTAATTCAAATAATTACAACTCTCCAACTTGAGAGTAAGCCACTACTTGGGCTGAACTAAAATAATATGAAATAAGGTGTGTTAACAAATTCAAATACCTAACTTAGCTTAAGTAGGACGGCGAGGGAAGCTTAACTCTTAGTGAAATGCAATAATGCGAATTTCACTAGCAAACACTGGTAATTGCAAATGCCTATGAAGGCGAACTTTCAGTAGACAGAGGAAATCTTTGCGCGCACAGCCTTACGGCGATAAATCCAAGGCTCTGTCTTTCCCCTCGTTAACTCCTGCCTTTTAAACTGCTAACAGATATATGCGATTTGCATAAATATCTCGCTCGCGCTAAATTCGGGCAGCAACTGAAACTTTGAGATATCGATAGGAAAGTTCAAACTAAAAATAATTTGGTTAATTAAAATAATGAATGCTACAAGTGTATAATCAAAGTCATGATTCGCAACCATCGAATATGTGTATATATATATATATATATATCATTCGATGCTTGTGAATCATGACTTTGATTATTATCTTTCTATTATTTTCGAAATTATATAAAGGAAGTTTAAAATTTTGTAAAGAGAATTTATATAAATATTTTGTAATATGTTTATAGGTACTAAAATGCATAGAGAAGGACAGGGGCTTGTAGGATTCTAGATATTTATAAAATTTTATTAAGTTTCTTCGTATTTCAGAGTATCCGGACGAAGATCAACACCTTTTCGAGGGCAGGAAAAGATGAGTGTGAACGTGCAAAATCCAACACTTAGTGACTTGGAAAATCGGCTACCAACTGTGTGATGCGTCATGATTCGGACTGTGATTTTCTTGTACACTGTATTTATTATGTGAAATGGGCTAATTGTGTCCTTGGAATTGTACAAGATAGCTATGTTATTATGTTATGTTTTCTGCACATGTTAGTATAGTTGAATATTGCATTATATTGATCAAACCTGGGTTAGTTACCAAATTACTGTTATATTTGCACTAAATTGTCAGAATGTTCATTAGGATTAAAAAATTTCTAGTTGTTAAAGCATACTTAGATTATTTAACTCTTAATGTTTCTAATTACATTCTGCACTTAATTCCATCCAGATATGTTTCACAGTCTAACCAACGACAAAAATAATAGTATGCAACAATAAGTTGGTGAGTTTACTTACTAGTCACTAAAGTGCAAGAATTAATTAACTAACTAATAATCACGTAAGTATTAAGATGCGTCCACACGACTACGCCAACTAATAATCACGTAAGTATTAAGATGAGTCTACACGACTACGCTAGAGACGTAACTGACCCAACGAAACGCATGTCGCCGGCGAAAAGTCGCCCAAACGAAGTCTGCGTTTAACTAATAGAATTATTGAACAGAAAAAATCATGTGACATTCACAGAAGGCTACAGGTTTAAAATGTTTCATAGTTTGGTCAGAAGAATATCACATTTGATTCGTTTTATAGTAAAATTTTGTTTATTAAGCAATTTAGCAACTAGGATAGTCAGATTAAAGTTATTATACGTACAAATCAGTTTTATGGAAATTATTGATTATTCTGCATATATTATTACACAAATAAATTAGAAGAAAAAAGTTCCTCCAATAAAATTTCTGAAGATATGCTGTTTTTAAATATTTTAGCACAATGAGACGTTAGCCCAAATGCCCTCAAAACGTGTATGCGCAAATAAATGAAAAAAAAAGTTGGGAGTAACATAAAATCTGAAAGCCTTCAGATTTTTTTTGTTTTTCTTTTTCTTATTTTTATTTATTTTTGAATTTAGAATAAGATTCCAATTTTGGGCAGTTTATGTAAAATTATGTGGAGAATAAAATATATAATGATCTAAAAATAAAAAAATAATTCTTACAAGAGATACATATATATCATTACATAATGGGTAATGGTTCCTATTTACAGTGCGCATTTTAAAACTAAATTGAAAACAATAATAATTAGATAAAATTATTCATTGTTAAATATAAGAAACACGTTACAAAATGAGAAAAGCTAGCTTTAATTTGCAATTGATACGAGTAAGGTTCGCAATCCAGCACACTGACCGCTCAGCCAAAGAACCTCTATGTAAAGAAGGAAAAGCTCCATAGACGTAATGTAAACCACTTTGTCTGCAACGCCGCTACAAAGAAAAGGAAACATTCGCCAAGGGATTTGGCGACGGAATCTGTTGGCGAGAATTTCCCCTCTGTGATGTGCCGGTTCTTCGGTACACCTAGCCGACATTTCCCCCCTCCGCGACGTGTATAGGAAATTGAGGAACACGGGTTAAGATGAATCGCTCTTTGACTTGTCGCGATAATTTAAACTCGGAAATGATGAAATATTAGGTGAAGTTTCACTTTCACTGGCTGTTGAACTTCCATTGTCCATATCGCTACTTGAAACCAAAGAACCTATTCTTTGTTTAAACTCTTGCTAAACGTAACGGTCGAACCTGTCCAAACCAACTTCGACATTCAGCTTCGAGCTTTGGCGCTTTTTGGCGACAGATATTTCACGCATGCGCAGTTGTTTCCCTTTTCGTTGGAAGGGAGCCACTTCTGCTTCTGCGAAGTTTTCCTTCTTAACAGTACATATTCTTTGGCTCAGCTATATGTGACATTAGCTGCAATGAAAAATAAAGTAACGAGTCACGACAAAGGTAATTAATTAATATTCAATAAATGTGTACCGTATGACTTAAGTTGTAACTGTCCTAGAAAATTTCAGAAAAAAAAAACAATTATTGAATACTCTTTCAGACAACCGCTTTATTCTAAAAGTTGTTGTACTGTTGAAGTTACGTATCTAGTGTATTTAATATTGGGATACTTAGAGCTTCTTGTTACACATGAAATAATGAACATTTGTAATAATTAAGGAGAATTTTATACGGCAGAAAATTTGATTTCGTAGAAATTGTAACTTATTTAAGTTCTTGTTACACACAAGTGAAGCATATGGATATACTGGTCGGGTGATTGCTTTATAAATATACAGTTCCCCCCCTCCCTTAAGCAGAATATGAGATTTATACCAATCTATATGGTTTGAGAGAATTGAGGATGTTACAAACAATGCTGATGATTTTATTCCTGTGGTCAGTTTCACGATCTCTTTGAAAAAAACTCAACAATATGAGGTTCCGACCATCTGACGCCATATTGAAAAATGTAAAGTTTTTTCCGAATATAGCACGTGAGAACTCAGTCAGCTATTGGCTGTTCTTTCACGTCGGGAGCGAAAAAGCTTAACACGAGCGAACTCAGTTTTACGTCCTCTGGGTAATGTGAATTTACGACGGCGAAAGAAAATTACGGCAACTACGTTGAGAGCGTACTCGTGTGGACGGGCCTTTAACCTTCAATTAAAAAAAAATCACGAGAGTTACAAACAACAAATTAATAAAATTACAATAATGGATGAACTGAGGAATTGTGCCACTGTCATAGATTCGTTGTTAGACAGTAGAAATACTTTCTTTCATTTGATATTGGACAGCAGAAACACCTTGAATTTATCCAGCGTAATCTTCAGCCACATCTCTATTCTATCTTCTAGAGCCTCGAATTTGTTTTCTATTGTGGCAAAAATGTGTCTTCATTTTCTATTTACTTGCTTCAATCTTTTCTTCGCCCACGTTCATCTCTTTTTTGAGTGCAGCAAAGGCTGCTTTAACTGCTCCTCCATCGCTCGTCACCGGCATTCAATCCCATTTCTAACACCAAAAAGTGTTGCGTGCGTAAGGGTTCATAATACATTCACTTCCAAAAGTTAACAACAACAACATTTGGCTTCCTCGTTCCGCAAAATGCACTACAGGTCCTTTCCCTCCCAGAAGCGAGGCCGAGGTTCAACCTCTTTCCCGGAATTCCAAAAGCACGAAAATGTAAAATGCAAAAAAATCAACAAATACTGCTTTGATTGACACAAAATTCGGCAGTAAAGTAGCATATATATTTATGCATAAATCAAAATCAATAATTATATACAGAAATGAAAACAATATTAAATTTTTGTAAGTTATCAGATAATGACATACTGGGCCTTAAACAGAATTATGTATAAAGTGAAAATAAACAGCATAAAATGAAAAAAAAGGACATTAATAGGGTATGTGATCCCCCTCATCTGTATACAAAGTTTACACCTTGTGACCATGCTTTCAATTAGGTGGTCAACTACAGCAGAATTAAGCAATCATCATTCTTCTTGTAGAGCAGTTTCCAGCTCAATAAGAGTGGCTGGAGGTGGTAAACGTGAAGATTTTCAATGGGATTAAGGTCGGGAGAATGTGCTGCCTACGTCATACGCGCAATCCTTCACTCTCCAGGTAGTCATCGACGATGTCAGCTCTATGGGGAAGCGCGTTATCTTCCATTAAAACAAAAGTAGGGCCAACTGCTGCAGCGCACAATCTCACAATGGGTTCTAGGACTTTCATCTCGATACCGAACAGCCGTCAAAGAACCCCGTTTAAAGATGTGCAGGTCGGTGCGGTAGCCTAATGAAATTCCTGCCCACACCATAATGCTTCTGCCTCGGAATGCGTGATGTTTTGGGACTGATTGCGTGTTCGTTGTTCACGCCATATCCTTATACGCTTGTCATCTGGCTCCAGAGCAAATCTTGACTCATCAGTAAACATGACAATGCCAAAGTCAAGACATATTCCAATTGACATGTTCCCGGCACCACTGTAATCGTGCCCCTCTTGATTAGACGGATAGAGTGACACAAACTCGAGGTACCTGGGCGTACAGTCCACTCATATGTAATCTTCGGCGTATAGTAGCCGCAGATATCGCCTTGCCAATGGGCGTTGTAACCAAAGATGCCCAACGCGTGGAGGTAGCTCTGCGATTCCGCTTGGCTAGAACAGCAATATATCGATCTTCCGCGGGGGTTGTAACCCTTGGGCGACCGGCTACGGGCCTTCGGACAACTGCCCGTGTGCTTTCGAATTGTTTCAATAAACGTGAAATTGCAGAATGATGAACGTCGATGAAAAGAACAACATCTGTGATCGACTGTCCTGCTTCAATACGCCCCACAGCACGCCAGAGCTCAGAATCTTACATTCGTCTTCTGGAAATCATAGAAACACGTATGTCTTGAAAACAAATTGTACGAAAGTTTTAAACACCTTCTGTCAGCACTACAATCAACTTCTGTAACCCTTCATAAAGCTGGCTTCTTATAGGACTGCCTTTTTTGCATATTTCTTGACATGAAAGCGCGATTGGCTGTTACCTAACATATTTACATACTTCCATCTACCTCTGCTGCGAATTGCATCTCCTTCAATTCTGATTGGCTTCCGGAAATTAGACTTTTTCTCTCCGTGCTTAACTTTTTGAAGTATGTGCAGATTGAATGCACACAGCTTCGATGATAGCTTAAAATTTATTTTATCAAATGAAACCCTTCAGAAATCTGCAACTTTTCACAAAAATAGTTGTACAATTCTTCACAATATCACGGGGTAGAATCAGTAGTTACACTTCAAACTAAGCGTTAAACACAGCGCTACCCGGAAATATCTTAGTACACCGAACTCAGTCTGAGTTGACGACAACTGAGAGCAGATGCTCTCTCCGGCCTTATATAGTTTTCGCCCACCCACTGAGATATTTCTAGTATTTTCCGCTGTAAAAAATTACTGGAAGGCAATATAAGAGTCTAACTACATTTACAGCTAACATAGCGATGAATTACATTTATTCAATTACAATACCTATTACTGTGTCACAAGGACCAGACGAAAACGTCGCCAAGTTTGGCTTGGCTTGTCTCTTTCTCGCGTTACATTACACTGAAAAATACAATTTCACTAAAATTACTATTCTACATAGAGAATTTAGAGCAATATTTTAACCTATTCCCCCCAACCCTCATGTAATTTTGTTCTTGATAACGCATTGGCCACATTTTCCTTCAGGAACAGGTGAAGTACGTCGGGAGAGTAATCTCCTGGAAGAGTCACCCTTGACGTGAAGATTGTCCTATTATAATCAGCTAAGGTCTACAGGCAAAGGAGCAAAGACAGACTTCTACCTTTGAACCTTGCCCAGGGAGCTCGTCTTTTTGACCAACAGAAGCTGTTCACTTCCTCCTCCTTATGGTTTTTTTACTACCGCAGATGATGCAGCATTGCCCGTCACGCAGAATAATCAGGGCCCCGTTCGAAAAGTAATCTAGTCTCATTATAAGCTAAAAACCCTGAAAATCCTACAGTGCAACATAAATGGACTCTCAACAAGAGGCGCTAGATTCAAACTTGAACAAATTTTAGATATTGCAAATACCCATGATGCACAAGTTATTGCAATCCAAGAAACGAAGTTAGAAATGACTTTGAACTTGAAAATTAAAGGCTATATTTATCGACTTGACAGATCCTCCGGAAGAGGAAGGGGTCTGGCGTTTCTGATTAGAGGTAGCAACTACAAGAGCATTGATTTTGTGACTCCTAGCCCTGACCTTGAGATTCAGGGCATAGTTGCCATATGGCGAGGCAAACTGTTTCATATCTACAATGTATACCGCCTCCTAACCATTCTCAACTACCTGAAAGCCTTTCGTTGGCTCTGAAAGACAACGTGATCGCAAAGCCAAGTCCCCTTCTGGGGTTGTTCTTGAAGCAATAGCAGAGAACTCATGCATTTAACAGATGACACTGTGTTTATGATACTCAAATGACGGTACCGCCTACCCATGCTTCCTATAGCTACAATACCACAGAGGCATTAGACATTTCACTTGTCAGTTCAAACGTTCATCAATTATGCAAATGAACTGTGATGGATTCAGTTGGGAGTGCCCACCTGCCTAATTTAATTACTGTAAAAGAAAAAACAGCACATTCAAATCATCAGAGAATCTTTCTGGAACTTTGCTAAAGCTGACTGGAACTCCTTCCAGCAATCGGTTCATAACTGCATTAATGCAGAGCGTTTGACCGACGATATAAATGTTAACTGGCTTAAATTTAAAGAAATACTAAATAATGTCAAGATGTATATTCCTAGGGGTAACATAAAACACTGCGCCATTCTTCATTCATAAAGATCCACTTTTGGAACATCTTTTAATGACGAGAAAGCTCCTGTTGCTGCAGGAGTATATCGACACTGATAATAATCATAGCTCTAGACCCGAGCTAATCACTAACATGAAGATTGCTAACGAACAACTAAAGCAAACTAAATGAAGAGAGCTATGCAATAAGCTTGATGCTACAGTGCCGTATTCAAAGCTCTGGAAAATCATCAAAAGAATAAATAGAGAACAGCCACAATCTGAGACTTTTAATGGTTTAAGGAACTCTGCTGGCTACCTCTCTCCAGATGTTAAGACTACAGCCAATTTTCTGGGTTCGTTTTATCAAGAAACCAGCAAATTAAACCTCTCAAATGAAGATAGAGCTATTAAGAAACGGCAACATTATCAATGGTTACCGCAGTACCCATCTTTTGTCCTCCCAATTAACTCGGAGATATTCCTCTCAGCTCTGGCCTTCTTGGATCTGACCAAGTCTCCTGGTCCTGATTCCAACATGGCCAAATGTTGGAAAACCGGGGCTTAATCGACAAGCAAACACTTTTTATTATTAACCATTCTTGGAGCCGTAGACGGCTTCCTGTAGACTCGAAGAGAGCCACTGTTATTCCTATCAGAAACCCATGCACAGAAAACTCCCTCCAGACTTATAAAACTAATGGAAAAATTATTCTTGCAAGACTTCATTACTTTTTGGATCTCAAATCATCTGTTACCACCTGAACAATACGGTTTTAGAAAAGGACATAGTACCACAGATCAAATCCTATACTTTTGCCAAAAGATTAGAGACGCCCCAAACCTTAAACCAAGACATACCGTGGCGGCCTTGCTGCATCTAAGGCCTTTGATACTGTCTAAAAGGACAAACTTATAGTTAAAATACATACTTTCAACATTAGGGGTTCTGCCTTGGTTTGGATAGCTGACGTTCTGCACCACAGATCTATTAGAGTTAAATTTAACAAGACCTAATCGGGTCCTTTTAGACGAGGACGTTCCTCAGGGATCAGTCTTAAGCCCTACTCTAGTCTACCTGTTTCTGGCCGGTGTAGAGAAAAGGAAACTAAAACTCGTTGGTATTGCAGTCTTCGCCAACGATATTGTTCTTTGGAATTCAGGCAGATGTGAGTAACATCGAAATGATCCCTTACACCAATTTGGTTGCACTCTCTGAGAAACACAAATTAACTTTCAATCCAGTTAAATCAAGAGTAACCTTTCTTACTACTAATAAACACCTATATAACTGCAAACCAAAGTTGTACTTCGAAGCACAGCCCCTCGCATATGAAAAACATTCCAAATATGTAGCATTCATCCTTGATCCTGAATTCAAAAGCAAGACTATTTGGTTTCGAAGGCCCGTAAGCGTCTAAACATCCTCAAATATCTAGCTGGCAGAGATTGGAGAGCTGATGCACATACTCTTAAGGGCCGTTCACACTGGGGTTTATCTGAGTTAAAGGAGATAATTGACACATCTCCAAAACTAGTTTTTTCCCACAGGGCAAGTTAAAAATTTGAACTGCGGACATAGCGGAGCTAGTCAACACATGGAACTGACTACGTTCACTCAAATAAACCCCAGTGTCAATGGCCCTTTAGGACTACATTCTGAGTAGTATAAAGCATGTTGTCGGTGTAAGATCAGTATTTCTGGCAAAGAGATTGCACGCCGTATAGCAGTTAAAATCACACCGAGTTGCTGCCTCAGCGAGAAATGGCGAATAATAAATTTGTTAGACGACATCTGGATGCTTTTACCCGAGGTCGAATCATTGGGAAGTTGGAGGAAGGCCGCAGTATGACAAGTGTGGCTGCAGAATTCGAAATTGCTCACAGCATCGTTTCACGACTTTGGAGACAATTTCAAACTACAGGAACAGCTATCCGGGTGTTTAGTAGTGGTCGTCCACGAGAAACCACACCCGCAGATGACAGGTATATTGCCTTACAGGCCAGAAGAAACAGGCGGCAGACAGCGGGAGAAATCGCTAGACACATGACACAGGCGACTGGACGACCGATATCGTGTTTTACCGTTGCCAGAAGACTGCATGGTGGTGGTCTGTTTGCATGACGCCCTGTACGGTGTGTACCTCTAACGCCTGCCCATCGGAGAAGGCGTTCTCTGTGGTGTCGGTAACACCGGAATTGGAGAGACAATGAATGGGGACGAGTACTCTTTACAGATGAGAGCAGATTTAGTCTGAGTTGCGATTCTAGACACATACACATCTGGACAGAGCGGGGAACACGCAATAACCCCTTCAACATCATCAAAAGGAACTGTTTTGGAGGTCGCGGAGTTCTCGTTCGAGCAGACATAATGTTTGGTACCCGGACCGACCTTCATATCTCCCAAGGAGGTTCGTCACCTGGGACTGCTATTGTAACGAGGTTCTTCTTCCTTACATGCGTCCTTACATGAGACCCGTGGCAGCACATAACTTATCGCCAGTAACGATTCCGAAACTGCGATTTGTGCTACAAGAGGAACGAGCAGCAGTGTCTCAACAGTTCATTAACAACCACATATCCAGCATGCACAAATGATGTGAAACCGGCCTAGCAGTCAGGGGAGATCATATCCCCTATTAAAGACCGGATGTTTCTTGCTGGACACTCTTTCTGTATGCTTAAGGTAAATAATTTTTTTATATATGTAACTTAGTCAAATGCAACTATTTTTATAAAAATATATATTTAAAAGGCAAGCTATAAGGTAACTTCCTCTTGATAAGTCTGTCTCCTGCCTGCTCAACAATTATTCACTTATGCACTTTTATAAATTTTTTAGATTTAATTTGGAATTATATACATATTCATAGATTTTGATACTTGCACTTGATTTACACATGCTCTGAGAATTTAAATGATATTCTAGATTAGTTCGCAGCAATAATTAATCATTTATTTGTTTGCATTATTTCATTTTTTAAATTTTAATTAACTTTAAATTTGCTTTTTACGAATAGAGAATGTTTGCTAAATTCAAATTTCATTCCTTGCAACAATGGCGCAAGAGAACTATTTAAATTTAATTTAACTTTACTATTTATTATTTTGAGTATATGTGTAGATATCTTATTTATCTATTTACACATTATGACCTCGAGCTATTTGTGTTTCAT
>KK115089.1:427633-463422 GCA_000611955.2 Stegodyphus mimosarum | reverse complement strand
ATATGAAGGTCGGTCCGGCTACCAAGCATTATGTCTGCTCGAACGAGAACTCCGCGACCTCCAAAACAGTCCCTTTTGATGATGTTGAAGGGGTTATTGCGTGTTCCCCGCTCTGTCCAGATGTGTATTGTCTAGAATCGCAACTCAGACTAAATCTGCTCTCATCTGTAAAGCGTACTCGTCCGCATTCATTGTCTCTCCAATTCCGGTGTTCCCGGCACCACAGAGAACGCCTTCTCCGATGGGCAGGCGTTAGAGGTACACACCGTACAGGGCGTCGTGCAAACAGACCACCACCGTGCAGTCTTCTGGCCACGGTAAAACGCGATATCGGTCGTCCAGTCGCCTGTGTCGTGTGTCTAGCGATTTCTCCTGCTGTCTGCCGCCTGTTTCTTCCGGCCTGTAAGGCAATATACCGGTCATCTGCGGGTGTGGTTCCTCGTGGACGACCACTACTAAACCCCCGGATAGCTGTTCCTGTAGTTTGAAATTGTCTCCAAAGTCGTGAAACGATGCTGTGAGCAATTCCGAACTCTGCAGCCACACTTGTCACACTGCGGCCTTCCTCCAACTTCCCAATGATTCGACCTCGGGTAAAAGCATCCAGATGTCGTCTAACAGATTGATTATTCGCCATTTCTCGCTGAGGCAGCAACTCGGTGTGATTTTAACTGCTATACGGCGTGCAATCTCTTTGCCAGAAATACTGATGTTACACCGACAACATGCTTTATACTACTCAGACACTCCCCCATTACGTCTACCTGCATATCTGCGCATGTGCAACCGTACATCACCTTACTTAATCTCCTGATTGGTCTTTCTGTCCGCTCTGCCTCTTCGTTCAGCTGATATGCTAATTTTTCGACTTCGTCCTTAATTTTTGCACACCAGTGTATATGGAGTCAGATCAACCAACATCACCTTTAATGGTAATCACCTTTAGATAACTAAAGCTTATCATCATGTTGATTAAAATCATCAACACTATACTTCGATGGCAGTACTTTCCTGATGCCTGGAAGACTGCATCTATTATTCCTATAATAAAACCGAATAAACCAGTCAGCTAGCCTGACTCCTAAAGGCCGATTAGCTTGCTCCCCTATCCAAGCAAGTTAATGGAATCAGTTAACAGAACTAGAGTACGAGATCATCTGAACAAGAACAACATCCTGATACCCTAGTAGTTTGGATTTCGTTGTAAGCTGTGTACTTCATATCAACTGTATAATGTGGTAGAACATATTGCTGAGGGATTCCAGACGAAGAAATTCATCAGTGGACTATTTCTAGACATAGCCATTTTATTAGTTGGACGCACTCATTTACAAAATATACAAGTTGGGCTTTCTAGCTAACATCACACACATAATTAAATCATACCTAACATGTAGACACTTTGTCATTCTCATCTCTAACACCTACTCAACTCGCCGAGCTATATTACCTGGCGTCCCACAATAGTTATTACTTGGCCCAACATTTTTTAAAGTTTATGTAAACGACATTTCATTCACACCCAACACTACACTAACAATGTACGCTAACTACACGTCGATCATTGATCAAAATACATTTCTCAGTCAATTAAACAATTTCAAGACCATATTCATGCACTGGAAACCTGGCTCATAAAATGGAAAATACAACTCAGTCTGGACAAAACTATTTCTTTCATGTTTTCAAGGGAAAGGAATATCAGAAAAAAAACCTAAAATTTCATGGAGCTACTTTTCCCTGGGCTAAGCAAGTCACTTATCTGGGAGTGATCCTCATAAATTCTCTTGCATGGTCCCCACACGTTCACTCTCTTATTAGGAAGCTCAACATAACAAATTACTCTTATATAAATTTATTTTTAAGGCGCGGCCAATGCTATGCTATGCCTGTCCGATCTGGGACTACTTGTAAGGTTTTAGTTAAACTAACAAAGTTTTATTTTAATTTAAATCTTTCTATCTCTTCTCAGTTTCAACTTCCAGTTAGAAGAAGCGCGCGTTTTCAGTTTATGCTAATTTGAAGTGGAGCCAAGTTCTACTTAAGCAAGTGGTAGAAACCTCTCAGTGTGAGAGAGCTTTTAGTCTCAGATCACGATCATTCTATTCGACGTTCGCCTGACCAGCTAGCAGTTAAAATTCTAAGCCATAGTGCTTGCTACGTATTTGCTTATTGAAGTAAATCCAAGTGCGCTAGTATTAGTAATTCTTGCTACGCACCATTTAGTTAGAGGCCAACTGCGCGTATAGCTCTGTGAGCAAAGATTAATTTAATTTGTATTTAGCTTTAGTTTTAAATTTACCTGATTGTTCATTTTAGACCCAAGTGCGGTCTTTTACTTTCTGTATCCCTCCCGAGTTGGGAAGTGGTTGTAAATAATATTGATTTAATAAAAGAGGATTTTAAATCCCTTTCAAGTGCAGTTATTCTCCAACTCAGTCACAGTATCCTACTACCGAACATAGCTGCATTCAGCTCCCTGTTCTAGATCAGGACTTAAGGAGTTTCACAAAGATGTTTGCCAAGAATATGCACAGAACACACAGTCCTGACACACTCATGTAAAACAAATAGGAAACAACTACAAACTGCACGAAACTGTGTACTGCGGCAAATTAAGACCACATTAACAACTCACCGTAAAATATTAGAAACAGCACGATCCACGAAGAGTTGAAAATTTGTCAACTTAAGAACTTTCTACTATCATCTGGCAAAAAACTTCCATGTGAAAATGTGAACATTAAGCAGCCAAGGGTTAGGAATTTATAACTATGATTACACTATTGATAATTTCAAGAAGAGGACTGTGGCCGTATTGAGCACGTATATATTTATGAAGTAGTAATGTATTTTAACGTATTCCTTTTTTTGTATTTTACCTCTGTGTATATTTTTTTGTCGCAGTCTTTATATTTTATGCATCCCATGTACATTTTTATTACACTGCTGGTCTTATGAAATTGCATTTATTTTTATTGTGTTAATCACCAGCTCGGCAACTCCATTTATTACACGTTTTCGCTTAACTTTATAATGTCGCTTCTAAGTTTGCTCCCGCTTCGATGACAGTTTCTTCATCTAATTTTAAGCTAGCACCAGATTTTAATTTTTGACGAAAATATTTATCGATGTCATTGTATTTAGAGTAAGTAGTATTAATAAAATCACTGAAGGTCACAGTTTCCGCATGGGTAAAATACGTAAGAACTTTATCTTTAACAGTTTTCCAATCCAACTCCACGCATTCTCATAGCTAAAAAGATAAGGCCTCGCCTCGGAAGCACTCGGAGAACACTAGTGACATGTCCTTGTTTCCAATATTTTTGCTTTCACATTTTTCTCTCGAATAATAAGAGGTATTCATCCATCGGGATATCCGAATTAGAGCCATAAAACACAGCGCACTGAAATTGATCGATACTAACAGTCACAATTTCACTTTTCTCTGTAGACATAGTTATTTTCAATCGTGTTTGCATACCTAATAGTAGAACACACCACTGAGATTTCACATTATACCAAAACACGAAACTAAATTACACCAATCACTTTGCACTTAATGCACTGAAAACTCAAATTTGAGCACCAATCCTGAATATTCAATGACACACGCGTAAACACACCAAATCGATGACACGCTTTGGGCGAAGAAACAGGGGAAAAAAAGCAATGGGGATGTCATCGCACATCACATCCCGTAACTGTCGAAAAAAGCAAACACAGCACTAGAAGACTCTAGCAGATATCAATGACCTTCAGCACACGATATTCTCTCTAATAACACTTCTCTAATTTTTTCTTCCGCAGTCCTTCGAAAACAGCCTGTACATATCCACTGGGGAAAAGCTTCACCACACTACGATCCTGTTCGACTTTTTTATATGTGATGATTTAATGCGTTGGAGCAATCAGCTTTCAGTTGTCATGGGCGGTGTAGCGAAGCGTAGAGACGAAGATGACGAGATTGGATTTCGATAAACCACCAATTTTTATTTTCACACATATCCAATTAGTTTAGCAGACACTTATTCAGTCATAATTAAATCTGATAAATTTCTATGTATATTGGTTTTTTAAGAGAAATGACGTAGGCATTTGGGAAGTGAAGCAGCACGATGTTGGCAGAGCAACAGTTAGGGAAGGAAAGAAGGACGTAGTTATTATGGCAAGAGGATTTATACTAAGATTGATGTATAAGTACAACTCTGATTGGTTAATTTTAGTTTTAGTTGCCCTTTTCAAGTAGTGTTATATAACACAGAAAGATCTCGTATTTTGGAGAACAGATGAAGGGGAGAGCATAAAATCTAGAATGTTACTTTTGAGATCACTAATTATTCTTAGAGCAGCTATTGTATTTTGTTATATCTTACATACACATCATCTTCAAACTGATTTATCATTTAACTTTAAGAAATTTATAGAATAGAATATACCCGTTCAAGGACAATGTTCAACATGTCCAAAAATTTTGGTTTTTTATGAATACGACTGTTTAAAAGAAATGATATTCAAAAGCAATTATTTTATGTATATTTTCAGAAAGACTGGTCATTTTCAGAGATGGTCGCGTTAAGTTATCACACAAAATATTTCGCTATAATACTCTGTTGATTAAGTGTATTCCAGCAGAAACATTATTAATCCGGAAGAATCACGGTTTAATCTCTTTTCATATCATACTGGTGCCATTAACATTTCCTATTTTGCATATAGCATTGGCTTAGCCCTGAAAATAATCATAGAATTAGAAACGACTAAAACGATTGAAAGTTAGAAAATGTGGCATTGCGCGCGCACTGTGTTTGGAAGATATACCGACAGTTGAAATCGAACGTTGTGTTCTGTGATTTTAAGAAAAGAAATGTCTTCTGAAAGTGAAATGTCCATAGATTTCAAAACCTTCCGTGCGATTTTAGCTAATCTATTATCCTCTGACAATGGTGTCAGAACAAAAGCAGAGGTAAGTTGTAATTTTCGTACTAGTACGTAGCATGTGTATCTTGGATTTCGTAGAATAATATGTACTGATAGTTTAACGCCAAAACTGAGTTATTTTTCTAGACTTTAATGCCCTTTTCCCCCTGTTTGTTTATTTTTTTTTGTTTGTTGAATAATTGTAATGCTCTATGGAATATAGGTATTCTGTTTCGATTTGAACAAAGAACACGTGCACTTTCTGTGGGTAATAAGTATGGTCTGTCAAATGTGTTGTTAAATTTCGTTGAAACGTGCCGGTCAGAATTCATTTTTATCTTTGAATTCAAGCTGATACAAAATTTCTGTCAAGCTCATGTCTGACTTCAAAATAATTGCGTTGCTGTAATGTATTCTAATGTTATGTATTCTATTCTTAACGTAATGCATTCTGTTCTTAATGTAATGTGTTCTGCTTCTTTCTAATAGTATTGCGTGTAAATTTTTAAGTTTAGAAAGGAAAAAAGATGTAAATTTAGACTGATCTGAATCTGAATTTCTGCTGTAAAGATAATAGTATGTCTTTTTCCAAACTTCGAGTTTTAAGATTGCTGAGAACATGCTTGGAATTGAGCAATGTTATTTTAATTGTGTAATCTAAAGCTGTGAGTTTTCTATTCATTTTACAGTAGTAATTTGATGTCCAAAGCAGCTATATGTACAAGGTAAACTATTATCTACCCTTTTACAAGCTGGTGACAGATTCTTCACATAAGTCTTATAGAAACTCTATATATTGTAGGTTCCTTTTTCTTAGGTATTTTGTGCATTCATGGAAAATGGTAGCGATTAACGTTCCAATTGTACTTCTCGCAAAAGTTATCAAACACTTTGGATTTTCGAACGCATTTTCAGTGAATTAAATTTATTTAAATTCTAAATTATTTGTATTATTTGTTTAATCTCCTTACACTTATTACTTACTTACATATCTTACTTATACATCTAATCTGCTTTGCTTAATTTTTCTCCAAAATAAAACTATGGACGTAAAAATTAGTATTTTCACTTTTGAGTGTCATGCCACTAAAGTGGTTGGATTCTTACTTTAGTAAATCATAATTAAAAATAATTTTTAAATACTTTATTAGATTATTAATTTTTAAAATTTCGTTTTTCTTGCATGAATTCTGCAAATTATTTTATTACTTTCGAATTATGTTTTCCATTTCATCTTATATTATCCATTTCTTATTAGTCGAAAGGGGCTTTGTCCCTGAAGGACTGTTGTTTTCGTTTTGCGATTTTGTGTCAAATCACTATCACTAAAAGCAGCGTTGTATCACTTTTCAAACTGTTGCCACCAAATATGGCAGCTCTGTATTATATTTAAAGAAATTCAATAATGAAGAATCTGCATAAATGTTTTAAACATTTGGAGAAATATACATACAACGGTACCTAGAGCCATCCAGTTTTGAATAATATACATTTCCACCCGAATATGCGCATCTGGAAGCCGAAATTTGGAATTTGTTTTATTATTTATTTCATATTTTGTAAAACTTTAACAAAGTTAGTGTTACTTTAGCGTGCGGAACTGTGTATTGGAAATTCTAAAGATAGACTCATTTTAAAATTATTTTGCGATATTGCTGTTGAACTAAATTTTATGGCTTAAGTATGAAGAACATGATATTTAATAAATAAAGGTAACACTCAAAATGTTAAAAAAACGCCCCTTTGGACTTAATTTAAAATCTGAAACCTTTCAGACTTTTCTTTTTTCAGTATTATTATCAGTGATATCATCATAAAAACACACATACTAGGAGGGAGGGAGAGTCATTCTTGCATAAGTAAGGCGTTGAAAATGAATTTAAAATTTGTTGAATTGTTTTAAAAATATTTTTTTTAAAATTTTATATTCCATTTCTTACCAGATATACTTGATAAGATTTTAATCTAGACACTAAGGAGGTATTTTGAATATTTCAGGAATGTAAAGCAACATATAGTGTGGCACATTTGTTGTGTTTGTGTAAATACTGTTTTGACGAAATTTGGAATCATTCTGCAGGCTCATTTTTTTGTTGATTATTTCAGATTTAATTTTAAAATAGTAATATATTTCTACTGATACATATACTGGCACTAAAATAATGATCATGTTTTCAACAGATGATATACATTTGTATAATTTAACTTCTTTGCCACATTCTGTTATTGAACTAAGTTCAGTTTTTGAAGTTTTACTTTGCATCTTCTGCATATTGTAAATTGACCTTAATCAGAATGTTAAGTGAATTTCCAGTAGTAAATAATATCTTATTGTAATATTTGTCTCATATTTTGAAAAAGGAAACTAAAGTTTTTGTTCTTCTGCATATTGTAAATTGACCTTA
The DNA here is from genome assembly GCA_000611955.2 of Stegodyphus mimosarum. NCBI lineage: Eukaryota > Metazoa > Arthropoda > Arachnida > Araneae > Eresidae > Stegodyphus > Stegodyphus mimosarum. The sequence goes on along the minus strand of KK115089.1, from coordinate 456,097 downwards.
ATCAGAATGTTAAATGAATTTCCAGTATTAAATAATATCTTATTGTAATATTTGTCACATATTTTAAGAAAGGAAGATAAAGATTGTGTTCTTCCACCAACTTTATATCTGTTCTTTATGGTTTTAAGAAGTTATAGGGTAAAAATATACTTTAAGGTACCTCTTGGTGAAACTTGGCGACACATGGATACAGAGTTTATGCAATTCTTTGACTTCTTATTTTGGCTTGCGTAGCGGCAATCTTCACGCCATTGCCGCTACACAAAGCCAAAATAACAAGACAAAGAATTGCGCAAAAATGGCATTGTGTAATCTCTTGACTTTATCCATGTACACATCGATCTATTTTCACTTAAAAAAAAATCAGAGAATTGCACAAACTAAGCTAAATCACCGCTACACAAAGACAAAATAACAAGACAAAGAATTGTACAAACTCGGTATCCATGTACACATCGGCCTATTTTCGCTTTTAAAAAAAAAATCTGAGAATTGAACAAAAATGGCACTGCGCACTCCTTTGACTTTATCCGTGTACACATCGATCTATTTTCACTTAAAAAAAAAATCGGAGAATCGGAACAAAGTATGCCTTGCGTACTACCTTGAGTTTGTCCATGTACACATCAATATATTTTCACTTAAAAAGTCAAAGGAGCACACAATTCTACAGTACAGGCAAACAAAAGAAAAACATACACGTTATACATTTAAGCACTACAAAAAGCAAATATGCACTTACCCTATTTAGAAGTTACTTCGTCTTCAATCTGTGGCACACAAAATTCTTTAACAGCATCCAAAAACTTCCTAAAATTATCTGAAGTCGAATCTGTATATCGGCGTTGCCACATAAATTCACAAAAATAAGAGTAAAAAATATCCTGCATGTTCCCGACTGTCGATGACGTTTTTCCCGGAAATATCTTTTCGCAACACTCCACATGCCTTCAATATTATTTATATGAGCTCCTATTTCTGGATCTTTAAAGGTCAACGCATGATTCACGGAAAAGTGAACAAACCAGTTATCAGAAAGACAATTGTAGGGCTTCCAACAGTCGGATAAAATAGTTGTACCTGGTAAAATATTTTGTTCAATTACATCCAATAAAGTTTCTTTCCTTCTATTGTCAACCACTTCGAAAAAACACCTTTTCCGTCGCTCGTTCTATTCCACCAAACACCTACTTTCCCATCACTCGTTTACCTCTGTTATACTTCTGTTTCCCAAATTTGTTTTTATCTATTTCAACAACAATTCCCGCATTCCCAATCTTTTCACCTTTCCAAAGACAAATATTGACGCACACATCCCTACAAAAATTTTTCCAATCCTTTACCGTCTTATCATTATTAATATTCATATCTGTCTTGATAATTTTCAAATTTGCTTTGTATACCCAAAGCCATGTAAAAGTCAAAGTATCAATCATACTCAAATGACTTTTTTCAAACCAGGTACCCTTTCTGATCGAATGGTTCACATAGTGACCATCTGAACATTTCTTCCTACAGACCTATTCAAATCCATCTAAACGGTTTTTACGTTCAACTAAATGCATATCCTTTCTACATACAGGACACTTATATTGGTTACTATGTAAACTTTCATTTACAAACCAGTCAGTTAACGATCTTTTCCCTTTTCGTTCCAAATCATACAGAAACTTCAAATTAATCTTGCTGCATTCAGCCATTCTACCGTCTAAACAATGAAACAAGCAATATACTTCCCAACCAACACACACCACAAAAACTATACAAAACATCCCATCATTCTAAATTTCCCTGAATAGTGCAAACGATTATATCATACTAGGGTTTCTATAACATTCAACTAGTCCAGTTACCATAAATGAAACAGCACATTGGCGATAAACGAAACAACAACTTGGCGATAAATAAAACAACAACTACGCCATAATACAAGGGGTATCTTAAAATCTATTCTAACCAAGTTATAGATTACCTAATACTTAATTTCAAGGGTTTCTTAAATTAGGTACATTTTACTACTAATGCTGCATTACATTATTTTTGACGATTCAATTTTTAAATTACTGAATTTAGGTTACATTAATTCTTAATCAGAAATGCCTTAATAATGGGACATACTTTTTATATTCTTATTTATTTTTTATAAAATTAAAAAAGTTCTAGAACTCTGGCTTAACATAATTAATAAAACTTTCTCTGAAATCTGTATGAAGTCTGGGAACACTCAGATTTCTTTACCTTCCTTAGAAGTCTTTTTTCGTAATTTTACCTTATATTATTGAGGATGTCTCTTTTATGTCATTTTTTTTAATTCTTTTATGTTTTGAATAATCTTTTATTAAATACTATTAAAAGCTTTAAATTAATTATTCAGTAACTTTCCTAACAGTTTTTCTTTTTTTCTAATTGCAAGCTAACAAATTTAGGAATTTCTAACCATTTATGTTTTCTTAAATAAGCCGTCATAATGCAACATCAAAGATACACACAATGTGGTAAGATTAGTTTGAAGTTTCTGTACAATTTGGAACAAAAGGGAAAAAACATTAATTGACTGGTGTGTAAATGAAGGTTTAATTAATAGCCATTATAAGTGTCCTGTTTGTAGGAAGGAAATGTGTATGGTCGGAGGATATTTTTTACTCTTATTTTTATGAATTTATCTGGCGACGCAAGTATACAGATTCTAGTTCAGATAATTTTAGGAAATTTTGGGTTGCTGTTAAGAAGACTGAAGACACGAAATTTGTAAATAAGCTAAGTGGATATTGCCTTTGTGTAGTGCTAAGATGAATTTCCTTTTTTATGTTATTTCATTGTTTGATTTAAAATGTAGTTTATTGAGATTATATATTTTTTATTGGCTGCTTTGACATTTAAGTGAATATAAATCGATTGTGTACATGGACAAGTCAAGGGAGTGTGCAATGCCTAGTTTGTGCAATTTGGGGATTTTTTTTAAGTGGAAACAGGTCGATGTGTTCATGGATACCAAGTTTGTGCAATTCTTTGACTTTTGTTATTTTGGCTTTGTGTAGCGCCAAAATAACTTGTGTAAAAATCACCAGTACACAAAGCCCAAATAAGAAGTCAAAGAATTGCACAAACACGCTATCCATGTACTACTAAAAATCGCCAATTTTCATTAAAGGGCATCCATTAATATATTTTTACTGATTTAGTTAGTATGTACTTTGAAAGAAAACATGCTTGTAATACCAGTTTAATGCACAAAATTTTAAAATTTTGTGCTTTTGTATTATCTGCCCAACCTTCTTGAAAAGTCCACTCATTGGTGACTGATTTTTCGTCAATCTACGAGTGCAAAACAACAGCCACTTAGAAAAATGGCAGTGTACTAAACATTACATAAAACTGCAGCTAATTAACAAAATACAAAAGCAACATCTGTTAGAGTCTTAACGTTATGAATGGAGATAAAAGTAAAAACATCATCTGCATTAACATATATTTATTAAGCTTACAAAAAGAACACGAGGAAAAATATACATGGTAAAGGGAACTGTAGCGACAACTACTGTAACCGTTGCCAGAAATATGTAAAAAGTTTTGCCACACAGGTTGCAAAACTATAATCACAAATATAAAAGTTATTTGCAGCACTCCTCCTTGATTATATTTCCATCAGTCCTACACTGAACCTTTGGTTATACAAGCTTTCTTTTGCATGCTCGTAAATGTCTGCTTCATTTGAACTGGAACGCACATAGGCAAAGTTCAATAACTTCTCTTTAACCTTCTCTGTTAAGAAAAATTGCCTGTGTTCAATATGTTTGTTATGCTCTGTAGTAACATAGTTTTTAGTTAAAGAAATGGCATCCTGGTTATCAACAAATATGTTTTGTGAAAAGTTCAAAAAATATTCTCCCACAGTTTCTTGTAAAAATTTTTGGAACCACAGCACTTCCTTGGTTGCATAGCACATTGAGGAGTACTCGGCTTCAGCTGTTGATGAGGCATTTATCTGTTGCTTCATACTGCTCCACGCGATAGCTCTGTCTGCTAGCAATACAGCATAGCCATTAAATAATCTTGTATTGATCTTATCGCCAGCCCAGTTGGAATCGCAGAACACTTTCAAATCCTTTCCAGTTTTTTTGGAAAGTCAGTTTTAATTCTTTGGTCTACTTTAGGTAACGAAGAATGTTGTTTGCCAGTCCAATCTTTCTTGCTTGGACAATTATTGAGCCGGCTCATGTAAGAGGTAGCAAAGACTAAATCAGGCCTTGTTCCTCCTGCAAGTCCTTCAACAGCCTGCCTATATTTTAGTGCTCCTTAAGCATCTAACATGTTATCCTTAATGTCTGGTGTATATTTCATACCTGGGGATAATGGTGTTGATGCTCCTTTAGCATCTGGCATATCGGTTGTTTCGAAGAACTCACTACCATAGACACTTTGATGAAAGTCATTGAACCATCTCCTCTTTTGCTTATCCTAGTTGAAAGAAGGTGATGTGTTTCTTCCTTGATTTTAAATGTGGCTGCATAATTGTTTTTAAATTCATGAATGATGGAGACTTTGCTGCAGGTCATCCACATACACACCTATGATGAACTCTTTTTCCTCATTGAAGTAGTTGCAAGGCTCTGCTCTGGATCTGGTTAAGTTAGCTGACATCAGAAATTTATCTTGGCAGATGTTCCACTCTCTCCCAGACATAAATCCATAAAGGCTTGTATTTAACATGTAAACTTCTCCATGTGGTTTCTCATGCAGACTCACTGGTGGCTGTTCCATGAAAATTGTTAAATTTAATTTTTCATTTAAATAGGCTGCAGTAATATCCAACTGATAAACCTGCCAGTCTTGCTGAACTGAGAATACTAGTAAAGTTCTACTTTGTTTCCAATTTTTTCTGCATCTGGATAATTAATGCCTCTTCAAAGTTTCAGGTTCCATCTGAAAAACTTTCTCGGGTATTGAGTCTTCACATTACTGTTTCTTGAACTGTCAACTGCACTGCATTCCACTTGCAGTTCTGTTAATTTCTGGAGGATTTTCTTCATAAAGAAATCTCTAAATTTTCCATGATATAATTTTTTGTCCACTTGAAATTTTTCTTCTGGGTCGAATATCCTTTTCTGGTGTATCCTCCACTTCCTCGTATTTCTGTTTGGAGACTTCATCTGTTCTTACTTTATTTTCAACATCATCTTGAGATAGGTTTCTTTAAAAACTTTTTGGAGGGGCAGTGTTATAATATTTCTTGTCTATGGAAGGTGTCTCTTAAAATATGACATCTCGGAAACAGATTACTGTGCTGGTTTCCTCGTGCGGTATCTTTTGTCTCCATCAGACTCAAGAAGATAGCCTTTAGTTGCCTTTTTGTCCATCTTTCCCATCTTTTGAACTGGAACATGAGCATAGTAGGTTGATCCAATGATGCACATATATTTTATCCTAGGTTTCTTTCCCATCAATAATTCATAAAGACTTGAATTAGGAACTGAAGACTTGCTTATCCTGTTCAGCATGTAAACGAACTCTGCCCATAGCAGTATGCTGCTATGGGCAGAGCATGCTGACGAACTCATGCTGACGAACTCTGCCCATAGGAAAGCTGGAAAATCCACTTCATTCAAATATTTGAGAGTTCTGGCCATTTTGAGAACTGTTCTCTCGTTCAGCTCTTTCATTTTATTCTGTTGTATATGGAACTGTGAGCCTGTGTGAGATTAAATGCTTGATTCAATGCAAGATCTTTTGAACTGCTTGATTGTCAAGCTCCCCACCATTGTCACTGAGGATTTCGTTAACTTTATGCCCTAAGTTTTTAGCATCAGCTATGAAATTTTGCTTTAAGAAAAAGAATATTGAAATTTGGTGTAGGCATCTTTGAAGATTGATAAGTTTTCTTAAATGATTCACCTAATGGCTCACAAATGTCTGCCAACAATTCTTCAGCTTTGATAACCTCTTTTCTATTTCCGAACTTTAAAATGGTGGCCATTTCCATGTTGGTGATCTTATTGCTTATGAAAAAAATTGAAGATTTGATTCCTTATTCTCAGTCACATTTATGTCAGTGTGAGTTTTAGGAACTAGTCTTCATCGTGGCTTTGAAAAGACACCCACCAGCATGTCTTGTACTATATAGACCTATTCTGTGATCTGTTTTTAAATAGCAGTCCTTAAATGTTTTTTCAAACGCTCTGTTCTGTTTTCTATTATGAGTTGCTAACACAGAAAATAATATTATTACTTATGTTTGAAACATACCAGACATTTTCAAGATTTTTTATTTGATTCATCCCATTTACAATGGTCATTATTTTGATAGTGCCTTTTTCAGTTGCTGGTAATGACTTACCATTTACTGCAGTGATGCTATGGGGAAGCTCAAAATTTTTCAAAGTTTATGTAGTAGTGACTGCTATTGACGATGTGTTTTGAAGCACCATTGTCAATAAACCGATCATCGGAATTTGTTTCAGCAGAAAATGTTGCCTCATCTAAAGACCCGTTTCCAATGCTGCGTTATTAACACATTCCTTATGTGTTCCTCCAATCAGCGAGTGAATTCATTTTGATTGGCATTTGCTGTCCGTCGATGGATGACGGAATGGAGGAAGTTCAACAGTGTTCAACTTCTATCCGTACGTCTGCGAAAGCGTTGGGGTCCCGTGGTAAAAAAGGAGCAATCAGGTGTTGTGAACAAAAATTAATGGCGACAAAAGTAGCGATGAACGCTGGATCAGGGAAAGAATGTTGTACTAAAAAATACTTATTTCTGAATTAACATTACAGTGAAAAAAATCTGCGTACTAAAAAAGACAGCAATAATCTAAATTTGGTTAAAAAATTGAAGAGAAAAATAAGATAACTGCAACTGCAGTACTAGTTCGCAGAGAGCGGTGATTGCTCTCAAGAAAATTGGGTACAAAAAGTATAATTCGGAGTTCATGAAATAGCAGAATTTGTCCCGACAATTATTTTCTAGTTTTGCATACACATTTATTTACTTTTAATGAAAACGAACATCTGACTATATCAAACTGCTATAGCAAATCAGATAAGGCAGTAAGATTTTTTTTCTTTTCAAACAAAACATTATTTATAAATTAAATTTGATAGCCTTTTAAATATTCTGCTACATTAAAATGTATGTTAAATTTGTATTTCTCTATTTATAAACATACCATTTTGGCTAACATATATTTGTAAGCACATCTTTCACTTGGAATGTATTTTTAGCAGTCCGTCTAACTTCAATCGTAATGCCACTTTAAAATTATGTTTTTGTAAGAAATGCCCTAGAAGCTGAAGAACAAACTCTGGTGAATGTTTTAAATGATAGCACACCGAAATAAGGCGAAAAAATTTAGTTTTAAGAATTCATTTTCTTGATAAAGTATATAAGCTAGAATTGCCAAATACATCCGCGTAATGATAGCTTAGTGGTAAAGCTGACAATAGTGAAATTTGCCTTTTGGGGTCATGAGTTCGAATCCCGTACACTTTTTTCTACCCTGGTTGCAACTTTTTTAGTGCATTAAATATAATGTTTTATTTATGCTTTTATTTATTTCAATTTTCCTCGCAAGAATTTATTTTGAAAGTTATAATATGAATTTAAAGCATACTCCCTATATATATATCATGGTGCATAGGGTTCTTAAGAGTCCTTAAAAGTTCTTAGGTTTTTTTGGAATCGATTTTTGGTCCTTAAAAGTCCTTAATTTCGGCCAAAATCGGCAGAAGGTCCTTAATTTTAATCATCTGAAATTTCTGTCTGTTTTTACGACTGCCATTTTGAGTGGGAATTAGCATTTCGGAGGAATATTTTTGGCGATTCACTGATATATGAGTATTTCTAATATAAATAGTGGGATACGCGAGTTTTTAAGCAAGAAGTGAAACATAAGCATTTCGAAAATAATTTTTTCTAATGAAGAAAGAGCTCTTCAACTTTTCGCTTTTCTTGATGTGAATTTTTTTATTTAACAGATCTAAGTTTGGTGACTTATCAACATTTTGGTGATTTTGAGATAAGTTTTTATAGAAAATTTTTAATTCCGAGATCTGGGAATTTTTTGACAATTTTTTTAATACATTGTAACATTGAAAATTTCATTAAAATAATGGTAATATATTGAAATTATATTTAAAAAATAACATTAAAATAAAAATATTTTTATTTTTCGCTGTCATATTATAAAGTACAATTTTAACAACTTATTATACAATATTTTGAATCTGAGAAATAAACAAGGTATAATGCTATAAAACACAATTTACGAAACAGTTCTTACTAAAAGCGAAATTAGTTATGTAATTAATTAAAAATGTCTTCTTTTTAACTTTTTCATAGTAAGAGTTTTTCCCATGTAACTGTCTCAGAATATTCAAAATTATCAGAATATGCACCAGTTTTCTTTATAAAATTAATTTTACACTTTTCCCTTTTTTTTTCTTTTTTCAAAATATTTCTGGCTTTTGGCTATTACAAAATTTGGAGAGATAATTTTTCTTTAGGATTTTAGACACTGCAGCTTGGAAAATTTAGAAGGATTTGAAGGCAAGATTTATAGACCAGCGATTCTAGAAGATTCCGGTAATATGTGAGAAAATGAAAAATGTCTCTATGGTATTAACACATAATAGATGTATTTTACAGAAAGTTTGTGATGAATTTCACTTTGAGAACATCTGGAAGAACAATGAAAAATAATATTTGAATGTTTTACTTCTGATACTAGAATAATTTTCTTGACATGTTTATCTTCCCTTCATTTTCTCTACTTTTCACTGGACAGAAGCTTGGAAAATATCAAAAATGCTTCTAATCTTATCACATGGACAGGCATTATAGAAATGCATTTTTTTTATTAATAAAAAAATTGAAAACTGACAATCTAAAAGATTCACGTAATATGCCTTAATGCATCATACAGAACTGACGCTAGGCATTTTCTCACCTAATGCAATAACTGTGAATCCTAAATTCTGCTGCATAGTGCCCTTTCTAAATTCTGCTTCCAGTGCCTGCTCTAAATTCTAAAAGTTATGACATTTCCTAGTTTTTGTTGCTCAGTGTGTCACTAAATTCTAAAAATTCTGCCGCATCAGCTCTATAACCAGCCCTTAGCATATGTATTTCATATTTATTCTGGATTTTGATATTGCTAAAGAAATAAAATTAGCAGCTTTTTCTATACATTCTAAATGCATTTAGTTTTTTTAGAATAACAGAAATCCTTAATTAAATCCAAAAATTCTAAAATGAAAAGGAAATGTGTTGAAGAAAGAAACTGAATACATAAAGAAAATTATTTTTCAAAGATATGTACAGTTATTGTTATGTAAATTACCCAGTTGTTTATGATTTCAGCCTTTACTATAGTTTTCCATTTCTGTTTCCTCATATGATAGAGTTACTGAGCCAGTTTAAATTAAAATTAAATTGTATAGTCTTTGACCACTAGTCCGCATTTTTAGTTTGAATTTGACTGTTATTGTTTAATTACATCACCACGAGCTGTAATTGATTTTATTAACATCAGAACGTGCCTTTATGTTCGAAGTTCTTTTTAAATAAGAGGCTTATTTAAACCTTTGTCTGACTTGTAGTTACTTTCAGACTTGGCGATAATTTGCTTCACGTCGGTTGGGAGGTTTTGGACTATTCAACTTTTATCAGATCAAGTAAACCCCCATAGCTATATTGTAGAGAGGCTGACAAGTTAGGCGATAAAGCACGCAGAAACTAGTGAGAACTCTGATTTGCATATTGAGACATTTTTCTAATTGTTAGAAAGGATGCTTAAAGAGAAGGAAATCGATTTAAATTAGCCAAAATGTCTGGGAAGGCTTTTAAATTAAAAAGATGCATAAATATTTTGTTGAGTTTTGTCATTACAAAACATAATGTTCTGTAACTTTTAATGTGTATTTTAAACTGTGAAATTTTATTAGATTGTGATTTTAATAGGGCCTTTTTTAACAAATATTGTTAAAAAATAAATAAAATTTCATATTGGCCATGTAAATACACTCACGTTTGTGAAAATTGCAACACCAAGAAGGAATCGTCATAATTGAATGCAATTTAATACACAGTTGAGTGGTAGTGGTACAAATAAATGATTAAATGTTCAAAGCAAACAAACAAGAACAAGAGATCAGAATCAGTATTTTGTGTGGCCACCACGCGCCGCAATAAGTGCTGCTACACGACGTGGCATGGAGTCAAACAAAGTTTGAATGTCTGACTGAGGAAGAGCATTCCATATCGTTTGTACGCGTACCCAAAGTTCGTCTGCAGACGCAACAGGACGAGGATCACGAGCAAGACGCCGACCAATGACATCCCACACATGTTCAATTGGCGACATATCCGGGGAACACGCAGGCCAAGGAAGAAGCTGTACCTGCTGCCCTGCAAAGAAGGATTTAACAATCCGAGCAGTATGAGGGCGGGCATTGTCCTGTTGAAATACAGCGCCTGGCAAGCTTTGAAGGAAGGGAACAGCTTCGGGCTGTAGAACTTCACGGATATACCGGTTGCTGTTCAGATTGCCCACAATTCGTAGCAATTGAGATCGTCTATGATATGCTATGGCGCCCCAGACCATAACTCCGGGTGTTCGTCCACTGTGGCGTTCGATAATGCACTCCGGAAGGTGGCGTTCACCGGCATAGCGTCTGACACGAATGCGGCCATCATGGTACCACAAATTAAAGCGGGATTCGTCAGAAAACACGACATGCTGCCAATCAGCACGCCAGTCTCTATGCTGATTGGCCCATTGTAGCCGCAGGCGGCGATGGTCGTGCGTTAGGGGGATCCTGTATAAAGGAGTCCGTGCGCGCAGTCCACACTGCAGCAGACGTCTACGAATTGATGAAGCACACAATGAAACACCTGTAGCTATTGACCACAGTGCTGCCAATTGTCTAGAGGAAGCTGTACGGTCCGTCCGCGCCATGCGGACCAGGTGTCTATCATCGCGAGCTGACGTCACATTTCGGGGTCCACTCCCGGATTTCCGAGTTGTCCGACACTCGTCCGTCCACTGCTTCCAAACGCGCATCACTGTGCTGCTGTTACGCTGCACACGAGAGGCTACTGCACGATACGACAATCCAGCTTCACGAAGGCCGATGATTCTCCCTCGTTCAAACTCTGTAAGTTGTTCAAATCTCGCTCTCTTTCGTCGACGAGGCATAAGTACAGATTGAGTTAACGTTTACCACTAGCAGATAACCACCGATAACCATACACGCCTCGCTACAGCCGTCTATTTATTTGGATCCATCAGCCGTTCAGAGGGCGCTGCTCAGCATACGCATGCGCTACGGATTTGCAATTCTAATCATTTGCATATCATGCGCTACTTTGCATTTCCTGAAAATTTCAGCTCACTCGCGTAAGTCCTTCATGGTGTTGCAATTTTCACAAACGTGAGTGTATATAATGACTAAGGTTATCTAACTATCTAATTTAATTATATATAACTAACTGCTTACCCTTAAAAATTATCTCTGCATATTAAAGCGAGTTATTGCCTTTCATTAATCCTTGCCGTGGTTAAAAGATAAAAACACAAAAATTTAAAAATTCATGTAAAACTTTGCATTTTTCTTTACATCTAGTGAGACTTAAAACAATGCAAAACAACTTACACCTGCGGTGCTTTAGTGGCTTATTGGACCTACACAAAATTACGACACTAACTGCGAGAGACAAAGCCCAACTGACTTTCAAATCTTGCCAACCGTGCCTACATGAGGCCCTTTTAGGTTTATTCTAATCAGCAAGTCTCTGTCTAGGCAAACAGCAGCGGTGACAGGGCAATCTTTTGTTATAAATCATCTGATTATGATCTTACTTCTCGTTTTAATCTATGCCGCTTGACATAAAATTTACTTGCTATTTACTAAACTTCTAGACTGAGCAAGTATGTGACAAAATGAAACATTAAAATAATAATGATAATAAAAAATCAACATAAAGCTAACTGTTAGCAAAACATAATAAAATGACATTTATCTTTTTTCAGGTATGTCCAACTTATTATAAATTAAAATATTTAATGCTACTTGATACATTTTATAAAACTGATTTTCTTCTCAAACTTATTAATAATTTTGTTAATTCATGTTTAATAATAATTCTTCCTACTTACGGATCTATTTTCTTTTTAGGATGGTATTACAAAAATGAAGTTCAGGCACACATAATATTTTTAATTGAATTTATTCAGTTCCCATTTGCTTATAGATCCTTAATTTTTCCCATTAATGGTCCTTAAAAGTACTTAATTTCCTTGTGCAGAAATGTATATGAATCCTGTATATGTATATATATTCTTTTCACTTTTATGTGAATGTACATACATGTGCTGAAACTTTGAGATGTTTCCAGCTCTAAACTTTCACTACCACTTAACATGAGACAGTAATAATGCCCTTAACATTTTTAAAAAAAAATTATCATAATTGCTTTAAATTCAGTCCTATCCAGTTGAAGCGCAGGAATTAAATATTTCCATTTTCTTTATGTATGTATATATATATATATATATAAAGAGAAAAAAGCTTATCTTTATAACTTCTATAAAATGAGATATGAATTTATAATTTATAAATTAAAAGTAATATTTTGTGGACTTGCATAAAATATAACTTCGCTTAGTGCATTTTAAAAGAAACGGAGATTTCTAATAAGTTAATCAGCTATGACATTGAAGAAATTTGTGTTAAAATTTTATAGATTATCTGTTTTCTCCCCAAATTTAGGCATATTTTAAAAATATGCAATCTCATGTGGCAGTCAGTGGTATACAAGCGTAGCAAATATTGTGAACCTTTCTTTACAGTTGCATTGTATTTTTAAGACTAGAAGCGCCGAGCTTTCTCCCTACCTAGAAACGCCAACAGCAGTCAAATTGATTGCTCAACAAATTAAATGTATATATTAAAATGCAAGTGCTTTGTAATGCTTTTAAGAATATTAAATATAGTTGTTTAAGAACTTCTTTAAAGAACAATACATTATTTTTTAAAAATTTTATTGTAAATTTGAACTTACCCTTAATAAAACGCATTTTATAGCTTTTCGCAATTTTTGCACAGCATAACTTTTTCAATACTGGGAGTGATATTTTCGACACGCATAATATGAAAAATTTTTATGCACATTATTTGTTTTGTTGCACCAATTTATTGCACATTATTTGTTTTAACTCTGATTTCTTTTCTTTGAGAATCTATTGCTAGAGTTGGAAATTGTAAATTCCAGCATATTATAGAAAACATATGCAGGTCATCTACGTGAAGCAATCCGAACAGAATATTTACGCTTTATCTGGTCAAGGATATTAACTCTACATTTGGTTTTGTTTTAGAACCTTACTGTTTTTGGAAGTTTCTTCTTATTTTGTGAGTCTGCATTTACACGCGAATGTAAGGTACTTAGGTTGTAGGACATTTTTCTTCCCTTTTTCCCTGATAGACCATCAGTGTAGTTTCACCATTCTTTAGAAAACGTTTCAAATACCTGGGTTTTTTGATTTCCTTACTTCATGCGGAATTTCTTTTCGATGTCTTCTTACAGTGGCCACAAAATTTGTGGTTTTCATTTTGTCATTTTAAGTCTTTTAGCTAACGATAGTGAGGAAAATAATTGTCCACAATCAAATTTCTAACTGAATTCAGAGAATGGCTTAGAAGACGCATTATTACATTTTCAGGAAGATCTTCGGTTTCACTTCTGTATGTATCTTTTCCAAGATGTGGAAACGCATTACATATAAACTTCGAGTCTACAACGACTAGCATCCAAAATTTGGTACCGAATTTGTCTGGTTTATTCGGCATATAATGTATAAACTTACACCTGGCTTAGAAATAACTGTTCATCCACAACTAGATTTTCTCCTGGCTTATAGGAAATCTCATAGTTCTGTATAAATTTATTCCAAATATCTGAAAAAAGTGCAAACTTCTCACTTTCTAAAGGCTGAGTCATAGTTGACAAATTAAATCTCGGATATTTCATAATATCTCGAAAGCGATTGCGAGACATTGTTTCTCGAAAAAAGGAGGACCCCATGTATAATTCCACAAAAAAATCATAATCTATATCATTGCAACAATATGCTTTTCTTGCATAAATAATAGCAATAAAAGCATCAAGCTCTTCTAAAGATATTGTCCAATTTTCTTCATTATACAAAACTGCCTTTGCTTCCCTGAACTTTTTAGTAGTACTAGCAGTCAATATGACTGCTCGTGGTGCTTTTAGGTATAACTAACAATATCTTCGTTAATTTTAAGTTTATTCGATTCATATTTGGTACCAATAGTTTTCGAGGGTTTTGTGACTTCTTACGATAAAGGGGTTTTTAGGAATCCATGGTGAAATGACGAAAGCAGTCAAAATGACTGCTCTGGTGCTTCTAGTGTTAAAGTACCAGCAATTTTAAATGTTTTTAACATTTTTGTTTTGCAGTTACAGTACATTTTAGGTTTCATTATATATTATTTCATTGATATTCAAGGTGTCTAGAAACATGAAGAAATTATTAAAAATTACTTCAGCTTCTATGCAATTAGAGATGTTCCTAATATGCATTATTACCTTGCTTATATAAAAAATTGCTAACGTGCTTTACTTTCACACTTCATAAGCAGAAATAAAAATTTCCAATAACATCGTGTTTAGTATCTTAGAGTCTGAATCCCATAAGTTAAATACAGAGGAGACATCTAGTGGGAATGAATGCAATTGACCACCGAACTTCTGTATGCATAAATCTAACGCAATAGTGTTAACGGTCGCCCGTCTACGTACGCATTTCTCCCAATAACACGATGTGTTCGCAATAAACTAATGGAAACAAGGCCCAAGACTGTCATATTTGTAGCAAAATTATGCTTATCTCCTCAGGGTTGGCAACTCTCCTGGTTTAGGCAGGAGACTCTCAATTTGCAACCTTACTCTCGCCAACCTCTTTGCAACTTACTTCTGACATTCTTTTGTTCTTAAAATTTCTCACGATTTTTATGTAGTCTAGCTTAATGCTTCATTATTTGCACCCAAAACAGTAATTTTTTTGCATCTGAAAGTGCTTGTTTTTCTCGAGATGCATATAAAAAAAAATTCGTTTCATCATTGAGATATGACACGTTTATACTTTGTATGTGAGAGTCTGAAACACGTGTTCCAGTTGTCCAATGAGAATCAAGAGCTGCGAATCATCTGGCATATATTAGCACAGAGCAAGATTGAAGTTGTTATTTTGTTTGTCTTGCCCTTGAGTGGTGTAAGTTTCACATGCTTCCAAAAAACAGTTTAAGTATTTGCGATCTTTTTCCTTAGTTATGTCTGCGAAAAGTATAAAATACTCATGTACTTTTCAAAAATCATACACAGATGACTTTCCTTCTATTATTTCATCAAAGAAATTTAATATTGCAGTGTGTATTATTTGTCATTGCATTTTTTTGATTTCTCATGGTGGAAAGGTTGATGTCCTTAAACATGTGCACACAAAGGGCAATGTGAGTTGTAAAAGAAATTTGTCTGTTTAAACAAAGGGCCAGAAAGTTTTTAATGCAGAATATCTGTTCTCTGCCTTTGTACTGCAGCACAACCTGTCACTGAATGCATCAGATCTTGCTACAGCTGTTTTAGAAAAAAGTTTCTCTTCAGAAATTAAGTTTAATTTACTTTCTGTCCTCACTTTAGGAGATTTGACAATTTTCAATATATAGCACAGCTAATTAAAACTTTAAAAGAAAGTGCAATTCTTCAGGATAATTGCATAGCACGTAGTGCAGACAAAGCACCAGGAATTTTAGGCTTGAAGATTGATGTTGCAGGTATCTTAAAAAAAGAAAATTCATATTTGCAAATTAGGAAATACACCTGTCACCTCTTAAATTGAGCAGTGAAAAAGGGTCAGTTTCTTTGCCAGTAAGTGTGAATGAACGTGTTGATATTTATTACCTTGGAAGGTTTGCTAAAAGGAAGGAAAAATTAAAACAATTCCAACAGCTGCATAATGCTGAAATAATAAGAAATATGAAATATGTATTTACAGACTGGTTATCTTTGGAAAAATGATTATCTAGAATCCTCAACCAATGGAAACTACTTCTTACATTTTATAAGGAAGAAGTAAATACTTCTAGAGTTAAGATAAGACTCTGTTGGAAGTTATAAGATATCTTAAGTAAATGGAGATGTAATTATTCCTTTTCACTGTTTAGGTTTGAGAAAATTAAGTAATTTCTGCATCTGCGGGAATTTAATTGGCAGTTCTCAAAATATAAGTGTGTAAAGCTCTCCCAAAATAATAATAATTAAAAAAAAAAGCTTCACAAGGGACACATTTTCTGATTATTGTTAAGTTTATCTTGTAAAGAACGAATATTTAGGACCTTAACATTCTTTTGCTTTTTGCTTTTTTGTACACTCCATTTTGCCATTACTCAATGTTCTTAATACAATTCTACAGTGCAGAATTCCATTAATTCATGTTTTGCAATCACTGATTAGTGATCTGGATATTATTTAGTGATACATAAACTGATTAATGTACTTTTCTGTTAGTAAAAGGTACAAGTAATAATTTTTTTTTTTACATACAATGTATTTTTGCAGTATTTGCATTTAAGAATAATAATTGAACTTTCAAAATTAATTACTTATTTTTTAAATTATTTTATTATTAAAAAATATATTTTCTTTCTCCATATTTTTACTATTTAAAAATGTACAGAATTTAAAAATCAATCGTTTTGTTGAGAAAATTCTCCTGATTTCTTAAAAAAAAATCTTGACTTTTTTTAGTGTCATAGTTGGCAGGTATGCCTCCTTTGTTTGGCTCTGTATGTAAATTGTGAGTCTTCTGCCTAAATCGGGAGAGTTGACTACTCTGAGGGGGTAAGCATAGTTTTGCTGCAAATATGACACTCTTAGCTGTAGATGAGGTAACATTTTCTGCTGAAACAAATCCTGATGATTGGTTTGTTGACAATGGTGTCTCAAAACACATCGTCAATAGCAGTCACTACCGTAGACTTTTTGCGAAGATTTTCAGTATCGACTTTTTAAAAAATTTTGAGCTTTCCCATGATGTCATTGCAGCAAATGGAAAGTCATTACCAGCAATTGGAAAAGGCACTATCAAAATAATGACCATTGTAAATGGGATGAATCAAATTAAAAATCTTGAAAATGTCTGATATGTTTCAGATAGAAGTAATAATATTATTGTAAACTAAGTTTTGGTGGTTTTCCATCAGCTATCCACATCTTGCGTGTTCTGACCTAGTGTCCTCTCTTGGTGACGATAATTACACTTGTTGTTTTTCTTGTTAGGAGCTGTTTTCTGCTTAGATTTTAAATTTGCTATCAATGCTTCTTTATCTAAAGTTTCTACAAAATTTGGACCTCTACTTCTCTTCCATGGGTGCACAATTGTGTGGTTAATTCATTTAGAATTCTCTTTTCATCACTTCCTGTTTTCTTCCTTATTTTCAAGTTTCATTTGACCAACTAAATTTGAAAACTTCTAAACATATATTGTAAAGTTGGGTTATCGGATGAATCTTCGAATATTTTGTGAAGTTCGAGCCTAATTTCTCTTGCACTGTTAAATCTCATTATCTTTTGTAAAGTAGCGTCAGTCATGGAGTTCGTAAGAACCATCATAGCGCAATTAGTGGCTTTATTAGAAACCTTCGTGTCATCTCTGTATCTCTTTTTGAATCTCTTCAGCAACGGCTTGATCAGTATCCTGTTTTGCCTTAGATATCAAAATATTGATGGAAATTAGTAATCACTTATTCGGTGAAACATCTTGTGACAAAACAGTTTATTTTTGCAGTTTTATTTACAAATCTATCAAGTCGCAGTTTTCGCTTAGTTGTTTTCTCAAACAACACTGAAAACATAAATGGCATGAGATGATACTCGTTTATTCTGAAAGCAACTCAAAGCCACTTTTCTCATTTTTTTTTAACAAAAAGAATAAGCTCTAAACATTAATGTAAAAAATCTCAACTGGTGCCATTTGTAATTTACTAAATCACATCAAAACAAAGATAATAATTAGGTAGATGCCCAACTTGACACTTTCCCACCTAAGCTAACTTTTTATTTTAAAAAATTAACTTCTAAAAGAAAATTATGGATAGTTTGCAAATTACAAAAACAAAATTATAAATAGTTCAATAAGTCCAGTCTCCTAGGTAGTTTGATTATATGACCCGCTCTAGTCTTTTGAATCTGAATCCACACCTGTCATCTGAGTCAGAATTTTCACTAGTTTCATCTCCCACCATCTTGGTTGAAAATCTTTCAATGATGTGGTCATCGTTGGAAACTTCAAGTTGCTACAATCTTTGAATTGTTCTTAGCTATTGTCCATTAGTTTGTTTTAATTTTAACAAGTCTTGTAATTCTGTCTTTCCCTGGAAGGATCTGAATTATTTTGCGTAATGGCCAATTGATTCGCTTGGTGTTACCACTTCCTATCAATACAACATCACCAATATTCACTTTCACAGCTATTCTGTTTTCTGATTTTTGAATGAGTACTCCTAAATATTCAGACCTAAACCTGTTATATTTAACCCACTTATTGAGACTTCTGTGCCCAATTTGATCAAAATCTGGAACACTTATTTGAGGGTCTTGCAGAAAGAGATGGACTTAAAGGCATTAAAGTAGCATCATTTTCGGTTACATATGTCAATGGACGGCAGTTAATCTGTGCTGCATGGTCATGAAGAATCGTGGTAATTTCTTGAGAAGTTAACAAAGCTCTTCCTAGTACTCGTCTCAGCAATTTCTTAAGAATTTTTATCAGTCTGTCCCCCCAACCTACCCACCAGGAGGCAGCTGATGGGTTGAACTTCCATTGAATTAGAGGTATAGATATGTCATCAGTGATTTGCTTCCAGTTGAGATTTTGAAGTACACTGTGCAAAAAAAAAACTTCTATATCTCCCATTCTACTGTCTGTCTACAAGAAGCCCAGCTCGCGTCACAGTGTCTGGTGGGTGGCGGTCGTTATAGCAACAGGGCTGGTATTTTTCAAACAGGGACGAACCACGGGTTGCTTTATTCTTATTTTGTTTTTGGCGACTGTTGGCTTAGGGGAAGAGTTATCATTCGTCTTCAAGACACCCCTACAGAAAATGGGTCAAGGCTCGTTTCTATGGCAACAGACAGCTGCAGACTAACTGGCGAGAGCTTTTCTTATGAAACAGACTGTACTGGGCGATTGACAAAATTCAAATTGCGTTTTTCATGTCTTGAAAGCGTGACATAGGATATGTATTTGATTTATAATATAACTATTTTTACACAAAATCGGACCTTTTTCTGAAACGACATGCCACTTTTTTTCATATTTCTATTCTACAACTCAAATTATGCCAAACTGCCAGGTTTTGTAAAAATCGCTGAAGTAGTTTTTAAAAAATTTCCTCTCTAAATTTTAGCTACTCAATGCTAATTCAATTTGGTGTGTATCTATTAATATCTCTTTTTTCGTGAAACGTATTTGATTCCTTCCTATACATTTCGAAATTTAGGTTCATTCCAAATAAAATTTACCCATTTTTTTGTGATTTATTTTTTAAATTTATATTTTTAAATAATTTTTATAAATTTTTCGAAAAAATTTTTGATTTATAACCTATGAAATTTTTACAATCATCTTAAAGTAAATGTATTTCTAAGCATACCTGCAAAAAATTAGAGCTTTTTATTCAAAATTTCCGAAGATATACTTGAATTTATATATTGGAGCGTTTTGAAATTTGGCATATTTGTTGGAAGTGATAATAGTGGAAATGTGGTTTACGCACTTTGTTAAAATAATTTGAAAGTAAGAACGATGTGACTTTTTTTCCATGCATCCACAGTGTAAAAAGATAGAATTGATGTGACTTTTTATCGCTCCTGCACGATGGAAGGGATGGGAAAATAGGTTGCCATGTATAAAGAAGTTTGCCAAGTGAATTATTCTTGGCACAAACTGAAAAAAATTTGGCAAATTAAATTTTTGAATTTCTCCGTAAATTTCGCACCAAATTTTGCAAAATTTAATATTTAGGCATAATTTGTGTCATAGAACCGAAATATGGAAAAAAATTGGTATGCTATTTCAGAAAAAGTCCCATTTTGTGTCAGAACACCTATATTAGAAAAAACGCAATTACCTTATACTACCTTCGTCAATTGGCCCAGTAGAACGGGAGATATAAAACTGTCCCCCCCTTTTTTTTGGCCGCAGTGTACGTTTGAAGTGCCAACAAAATTGGTTCCGTTATCAGAGTATTTGATTCTCCTCCATCCTCTTTGAGCTATAAATCTTCTAAGAGCCAGTAAAAAAATCTCTGTAGACATCGATTCAACCAACTCTAAATGGACTACCCTATAAATGGCACATGCTAATAAACAGATCCAAGATTTCATGTTGCCTCTCAGGATCACAAGTCCAGCAAAGTCAACTCCTTAGATTTCGAATATAGCTTCTTTTCATAGTCTGCCTTCTGGAGGAGGCACTAAAGTTTCTAGGTTTTTTGCAGAAAATCTTCTACACACTGTGCATTGATTAATGAGAGGTGTCGTAAGTTTTACGAGCATTCAGAATTCAAAACCACTCCTGTAGAATATTTATCAAAATTTGAGTATGAGCATGTGCATTCTTCTTGTGGTAATATCGCACTAATTTCTTCACAACCTCAAGATTGGATGTAAGAATAGCTGGCATTTTAAATTCTTCTGTATCTTCATGAAAAGTGAGTTTAGTTTTCAGTCTGAGGATTTCACTTTGGTCCTTAATGCTCCTAATTTTTTTAATTTCTCATCTTTTTCATTCCCAAAACAATTTTATCAACTATTTCTCAGCCTAAAATATTTCATCAGAACCAAGATTTCCATGTTTTCTCTCAATTTGTTCATATTGACAATTGGAGGCGAATCTTAGGATCCAGGTAATTAGATTAACTATCTTTTTGTATTTAAAAAAATATCTGTAATGCCATTCTGTCTTGGTGACCAAGCATGTAGAAACTAAACATTTTGTTACAAATAAAACCAAGCTCTTTTTTATATATTCGCTAACAATATCACGGTCATCTAAATTTAAGTCATCTTTTTGTCAGTCTTCTTCAGGCAAGTAACGCTAACTTCGCCACCAGTTACATTTCAGTAAATTTAGAGCTGAACAACCTCTGCTCTGGAGATCAGCAAGATTCATGTAACCAGGAATATGTCTCCAAGAAATTATTTGTTAGCCTTCTTATTTCTTTCACTCTATTCTGGACAAAGACATTCCAATCTTCTTCTCTCGTTATCCATTCTAAAATAGTAGAAGAATTAATCCAGAAGTGAACTTTACTCTTTATCTCAGACAAAATTGAGGATGAAAATCGTTATGCTATAGTGGCTGCAAGTAATTCCGATCTTGTGATAGTAGTTTCTTCTTTTCCAGTTGGCGCAACTCTCCTCCTGGCTTGTATGAGTTGTACTTTAACAAAATCAAAAAGCAGCCACGACACAAGCATGCTTACTATCATCACAGAAAATATGTACTGAAGTATTTTCACTTGTATTCCTTGAACCAAAATATCTGAGAAAACGGATTTTTCCTAGATAGTCAATATCTCTCAGCGACTTTAAAAATGTAGTTACTTCTTGTACAGGTATCAGTTTCTTCATCCCATGTTATCTTCTGCTTTCACATTTCTTGAAGCAATAATTTAGGGATAAGGATGACAGGACAACATATACCAAGAGGATCAAACACTCTATGAGCTGTAGATAAGAATAACCGCTTAGTTACTTTTCAAAACCCATAACTCTTATATTACCAGTATTTATTCGTAGAGTGTCAGATTTTTTTATTCCATGTTAAACTGAGCACATTTGTATCAGCAGAAGCATCAGCATTAATATCATTGAACTCCCACCATCTAAGCTCAGATTTTCTCTCAGCCGTTACTTTAGTTGATACATTAATAAAAACATGGAGTTCTTTTTCATTTTTGACATAACTGCCAACATAAAAATATGCATAAGTTTTAGAATGGCACTTTTTGGATGTGAGGATATTCCAGTTTCTATTTTCTCTAAAGCAATTTGTAAGTGAAACTGAATAGTAGATTTTAGAAAAAAAGGGCTGCTTGCTACACCAAAAACTACATGACAGTGCCTGTACTGTTTTAGCCATGTAGGTAGGAAGTAAGAAGGAGAGACCCTAACTAATTTTCCCAGTACACTGCTTTGAAGCACTGGCAATCTCTTTGTGGTGATCAAAACATTCTGCGATTTACCATTAAGATAATGGGTTTTGACACGATCAGATGTAAATATTTTGTAATTATGTCATAAATATAAATGTATATATTTTCTTTTTCTACAATAATTCAGGGTCCTAAGTATGTGAAAAGAATACATTTTTAAACAACATTTCATTCTAAATGGAATTAAATACTATACTTTTCACAGAACAGTTTGCTCAGAACAGTTTAATTTGAATGAAATATTCATTTTCATTAATTACATTAGAAAAAAAATTTTAAGGTGATTCGATTTTATTTTAATGGTGATATATGTTAAATATTGGTGCTCATTTCTGTGTACTGTACTTTCTGTGAATATTTCTGAAAGGGAATAAAAAAAGGATTTTTTAAAAAATATTATTTAAAACTTGTAACTGAGTTATTATAAAATGTAAGGGAATAATTCTTTTAATTATACTTATAAGATTTTTTTATCCCTAATTTCAACAATATGTATTCTAAAACTCTTCTTTATTCCTTAGATACACATCTCATAGAATTTACTTTACAGAACCTTTTAACAGATTGCTTTCCAGTACGAACAACTCTTGCTTAAATAGTTTTATAAACATATTTGTCAACAGGATTTCAATTTATGTTTACAATTTAATGTTATTAGAGATTTAGATAATATTTATAATCATTAAAAGTTTAGATACATTTAATAACTAGATTTCTTCTCAGTAACTTTCACAGGAGTTTATGAATGAATAAATCCTTCATTTCAGACACGTTTATAAATAATTTAATAAGTATTAACGTATTTTGTTAAAGGCAGATACATGCTTTTTTCAAGCATATACATAAATACTCATATATATTTCATATTTTTCATTTTCGGCGTGTGCAAATCTTTAATTTCTGTGCATTCACATTGGAACATAAAATAAAAGTAGCAAATACTCTATCAAGGATATCAAAAGACGTATACAATTTTAAAGGTACTGTAAGGTATTTTTCATTTCTTTAAGCATAACATTTTTGCTAAAATCTGTATTTTTGTAATTTAACACCTTAGAATTTTATTAAACAAATTCATAATCAAAATCGTCTTTGTTAGTTATCGGAAAATAACAAAGATGTGATTTTTGCGTAAATGTTACTAAACTATACAAATTGCTACTATCTATCACACAATGAATTTTTCTTTTATGTGGAAGTGCCCCGTTTTTCGATTTGTATGGAACTGTCATGTCTCGAAATACTATCAGAGCACTGTCAAGGAAGCTTCTGAATGTAAACGAAAAACACCCCATCTAAAGACCGATGCCTCGGAGCAGTGCTTCACTTGCAGTGCGGGCTTGGGCCCCTCCTTCCTTTCTTACCTCCATGCTCACTATTAAGCCATAGGAACCTAAAAATCTCTATCAGTGGGTAAGACACTTATTTGTAGAAAGGCTCTTAAAAATCCAGTAATAACACCTATCTCTTCTTTTCGGAATCGTCTTAAAATACTCGGAATCTGCTCTAGATTTGGACCCTAAGCACTAATTAAGGCTAGGAAACCCCTGTACTTTGGGCGAAGCATCAAATACCGATCAGAGTTTGTAGTGCTATTGATAACTTCTCAATGAGGAAGGTAAAGAACTTGACCTTGATCGTTTTTAGCAACCTCTTCAGTTACTCCCTCTTTTAGCTATCCCTTAAAAATATTTTCACAAGCTTCATAATTGGACTCTGTTTTAAGATGTTTAAAACAGTTTTGTTCAGTCTCCTTTCGGCTAAGTCAAAATAATCTGTTAGTGGTGGATGATCTTCCAACCAGGGCAAATCAACCTCAAAATGATGATTTTCTACATGAACTGTATTTAGGAAATGTAATCGAGCAGCTTTTTGTAGTTCAGTCTGGCTTTTCTTAACAGATGAGCCAGTAATACCAAGTGTGTCCAAGGTCCATAAATTTTTTGTCATCACCACTTTAGACAACATGGACATAACTAATGATGATGCTGTACACTCACTTCTCGAAGTATTGGGCATTCATCCCATAACTGATCATCCAAGTTGTTTCAGTGGCTACGAGACTGCAATGTATCTCACAATGACAGCCTGTCATGAATTTTCCAGCTGCTGGATTTCTCTACGATCTTCACAATCCATGATATTTATATTATAAGTAGCCAACTCCTTCAGATGAAGCTTATTGACAATAGGTGGCACGGGCTTACAAATAATTTGTTGACTAAGAGCCTGTTGTTCGCTTTTTGGACATAAGATTCATGTTCTTTTATGCAAAACTTTAAGTTTTGCTTTACGCAAAAAAGTTTTGCATCGACATTCACTTTCTCCCTTTTGCAAAAAAGTTTTGCATAAAAGCTGTTTTCGTTTAGCCAAAATAACTTAAGCCACACTGACACAATTGTCCGAAAAGGCAAAATTAATAAATCTTCAATAGCTAATCATAGTTGGAAATTCAATCACAATTTTGATTTTGGTTCTGCTAAAATTATCCGAAAAGCTGGTTCTATTAGGGTTCGTACGGTCCTTAAGAGTCCTTAAAAGTCCTTAGGTTTTCTGGAATCGATTTTTGGTCCTTAAAAAGTCCTTAATTTCGCCCAAAATCGGCAGAGGGTCCTTAATTTTAATCATTCGAAATTTTTGTCTGTTTTTAAGACTGCCGTTTTGAGTGTGAATTAGCATTTTGGAGAAATATTTTTGGTGATTAACTGACAAGTATGGTTATCTTTTGAATGGGTTATTATTTGTTCCAATTACTAATATAAATGGTGGAATACTTGAGTTTCGGAGTGAAAAGAGTGCAACATAAGCATTTCGAAATTATTTCATTTTTTAATGAAGAACTTTTAAACAACTTTACACTTTTGGGGATGAGAATTCTTTTATTAAACAGTTTTAAATTTGGCGACTGATCAACATTTTGGCGATTTTAAGATCAGTTTATATAGAAAATTTGTAACTTCGAGATTTGGGAATTTTTAGACGATTTTTTTAAAGCATTGTAAAGTTGATGTATTTCGTTAAAATAATGATAATATATTGAAATTATATGTAAAAAATAACATTAAAATAAAACATTTAAAATTTTTTCTATCATATTATAAAGTTTCAGTTTGGCCACTTATTATACAATATTTTGAATCTGAAAAATAAACAAGGTGTAATGCTACAAAGCACAATTTACGAAAGAGTTGTTAGCAAAAGGAAAACAGCTACCTATTTAATTAAAAATGTCTTTTTAAATTTTTTCATGGTAAGAGTTTTCCCATGTGTCTGAAATAGTCAGAATTCTCATAATATGCGTCAGTTTTCTCTATAAAATTAAATTTACACTTTTTCCCTCCTTTTTTTTTATTCAAAATATTTCTGGCTTTTTGCTGTTACAGAATTGGCAAGGGTAATTTTTCTGTAAGGATTTTAGACACTGCAGCTTGCAAAGTTTAGAAACATTTGAAGGAAAGATTTACAGACCCACGTTTCTAAGGTTCCAATTTATTATATTCATTTCTAGAAAAATAAGACAAAATAAAAAAAAATGTCTCCATGGTATTGACACGTAATGGATGTATTTTACGGAAAGTTTGCGATGAATTCCTTACTTTTTGGAGAACGTCTGGAAGAACAGTGAAAACATAATATTTGAATGTTTTACTTCTGATATTGGAATCTTTTCCTTAACATGTTTATCTTCCCTTTATTTTCTCTACATTTCACTAGACACAAGCATGGAAAACACCAAAAATGCTTCTAATCTTATCACATGGATAGGTATTATAGAAAGGAATTTTTTTATTAATAAAGAAATTGAAAACTGACAATTTAAAAGATTCATCTAATATGTCTTAATGCATCACACACAGGGCTGGTGGTAGGCATTCTGCCACCTGATGCAATCTCTGTGGATCCTAAATTCTGCCTAGTGCCTTTCTTAATTCTGCTTCCAGTACCTGCTCTAAATTCTTAAAGTTTTGCAATTTTTAGATTTTTGTTGCTTAAAAAAATTCTACCACACCAGATCTGTAACTGGCTCTTACTGTTCTGAATGTTCATATTACTAAAGACATAAAATTGGCAGCTTTTTCTATACATTCTAAATTCATTTAGTTTTTTTAGGATAACAGAACTCTTTAATTAATTCCAAAGATTTTAAAAGGAAAAGGAAACGTGTTGAAGAAAAAAACTGAATAGATATAGAGAAAGAAAAGTATTCTTCAAAGATATGTACAATTAATTATTATGTAAATTACCCAGTTGTTTATAAATTCCTATTTCTATTTTCTCACCAGAATGCAAATCACATAGACAGTTTTTAAACTGAGATTTTTGGAATGTAAGGCACAGTGCATTTCTGACCACCTGGCTGCGTTAGTTCTTGTCAGCTCTGATAATATGTAGTTATTCATCATTGCATTATCGCTTGCGACATTTGAATTTGTTATGACAATAGAGTTACTGAGTCAGCTTCAATTAAAATAAAATTGTATAGTCTTTGACCACTAGGCCACATTTTTAGTTTGAGTTTGACTCTTCTTGTTTAATTACATCACCACGAGCTGTAATTGATTTTGTTAGAATAAAAACATATCTTTATGTTCTAAGCCCTTTTTAAATAAGAGGCTTATTTAAACCGTTGTCTGACCTTTGTAGTTACTTTTAGACATAGCGATAAATTTGCTTCACGTCTGTCGGGGACTATTTAATTTATTAACCAGATCAAGTAAACCCTCATAGGTACATTGTGGAGAGGTTGACAAGTTAGGAGATAACACATGCAAAAACTAGTGAGAACATTGGTTTGCGTATTGAGACAAATTTCTAATTGTTAGAAAATATGCTTAAAGAGAAGGAAATCAATATAAATTAGCCAAAATATCTGGAAAAGCTTCAAATTTAAAAGTCGCATATTGTGTAATGTGTTGCTACAAAACGTGAATGCTTTTAGCTTTTAATGTGTAATTATCCTAATCTCATTTAAAACACAATGTCATAAATTGCATGTATTTTAAACTGTAAAATTTGTTTAGATTGTGATTTTAATAGAGCTTTTCTAACAAATGTTGTTAAAAAATAAATAAAATTTAATAGTGGCCATGTAAATCCATCATGACTAAGGATCTACCTACCTAATTTAATTATTTATAATTAACTGCTTACCCTTAAAAATTATCTCTGCATATTAAAGCAAGTTCATTAATTTTTACCGTGGTCATAAGATAAAACACAAAAAATGTAGAAATGCAGGTAAAACTTATTCTTCGCATCTAGTGAGACTTAATACAAAACAACTTATCGTCTCTACTGCTTTAGTGGCTTGTTGCAACCTTAAAGTTTATTAACTGGGTTACAAATCCTGGAACTCTACACGAAGCTGTGGACTTTGTCTAACTGCGTCAGACAAAGCCCAACTAACTTTCAAAACTTGCCAACTGTGCTTACATCAGGCCTTTCAAGGTTTACTCTGATCAGCAGGTCTCTCTCGAGGCAAACAGCAGCAGTGACAACAGCCAGTCTTTTGTTCCGAGTCATGCTGATTATGATTTCATTTCTCATATTAACCTATGCCACTTGACATAAAATCTACCTGCTATGTACTAAACCTCTAGACTAAGCAACTATGGGACAAAATGAGACATTAAGAAAAAATCAACATAAAGCTTAACTGTTTGTAAAACATAAATAAAATGCCACTTATCTTCCTTCAACTTGTAAGGATTTTAAGTTTTACTAACCTTTATTTTGTTTTAAACCTTTACTATCTTCTCTTAGTTTCCATTTCCGGCCAGAATAAGCGCGAATAGATTTAGTCTATGCAAATGAGATTGCAAACTGTAGAAGTATTTAAGACATGGCTTTTAGCCAAGAGAGAAGTGAAAGATAGCTTTCTCGCGGCCTTTACCACGCATGTAATTTTCGTTGTCTGCCTTTAAAGCCAGAACTTAGTTCTTGTTGATACTTGAAGACGTAGTGTAGTCTTTGCATTCTGCTCACTACATACATAGTAGTAAAGGGCCAATCTTCACGTTACTATTCACTGTAAAGCATCTTAGTTCTTATTTAGTTAAGTTAGTTTATTTTCTTATTTCCTACGTTTTAGATCAAAAGTATTGGTCTTTGTATCCCAAACCGCGGGAGCACTTGAACTCTGTGAGAATAAAGGTTAAGATTTAACTT
>KK115089.1:413197-427484 GCA_000611955.2 Stegodyphus mimosarum | reverse complement strand
TTCTCAAACTTATTAATAATTATTTTAATCAAGTTATTTTTAATAATAATCCATCCTACTTATGGATCTATTTGTTTTTAGGATGGTATTACAAAAGTGAATTTCAGGTATAGATAAGGTTTTTAATTGAATTTATTCAGTTCCCATTTGCTCATAGGTCCTTAATTTTTTTCATTAGTGGTCCTTAAAAGTACTTAATTTCTCTGTGCAGAAATGGGTACGAACCCTGTATTAGGGAATTGGATTTTCTTGAAACTTTTCAAATTCACAAAAATTTATCCTGCTTAAGTCAATGACTTCAATTCCAATCTAGTCTTGCCTAGTGCCTTCAAGATTCTACCAAATGAACCCTTAATTTTTCGTTACTATTTCTTCTGACAGATGGCGCTGTCTTCTGACAGATGGTCGCCTGCAGGGTATAAATATGATCGACATTCACTTTCTCCCTTTTGCAGAATTTTTCGCTCCTAATGAAGGGGGTACCTGTTTTGCCCTCAAAATCAATTGAAATTTTATAAAATCTATGCCGAATACAAGATTATCAATTTGCTCGTTTCATTATACAAAGTGTTTTGCACTCGTACTTTAACCAAAAGCTTATATTTGTACTAGTTTAATTTTACAGCACTTTTACAACTGATATTTAACATTTCTACTTTTAATACAACATTTTAACATATAACATTTTAAAATTGACTTTACATCATTAGTTATAGTTGCTAAACAAAATTTATAATCTTTTGCTGCAATCTTAACTTTAACAACTTTCAGTTGAAGTCTTTTTGACAAAAAAATTCTCGCCAACTTGCGAATACAAAAATCTTTCTTTTAACAGCATTTAGCAACTTTGAACAACCACACAATGTAAATTAAACTTGCATTCTAAATAAGCAAACAAAGAAAATTTTCACTTATCTTTTTGGATTTTATAATCCTCCGTTCTTTTCTGGCAAAACTCCTCTCAGTGGGCCATTTTAAGTTTTGCACTTTGATTTCCCTTCTTGGGCTGCTGGTACTTTTTGCCGGCAGTTCTTTCCGTTTTTCCCTCTGGTGATGAACCGGGCTGACTTTCTCGTAGTTTGAGAGTTCTGGTACTCCGGTCTCCTCTTTGCCTTCCGATAACCAGTTCGTTATTCGGGATTTTTAACCTTCCGCTTGATTTACCTGGTTTGCTGAAACGGAACGGCTCTCACGTCGGCTGTTCTTTTACCTCTGGTTACCTTTTACCTCAAGTAAAAGGTTCATTTGCCTGTTTTCTTAACATCTTCGGGTTTTACTGCAATCTGAAAATAGGCTGAGGTCGTAGTCGTTCATCTGCAATCTGAAAATAGGCTGAGGTCTTAGTAGAATGAATTTTCCTTATGATTTTATCAATTATCAGGAGGGGATATGGGGTTATTCATACCTGCCAACTTTTACGAATTTTTCGTAATTTTTACGAAAATGCGTTTGTCTTTACGATTTTACGATCGTAATCCATTTTTTACGATTTTTTCCCTTTTTCAAGTGTTTTTAGTGATTTTTGTCGAAATTTTAGAATTTTTGCCAATTGCATCGTG
This sequence comes from Stegodyphus mimosarum, assembly GCA_000611955.2. Taxonomy (NCBI): domain Eukaryota; kingdom Metazoa; phylum Arthropoda; class Arachnida; order Araneae; family Eresidae; genus Stegodyphus; species Stegodyphus mimosarum. Next base: position 425,925 of record KK115089.1, on the reverse strand, counting down.
TTTTACCGACTACTTCGAATCCAGTAACCTGCGGTTTCTCCCAACTCGCCGCTTAACCAGCAAATCCAATGCGCTGAACTTGTTTCTCCTACTCTTTTCTTTGTGGGCGCCAGATTATTTTTTTCGCGTTCGCTTCAGCAGCAAGGGAATTACTCAGCGAGCGTGGATTGTTGCATTCTGTTTTTTTTTTTTGTTTGTTTGTTTGCTTGCACGTGCTACGAATTTTCTTAATACGTCGTTGTTACGAAATGAGTTCAAAAAAACCGTATTCTCAATATTTTCGGCCTGCCTACAAAGCCGAATTTCCAACAATTAAAGAATCCTTCAAAGGAAATAACTATGCATTTTGCAACGTGTGCGTGTGTGACTTCATAATAAGTCACGGTGGAAGAAGCGACATTGTGAAGCATGTTAAGTCTAAAAAGCATGAAGTTAATGCTTCGGCTTCGACAACGTCAAAGAAAGTGGATGATTTTTTTTCAAATTCGGCTACGAATTCGGATGCCGATGTCATTTTGGCAGAGTGTTTGTTTACTGCATTCCTCATCGAACACAACGTGCCGCTAAGCGCTGCCGATCACGCCGGTCAACTTTTCAGACGGATGTTTCCCGACTCCAAGATTGCTCAGAAATATGCTTGTGCTCGCACGAAAACATCTTCTATTGTGAACGAAATTGCTTGCGATGCACAAAGTAAAACGATAGCTGCACTCCAGAATTCAGCATTTTCGGTGTCAATCGATGGCAGCAACGACAGCGATTGGAAGCTTTACCCCATCGTTGTCACATATTTCTGTGATGTTTCTAATGAAATGAAAACTCATCTTTTGCGTCTTCCATTGTTAAATGGAGACGCTACGGGGGAAAATATTGCCTCCTTGGTAATTAATGAGTTGAAACAACTTAACATCCCAATATCAAACTGCATTTCATTTGGTGCAGATAATGCTCATGTCATGGTGGGTGACAAAAAGGGTGTAGCCTCTTTCCTTAAAAAAGAACAAAATGAATTAATTGTTATTGGATGCCCATGCCACTTAATTAATTTGGCAGCAGAAAAATCTGCAGCTGCTTTACCATTAAATATTGACCAGCTTCTGATTGATGTGTTTTTCTATCTGGAAAAAAGTGTAAAAAGGAAAGAAAACCTAAAGAATTTCCAAGAACTGTGCTCTGCTGAAACGAGAAAAATTCTGAAACATGTATGCACGAGATGGTTATCCTTAGGCAGAGCTCAAGGAAGGTTTATTGAATAGTGGGATGCATTGCTAAAATATTTCCATGAAGATCTGTGGTTTTTAAACGAAACCACAGATCCCATCAAATTTGTCGGCATATAAGATTCCGAAAACCAACTTTGCTTCTAATCAAAATGCTTTTAAAGGGAAAAGGCAACACACAGAATCAAACCCTTTAAAAAGAAAATGCTTAGAAGACTCCTCAAAGGTCAACTTTGTTAAAGAAGTTGAAGGGAAGAAGAAACAGTCTTCTATTTGCCGGGAGGAAAGGATTTTCTATCTTCTTTCTTCGGATTTGAACAAAGCATATTGTAGTTTTGTGTTAAGTACCATTAAGATTTTTGAAAGTGTACCCTTCTACAATCAGCTTCGCCAAAATCTCCCCTGCTTATCCAAATTCTTAATGATCTTTTGAAAGAACTTTATACTAAGTTTGTAAAACCGTCCGTTGTGAAAAACAGTGTGTTGATTCGTGTTGCCTATAACAGTTTGGCAAATCAAAAGGATGACAATGATCTTATAATTGGAAATCAAACCAGGGAACTTGTAAATTCTTTGAAAGATCATGAGAAAAAAGAATTTTTTCAATGTATTAGAAAGTACTTTTCCTCAGCCTGTGATTACATTGTAAGGAAGTTTCCTTTGCAAAATGAAGTTCTTTTAAATGCTGAAGTGGCAAATTTGAAACAAATTGAAAATTCATCTTTTGAAAAGATTCGTTTTTTTATTGATAAATTTCCATTTTTGTTAACAATTAAAGAAAATGAATGCCATAATGATGCTTTAGATGAACTACAGAACCAATTTTCTGCTGCACAGTTTGAAGACTTTGCCAGTTACTTGATGTCCTCGTTGGTACCTTAAAAAGAATAAAAAGAGCTGATGGAACACCAAAATATGATAGACTAGCAAGAGTTTTATGTGCTATTCTCGTAATTCCACACAGTAATGCTGAGTGCGAGAGAGTCTTCAGTGTTCTGAAGAAAAACAAAACTATGTTTCGTTCTTCAATTTCACCAAAAACTAGAAAACATTTTAATTGCTAATTGTTATGACAGGAAATCTTCCAAAGAATTTTTGGCTAAAGCCAAAAAATGCACTCTAAATTCATTGCAATAATTTTTTTGTGTAACATTAAGTTCTTGTTTTATGTTTCCTAATAAATTGTTTAGTTACTACTTAATTGAGATTTACTAATGTGAGTACAATTTTCGGATATTGTTCGGTTCATGCCAACGGAAGTAAATATGATGTGAGGAATTGGGGCTAGGGAGAAGAGGAAAATATATGGGGAAAAGCGGGATTAATATGTGTTTATATTTGTTTGGTATCTGAAAGCCAGTTTCGTTGTGTTATGTTGCTAAATTAGCATTAAAAGTCGATTAATGTGCATTTATGAAGAAAACGCAGGGCAATTACTTTTCGATTCACGATTACTTTTCGATAATATCAAAGCATGATATTAATTCTTCGTGTTCTTCTGAATTTTGGAGAAATCTTCTGAATTTGGGGGAGAAATCTTCTGAATTTTTATCTTTACAGGTTGGCAGGTATGGGTTATTTCGTTATGCTGTTTAACTTGTGGTAATCAACCGCGAATCTCCATGAGTTCGGATCTGAGGGCAGTAACCCATTTCTCTTTTTGCATAAAACTACTGAACTCGCATAGGGGCTGGTACTTGGCATAATTATCTTGTTCTCGAGCATTTTCTTAATGTGCTGCTTCGAGAATGCCTTCCTTCGCGTGGTCATACCTATAAGGCTTAGACCGGACTGTGGGTGCACTACCAGTGTCAGTACTGTGTGTTACGACGTGGCGAAAGCCAGGCTATTCATTGAATTATTGATCAAAATTCCTTACCAATTTTTCCACTTTTTTTCCTTTTTCCTTCTTCGAGATGCACCTCCGGCATTGCCCCTTCTTCTTCAACGGTGTCCATTTTCATCTGTAAAGTAGAAGCTTTGAAATTAAGTTTTGCAGTAGCTGCGCATAAGAAATCAACTCTCAATTATAATTGCAGTTAACAAATTCTTTACCACCAAAAAATTAACTTTTTGAATCTCATTTTTTATTTGAACATGCAGCCCTACATTTCCCATGGAGACACACTGTTTGCTTGGGCAGCAATCACCCTTTGTCTTGTTGTCTTAAATAATCTGTATCGACAAAATTGCTTATTAAAAAAGTGCTGTGAAAGGAAGCTGCATTGAGCTCCAGTATCTAGTAGGGCGGTAGTAGGAATGTAGTTCAGTAAAATATGGATCTCTGAGAAGGCCAAATTTTGCACCTCTACAGTGTTTAGCTTAATTTCTGAGGGATTTTTCTTCCGAGGTGGTGACCAGGCCCTCTTCTCAGCCACCGAAATCGGTTTAAATTCTTGTTTTCCACCCCTTGGTTCTGCTGCTTTTTCCTTCCAAAAGGTTTGGACTGACTAGTCTTCCTATTATCTGGTTTTTCAACTTTGACCGCTTGCCGATACGGATTCTGTTGGCCTGGAGCTTTCTTCTGCAAGGGAAACCTTGAATACTGGCAAAAGTTGCTTTTCACATGCGCTTTCTGCTATTCGCCTGCTCTGAAATTTTATTGCTAATTCAAATAAACTTTCTAATGTTTGCGGGTTTCTGACTTCAAGAAAGTCCTAGATTGACGGGAGTAGACGCTGCAGTATGTTTTCCATAATCCTTACCTTTTCCCATATAGTAAATTAAAAATTTTTGAATCTTCCTTGAGATGAAGTCCGTTAATTCGTCGAAGTTGGTCTGATACTTGCTAAACGATTCCGACTCAAGCATTGCTCGGTCTTTCACAACTGGGAATTCTTTCAATAGTGCTGTTTTAAAATTTTCCCAATTGTACGTTTCCAAACCTGGATACCCCAACAGACTCTTGCCAGTATTTTTGTGCCAGCTGAGAACTTGGCCTTTTAGGTTCGATGTAGCGATGATAATTTTCTGCAGCTGGTTCACTGGATATAACGTGAAATGCAGTCCAGCTGCTCCAGGAAATTCATCACGGAACTTTTACCTTCGAATACTGGAGCTGACTTCATGGCAGCTCTCGTTTCCACGGTAGATCTGAATCCCTCCATTGGGTTTGCTTGAGGCTGAGGGAATTGGAAGGTCGAGGGGGTCAAATATAGGGTTTCACCCTGTTATTTCACAGTTAAATGTGGGAACCTCTCACACCGATAAGGGAATAATTGCTTGAGTGTGTGAACAGAGATGTAAGACTCAAGAAGGGTTAATTACCCTTTATTTCTCAAAATAAGGATTAACACAGTTGGCTCCTATCTCAGCATACAGCAAAGTCTCCAATTGGGTTTGAACTCAAATTAATAAGAATTAAAGCTTAAATAAAAAGATATAGCCAAAGCTATTTAGCAGGGTTGCCACACTACCTGGAAAACCGGAAAAAGTCGGGGAATTCAAAAATTGACCAAAAGAAAGTCGGAATTTAAATATTTTAGTCAAAATCTGGAAAAGTCGGGGAATTTCATACAGCAGTCCCCCCCCCAAAAAGCGAGTTTTCCACCAACGTTGGAAGCAATCACTTTCTTGGCACGCGTAAGCGTCACTCAGCCAAATTTCGCAGCTCCAGTCAGATTGTATTTCAGAAGGCAAACCAAATTTCCAGCAAATTTGATTTCCACTAACCTCGAGAATCGACAGATGCGCATGTGCAGTTCATGTTGAACTTAAAGAAACTATGTATTCTTGTAAAAAAACAAAATCGGTTTAATCATAATTTATAGTATTATGGAGGTTAAAATAGCCCCATGTATCTTATTTTAACCTCCATATATGGTACACATGGGATTTGGCAACATTATGATGAGCATTAAACGGGCATTTTGGTGTTGGTGGCAATTTTCAAAATCGTGCGAAGGCTGTAGCGTGTACAAGGATTTTACCACAAAATCTTTTAAACATTTTTTTTTTCCTTTTTATTAAATGCCTTATTTGTCATTTTGCAGTAAAATAAAATAATAAAAAAAATAGTAATCAGTCATCTAGGCTAACCTTTTAGTATAACATCTAGGCTAACCAAAAAATCGTTCATTATTGCAATTCAGTTTTTAATTACTTTAATGTTATTCATATCATTTAATGTTGCTTCTTCCCTTGAAATTTGTTTACTATTAGTAAATCATACTTTCAAATTTAAGGAAATTTTCCAGCATAATCCTGAAACTAGTTCTACCTGTATGATGACAGACCATCATGAAATTTAATGCACATATTTTTTGCTTATGTATGCTGCTAAATAAATATAAAATACCTGAATTTATTTAAAAATATCATTAGATTTCTTTCTTTCGTTTAGCTACAAAATGTTTGCAAAAAGACATTTTTTTAATCCACATTGGGCAGATTCTAATCCCAATCTTCAGTGAAGAAATAAACTCCTATTATAGTTATAATAGGATTGCTTTGGGGATTATGTGTTGTATATATATATATATATATAGGTCATATGTCATTGGAAAATTTTTGTGTTTTCAAGTGGTACCATAATTAATTTACCTCTTAGCACAGCCAAAGTGGATAGACTGGAATTTTCTTAAAACAAACCTGGAAAGGTCAGGGAATTTCATTCTTCTATTTGAGTGCAACCCTGTATTAGGACTCTTAAGTGGTTGGCCCCTAAGTCTCAATTAACCAGGTGAAGCTATTAAGGGCCTGAAGTACGGCCGAGCGTAGTAATAGCTTAGAGAGAGACATAGCCCAAAGGCAAATGTGCGCTAGTCAGAAATTCTGGCTCTCTAATGAAGTCAGCGAAACATCGACTGTAAGCTGAAATTAGGAGAGACGGGAAAGTGTGACAAACTTAAAGTAACTGTTATATGCTAAGAATAAACCTTACACCTTAAGTAAATGGAGATTAGTTATTACTTCCACTTTTTAAAATACGTGTGAGAAAAATGAAGTAATACCTGCAGTCCATTGGCGATTGTCAAAATATAAGCGTAAAGCTCTCCTAGAATAAAAAAAAATTGCTTCACAAGGGGAACGTTTTCTGATTATTATAAGTTTATCTTGTGAAGATAAAAGTTCAAATGTTCAGCGAAAATTAATGTTTTTGTCTTCGGACCTTAGCAAAGCTTTTTGTTTTCTTGTATGCTCCATTCTGCCATCATTTGATGTTCTTAACACAATTCTACAGTGCAGAATTCCATTAATTCGTGTTTTGCAATAAATGATTAGTACTCTGGTTAAAGTATTATTTAATGTTTAGAGAAACTGATTAGAGTATTTGTATATTATTACAAGGTACTTTTTTTTTTTTTTACATGCCAGTATTTTTGCCTTTAAGAAATAATAATTGAACTTTCATACATTAATTAGTTACTGTTAATTCATTATTAAAAAATACTTTTTCTTTCTACATATTTTTTATTATTTAAAAAATTCTTCTGGTTTTTGAGTGTCGAATGTTGGGAAGTATTGAACCTTAAAACTATGTTCAGTTCAAAAGTAATGGACACAGGATGCCATCTAGTAGTCTTTTAAAAAATGGTTCAGCTTAAAATGCACATAATGCATCACCTGTCCCCTAAGCTTATTCTCCAGTGATGCATGCCTGGCCGTGAGAGACGTTTGTAAGGAATGCATTTATGGGGCATCTGTTCGGAAAAGGTTAAATATACTGCTATTTTCGGGACAGATAATGACTACAGTAAAAAGTCCAAAATCTGGGTGTCCACTTTCCAGCATGATCTGATATTCATACCACCAGCAGTTTTTACCCTTTTGAGAATTTTCTTTTCCATTGCGAAGTCTATGAATAGAGAATGTAGTACTTGGAAAAAAAAGTGTGCTGTAAAAGTGATTTTTCTTCCAGCTACCAAAGATTCCTATATGTCACTTTCAAATACCTAGAAACATCAAATACTCAACATTAGTGCAGCGTTAATATATTGTCATTGGCCTGAGTGAATGACACTAAATTCCATTAAAGTTGGTCACAGCCACATTTTCAGACATTGTGCTGGTTGAAAGGGGATTAGTATTTTTCAGTCCAACTTCAACAATAAGTGAAGCTTCAACACATTTATTTGTATAGAGCAGGATGTTACTCATACTGGTTTTCCTTTGTTAGCAAAACAGTAGGAAAGGGAGAACAGATTCCATGAAAATTAAGTTCAGTTAACGTGGCAAATTGTGCTTTTTCTTAACTTTTAATTTGATCCAGCTATTATTGTTTGCAGGCTGTTATTATTATAACTTGTGTCAAAAGTAAAATTTGAATCTTCAGTTGTGTTGAAAAGAGTTTTTAATTTTGAAGCTACGACGGAATCTGCAAAAGAGTGTATGTTCAAAGATCTCTGCCCCTCTCAACATTATGTGAGTGGTATTGGAAAGTCAAGAGTTAATGTTATAAAAAAACTGAAAATGAACCTTTTGAATTTTTTGTGGGTCCTCACACTTCACTCACAATGAATAATTGAATTAATTTGAATAATTACAGAAAGGGCATGCCGTTGGCATATGTAATGCTAATGGCTTAAACTTAATTATTTTGTGAGGGAATGGACTTAAAAACTGAGTTTTAAATCCATTTCCTAATGTACTCAGTTTTAAATCCTCCTATCCATATGTTCAACGGGTTTATATGGTTAACTGTATTTAAAATTTCAGCTAATACAGAACCAGCTGAAAAATTTGCAGACAAATTCATTTAATAACTTTGCTTCTTTGAAATTTTTTATTCATTGTTATTTATTGTTGTTATATAATTAAAGTGTCTTTAAAAACATCACAATTTTAATTTTTGCTTTTAACACATTTTGCATTGTTTAAAAAAAGAGAGAATGTTTGATTTTTTTATCAGTGATTTAAAAAAAATCTGATGATGAAATTCATGATTTAAATCATTGATTCAGAATGACTGCTTTTGATTCATGCTTGCGTGAAGTTTTTGATCCCTTATTGTATTTTCCTTTCATGCTGTTTTGATAATCATTACTTATTTTAGAAGTAAATCGGCATTGCAATCAGCTGCAAAAAGTGTGTTTGTTTCAATGATTATCACATTACACACGATTTGAAATTGTGTGAAATTACAGTGCACATAATGTAAATTTAAAAATTAAATTACTGTTAAAAAGTCACAGCACTACATAATTTACTTTAAAAAAATTAACCCCCCCCCCAAGTCCTGCTATGCTGCCTCAGTGTGGCGGGGGAGGGGGGTATCACTGTGCGGAGCGGGCGAAGTACATCGGGAGCATAGCTCCTGGTAGGGCCACCCTAGTCGTGAAGGCCATTCCAACATGCCCAGCTAAAGCATAGCAGGTGAAGACACTTCAGGGGATTACTGTCTTGGTGATCGGGTGTCACAATCCCGGTGGCCCAGTGACCTTCCCTCTTCTTTTCCCTCTTTTCTTGTCTATGCTCTTTTCTCCTGTCTCTCTTCCTCTGTGGTTTCCTCTACTGGAGGATGGGGCTCATTGTGAGGTGCAGCTACTACTCTGGTTTCTGTTCCACCACGGTGAGAAAACTGCCTATGCATTTGCCGTGCATGGTGACCCGTATAGTGGGAAAGGAGGATCCTGGTAGTTGAGGGGTGAGGTACTGTCCCCAACACACTGCTTTGGCCTCTGCTTCTACTACGGAAGGTACTTAGCTGTCCCCACTAATCGGCTGGTCACTAGTCCTATCGGTCAGTGGCTTGGGGATAAGCTTTTGGAAGTTCCTGCTCTCGGGAAAGCCAACTGTGGGGCTCCAGTTTGCTTATAGGCTCGGCTAGCAGCAATACAGGGATCTGTATTCCCTTGTTGGGCTCCATGGTGGGTGGGACGGTCAGGCCCGAATCTTTCTTTCTTTATAATATGAAAACTTCTAACCCTATGGAAACAAAAAATTTTGGAGCTACTAAACGAATTTGCACTTCAACCATAGTTAGCACAAGCAAATGTCCAAAGTTCTTAGTTATTACTGGTCAGCTAGAAACTTATGACCATTCTTCACCCATAAGCATATTGTGGCTTCAGCAGGCGAGCCAAAACACATAAAAAAGCTCCATTCAGGATCTCTGCTCATCGAGACTATATCTGATGCACAATCTTCCTCACACCTAAAAATGACTAATATGGGTCAGAATTCTATTAATTTATCCCCACATAAGTCTTGAACATGTCAAGAGGTGTCATTTTGGAGACCTGATATCGGTCTCTGAGGATGAACTTTCAAAAGAACTAGAAAAATCAAAACGTGTGTGGGGTCCTAAAAGTCTGTAGGGATGGGCAACTCGTCAACACAAAACATGTTATCCTCACTTTCTCATCTCCAGAACTACCGAAAGCCATTAAGGCAGGCTGCCTGAACTGCCCCATCAGACCATATGTGCCGAACCCACCGTGCTGCTTTAAGTGCCAACAGTTTGGCGATGCAAAGGCCGCATGCCGGGGAAACCTGGCATGTGCTCTCTGTTCTGCAAGCCATCACAAAAGTAAGGAATATGTACCTGATCCAAAATGTGTAAACTGTCATGCTCATCATCTGGTATACTCACGAAACTGTCCTAAATGGAAAGAAGAGGAAGAAATACAGCATATTAAGATTACAAGAAAAATATGCTATCCTGAAACTAAGAAACTGTTTAGCATGGGTCAGTCAAGAACAAATGTCTCCTATGCTCAAGCCACTAAATCATATCGGTCAATAAGTGCACAAACAACACAGAAAAAGAACACCTGAACCAAAAACAAATGACAAAGAAAAATTTTTTCTTCCGCCTCCTCCCAAACAGACAATAGAAAGTTCAGAAATAAAAACACATGGAACAGAGAGTTCAAAAAAGAAAATCAAAAGCTCAGAAAACAGAAGCTCTACTGAAGAGATCTTTTCCGACTTTATTGAATCTGAGATGGAGGTCGAGATGTCCCGAAAAATGTTCAGCCTCACAAAACAAAGAAACAGCATCGAAGCAATAAACTTTCCTAATGGCTACTCTCATCTCGTAGAACTGCCGGGGCTTCTACCAGGGTATTGATGGTATTAAGCAGCTCATTAGTAAACATCAACCTGTTTGTATAGCGATACAAGAGATGTTTCTCAAACCGGGCAATTTTGCAAATCTTCATAGATACTCAATGATAAGAAAAGATAAGACATTCAGTGAATGTGTAAATGGTAGTGTCTGTTTGCTTACCTCAATTAATTGCCCTTCAAGTGCTCTCTCCTTGAATAGCCCTCTCCAAGCAGTTGCAGTACAGTTAAGCTTTCGGACACTGACTACTGTTTGCAGTATCTGCATCCATCCCGCCTAATGAGAACATTGATCAAGCAGACAGAGGATTTAATTGACGCCATATAATAGCGATCATTTCTCTATTATCATAAGCATTACAGGTAACGGGAGTGTTTCTATCTCTAGAACACCGAGGTTGTTGTTAAACAAAGCCAACTGGGATTCTTCCTTACATTATGCTCTCTTAACTGAAGAAATAGTGGAGAATGTACACATTGGTCAGGCTCTGAAGATCATTACAGATAAAATTATTCAGGCAACCGATATATGTATCCCCAAAACGTTGGTAAAACTGCCAAAAAATACCCAAGGCCTTGGTGGAATCCTGAATGCTAGGACGCCATCAGAAAACAAAGGAAAGCTTAGAGCATTTTTCGGCGATATCCTACAGAATCAAATCTCGTAATATTCAAAAGGGCTAAAGCAAAACCTCGACAGGTGCGGGGGAAGAGTAAAAAGAATTCCTGGATCTTGTATGTATTCTTGATTAACTTATCTACTTCGAGTAAGACGGTATGGGAGAGAGTTCAGAAAATGTCCGGTATCTACAAAGAGCAAACAGTTTTTAAGATAAATGGTGAAGCAGTTACTAGGAGGGAAGAAATTGCCTATGCCATTGGACAGGCATTTTCAGCCGTCTCAAACAGCAGTAACTGTCCTCCTGAATTCCTTTCTGCAAAAATATGCATTGAAAAACAATCGATTGATTTTAAATTTCCAAATGCTGAATTTTATAATCAGGATTTTACTGTGCTTGAATTGAAAAGAGCTCTGTCGCTGACAAAAAGTTGATGTCCTGGTCCGGATGGTATTGCATATCCTATGTTGAAACATCTCCCTCCTAAGTCATTGGCAGCCGTCCTCTTTCTTTTTAATAGAGTATGGAAGGAGCAAGTCTTTCCAAATGCCTGGAGAACATCTTTTGTCTTTCCCATTGTTAAACTGGGAAAAGACCAAGCCTTCAAGTTACCATCCCATTGCTCTAACTAGCTGCCTTTGCAAACCCTTTGCAAACTCTTTGAAAAGATGGTCAACACTCGTCTGGTCTATTATTTGGAGACAAATAATTGTATATCCCCTTATCAGAATGGTTTTAGAAAAGGACGAGCAATTGTCAATAATATCCTACTCTTAGAAACAGGTAGCCGTAGAGCGTTCGTTAGGAGAAATCACTACGTTTCCATATTCTTTGATATAAAGAAAGCCTATGATACCACATGGAGGTACGGTATCCTTCGTGACCTGTATAATAATGGTTTACAACGAAATATGCCGATATTCATTAAACATTTCCTACAGGATCGAAAGTTTCATGTTTCCTACACTTTTCGACGTGTTCCGTCAAGAAGAGGGTGTTCCACAAAGCAGTGTATTAAGTGTCACATTATTTAGTATAAAAATTAACTCTGTTTTAAAACAACTGCCTCAACAGTCCATGGAATGCTCTTTGTCGACAACCTGCAAGTCAGTTGTCAGGGGAAGATCTGAAAGATATTGAGTGTAAACTGCAGACATCTCTTAGTAGAATCGTTAAATGGTCGCAGGAAAATGGTTTTAGGTTCTCTACACAAAAGACTGTGTGTATGCCTTTCTGTCAAAAGAAAATTTCTCACCCTGATCCTGAACTTTATCTGCAAGATGTGCTGATTCCTGTAGAAAAGGAAATAAAATTCCTAGGAATTATATTTCACCGTAAGCTTACCTTCCTTCCCAATATTACGTATCTAAAAAAGAAATGTTTAAAAACTATGAATATTCTGAAAAGTACTGTCAAATACTTCTTGGGGGCTGATCGAAGCTGGGCTTCGTATATAGAGAGCTCTTATGTGTTCAAAACTTGATTATGGATCATCTATTTATGAGTTGGCAAGGCCTTCAGTATTAGCCAAACTTGACCCGATACATCACCAGGCACTTCAGATATGCACTGGTGTCTATAGAACTTTTCCAGTGGAAAGCTTATATGTGGAAAGTAACGAGACCTCCCTGTGGTTAAGACGTGAAAATATTTGTTTTAAGCACTATTTGAAAGACTTACCACAAATCGAAAATCCTATGCAGTCGAAATTGCTTAATGACCCATTCTCCCATTTAAATCGGGCACGACCATCATGTGTCCCATATTTCGGCTTGCTGATGAGTGCTTTGATAGAGTAGTATAATTTGACTGATATAAATGTACAGCTGGAAGTTTTTTTTTTTTTTTTTTTTTTTTTTTTTTTTTTTTCTCTCTCTGG
>KK115089.1:394683-413146 GCA_000611955.2 Stegodyphus mimosarum | reverse complement strand
TTTTTTTGGAATTCCTCCCTGGGAGGGTTGGAGAATCCAATCTCTGGACACTTTTCAGCACTGAGGTAAATCACAATTTGATGAAATCATCTACAAGCAGATTTTTTGTGAACATAGAAACAAATATAGGAAATATATCCCTTTATATACAGACGGATCAAAATCCCAGGATCATGTTGGTGCCGCTTTCGTCACAGGAAAAATGATAGTGTGTGTGGGGGGGTCTATTACATGCTGCTCTGTGTTTACTTCTGAGCTTACTGCAATCCATCTGGCTTTGACTTACCTTTCAAAACAACACTACATAAAGTTTATTATCTTCACGGATTCCACGAGGGCCCTAATGTCACTGGAAAATTACGCTCATTGTTCTCATTCAAATGCAACCAGAATCTTGAAGTTGAATCATACTCTAAAAAATCGGGGGTACCGGATTCTTTATTTGTGGATCTTTATTTGTTGTCATTACGGGGAACAAACTGGCAGATATTGCAGCTAAAACTTCAACCACAATGTACAATCCTCAGATTCCACTAGCAGACATCAAAGAGTTTGTCAAAAGTAAAATTCTCGGTAAATGGCAGAATCAATGGGATGAAAAATTATATAATAAGCTGAGAAATGTGAAACCCACCATTGAATACTGGCTGTGTACGGCTAATATGAGAGAAGATGTTCTCTTGACTCGACTAAAAATTGGCAATTGTCGCCTGACCAATGAGTATCTCTTGAAAGGAGAAAAGAATCCCCGCTGCACAAACTGCAATGCAGATCTGACAGTCTGGCACATCTTGGTGGAATGCCAGAGTTTTAATCGTTTTCGCCAAAAGCATTTTAATTGTTCAGATTTGGATATAAGAAATTTAATTGGAAAAACACATCATCGTAATCGGTTTCTGTTTTTAAAAGATATTGGCTTATATGGTATACTTTAATTTGTTTTTAAAAGATATTAGCTTTTATTGTAAACTTTAATCGCTTATTAGTCTCTTTTTACGTAATTTAGAAGATTTTACAAATGTCTAATTGCATTGTTACCATTTGTCTGGCGTAGATAACCCTGCATTGTTACCATTTGTCTGGTGACCTACCATTGTTACCATTTGTCTGGTGGTCATAACCCTGACAGGTTTTATGCCAAAATTACAATAACCCAATGCAATTCAAAAAATTAAGCTACTCTTTGTTACAATGTAAGGAACATTAAAAAAAACTAAAAAATTGAAGCATTGCCGTGCCTGCTATGTAACATGCGAAATGAGAGCTCGTGGAATCTGATACAGATGAGTTTAACTCATTTGCAGTAAATTGTAAGGCAAATCTTGCCTTATAGTATAAAACTATGGAAAACCATATAATTTTTTGAATAATATTTTTATTGTGTGTTTTTCTAAATTAAAAAAAGTGTCTTATATGGTATTCAGAATTAAACCAAGAGATGTCTTGATTTAATGGTAATTGTGTAGTCTTTAACAGTTGCTTAATTGTAGTTCGATGATATTTTATACATTTTGTTTTTAATTATTAGCTAGTGTTATTTTAATGTAAAGCAATTTTATAATTAGTATAATTTATTCTGTTCTGCATTGACTTTATGTGTTAATTTTAAATTACTATTTTTTCTGGTATTTTCCAGAGAATTCTAGTTTTCCTTAATGGTACAGTAATTGTACGAGTTAAAATATGCAGCTTATGGAATAGGTAAAAATGGGAAAAAATGAACTTAACTTGCAGTTTGGAATGACTTGGTTTTTGAGCGAGTGAAAAATATTAAAAATTTTTACTATCTTGATGTCGCCATTTATTTTCTTGCAATGGATTGAATGGCTAATTTTATTTGTTATGATTTTGAATTTAATTTCTAAATCCCAAATATTTATTTTTAGGAATACTATGATGAAATAAATGTAACTGAGAAACTTTTTCTACTGTTAACTGCTGTAGCAAGTAATGCAGTGGCTATTGAGGTAATATTTTTTTTTTTTTAGAATATAATTCAAGTTCTTTATCTGGTTTTTTGCATGTGTACATAAGAACATAACAGGACATTGAATATTAATGAATCAAAATTGAAAGTGCCAAACAAAAAATATTACTTCCCCCTCCAAAAAAATATAGTAATTGAAAATCTGAATTGAAACTTTCAAAACAGAATTTTTTAAGGTATGTCACAGCTGCCAACTATCTGGGAGACCTTCTGATTTTTAACATAGCTCCTGGTAGATCACCTAATTTCCTGTGTTTTAATCTTTACATAGGAAAATGTTTCCCAGTAAATAAGTGAAATTTATTGAATTAATGAAAATTTGTGCAAATTCCATTCTCCATCAGCCAAGTGATTTTCAACATAATTTTTCTTATTAAGTTTTATCTGAATTGTCTTAATAATGTATTGTAAACATTCATTGAAATTTTCATAAAGATTCAAGCAGTGTATAATCAGTTTATATTTAATCTTGTTTTGCATCAGTATATGGTACATTATTAGGTTTATTCACACAGCAGTGTGTGAATGAATTGTTCCTTGTTTTGCATCAGTATATGGTACATTATTAGGTTTATCCACACAGCAGTGTGTGAATGAATTGTTCATTTTATTTTCATTCTATTTAAAAATAATTTGACAAGTATAAGTTTTCTTCCATATTTAGGATTATCTCACTAGTTGGAGAAATTTGCAAAAGAAATTACCCAAAGAAATAAAATTTAATTAGTTATATATTGATATATTTTACATTGGACTCATAACATAAATTGTTCAATAACCTGAAAATAAAATGAATTTAAAGCAATTTTTCCATGCAATGTGAAAACGTCCTAGGAACTCCCAGTTTTTGTAGGAAAACTTACTCATATTTCAAGGTTGGCAGTTTTGGTATGCATATATTTAGCAAACAATAAATACTTGCATTTATTAATGGTAAAAATTATTTTCATACATAAGAAGTGTTAGAATTATGATGTAGTAATTGATGGAAGCATCTGCAGCATTTGATAGTTTCAAAAAACAATATAGTTCAAATAAGGAGCATTTGCATTATAGCTGAACAATTGCAGTTGTTCCTGTAAATGTGAAAGCAGTATGCATTCCTCATAAAGTTTTAGGCAGGTTGAATCTAAGCTGCAACCAGCCAGTCAGGGAAAGGTAACTCTACATGTTGAATCCATGGAGATTTTTTGAGTTTTGATGTGAATTCCTAGTTTTAATGAATATACTCCATAAAAGAATTCTAAAATTCTGATTTATTATTTTTACTTATAATTTGTAAATATATGCTCTTTTCCTGTAGTAAAACATTAGAGAATACTATATTCAGCACAAAAATAAAATATGAAGCGTCTTCGCAAACATGACATTTTTTCTTAACATGGTGTAAATTAATGCTTAATTAACGACTCAACATATTTTGCTATAATTGATTGAATTTCTTGTTCATTTTGCCCATCGTGGTATAAAATTGAAATATAAGAACCTTTAAAATCAAAGACCTTATACCCCATTTATTGACATAGCAAGGTTTCACTGCTTAGAAATGAAGTTCATGCCACTTCTGATAGTTATGTCATTTCAAATGGCTGTCACAGAGAAAAAACAGATAGCTCACATAGATAAACAAGATCTGCTTGAAAGTAGTTATGAGAATTAAAATAGTTTCTTTACATTTGGTAATGTATGTATTTTTCTTGCAACAGCAAAAATATGTTGTTGAAGAATTAAAGTATCCAATGATTAAATTTCAAAGATATTGTCTTTTTAAAGAAGGTGTATTAAATGTTGGCTGAGTATTGCTTAATTTCAAATAGATATTTCTTTTTTAATTTAAATTAAAAAAAAGTAAAGAGCATTTTAAATGCTGACAGAAGGAAAAGTGTTTTTGCTTATGAAGGTGACTCAAGTGTTGCAAAAAAGCCTGGGAATGTAAATTACTTCATATAAGAGGATTGTACAAGAAGTCTGTCTTTAGAACATGCCCCTTGTGACTTGTGGATAATTATCCAGCTTCGATATATGAAGAAAAAACTGAAAAGTAATGTCAGCATTATTTGGAAACACTTTGATCTGTCAAATTAGCCTGATTAAAGAACTGCTACTTATCATGAAATGTTGATAATTTTTAATGCATTTAATCTGTTAAATTTATAAAAAAATTCTAATTACTGAAATGGCTCTCCCTTAACATTGTTGAAGCTGAAACTTTTGTATATAATTACAAAAAGAGAACCACAGGTTATATATATATTCATACATAAGATCTTCACTTGGCTGGGTTAGAAAAGAAGCTCATTGTGTGGAAAATTTTTGCTTGTTTATAACTGCAACTTTGATAAATGATGTGCATCAAGTTTTGTTTATTTAAATATGAGCTTTTGTTTTATTGTTCGCAAGTACGTATGCACAGTGGATCCAAATGAAAGTTTATATTTTTGCTTTTATATCAGAATTATATACATTAAGCTACATTAATTGCAAAAATTAGTACATTAAATTTATTTGTAGTAAAGTTGACATTCCATTTATATAAAAGATTGTAGCCATTTAATTGAAATCACACATGATCACATCTAGCTTTGCAATGAAATGGTGAAGAACATGAGTGGTTATAAAATACGCACAGTATCATCTGGTTACTAGAGACCTGTATATTAATATGCAGTAACTAACAATTATGTTTCATCGAATATAAGTCAGAATGCATTGCTTATGCACAAAACATTGTATAAGACAAATTTTGTCATATTTGCAGATACTTTTATTATTCAATATGAATAATGTACTTTTTATAAATTTTCCACACATTTTGATGTGTTAATTCACAAGCTTATTGGCTTCATGCATAAGATTTTAAAGGCATACTTGAAGAAGTGTCTGCAGTCACGTAAATTCTCAGATGTTTATGCATATCAATCAAAGGTATTTTTAGCTATCTGCAATAAAACGTAACATTTGCACTATGGTTTGAAGATTATCTCGGAGCTTCTGAATTGAGTGTCTGTAGTTCCAACTTAATTTTAAATTCTGGAATGCTAAATAATGCTTCTGTTATTGTTCTCTGCAAAAACAAACATAGCTGGACTAACAACATCTTACAAAGTAGAAGGAACAGAATTATAACCAATTAAAAAAAAAGTGTTTGTGATGTTATCTGAATGATGCCAGGCAGTGGCAGATAATAGTGTTTTGTTGGAGCCCGTGGCTGTTGGAAGTAGTTTAAGTTGTATATATAATTTTTTTCGATCATTTACCACTTGTCCAAATAAAATCAAGGCCCGTCCACACAAGTACACGTGCAGTGTAGTAACCTCTTTTTTTGCTGGCATAAATTTGCATTACACAGAGGGTGTAAGCCTGAGTTCGCTTGCGTTCAAATTTTTTTGTCCGTGATGTGAACGAACAGGCATTAGCTGACTGTGTTCTTATCATGTCTTATAATCTGGGAGGGGGGACTTCTTGTTTACACTTTTCAATATGGTGTTGAACTGCATTTAAAGAGGTTAAGAGAGAAAGAGGTTTATTTAAAGAGATCATAATTGTTCTCATCAATAAAATTGAGAGCATTGTTTATGGCATCGTCAGTTTTCTCAAACCGTAGACCATTGGTAGAAATTTCAAATTCTTATCAAAGAAAATAAACTCCATATTTATGAAGCAATGATTCAACCAGTACATCCATATGCTTCACTTGTATGGAACAGCAATGGGAACCTAAATAAATTACAATTGATGCTCTGTTGGCCAAAATTGTGCTTAATTATTACAAATGTTTGCTATTTCATGCATAACAAAAATCTCTGTAAATATCTCAATATCAAGTACGTCAAAAACTAACTTCAGCAAAATAACAACTTCTAAAATAAAGCAGTTGGTTATGAAAGAATAGTCAGTAAAATACAGCTGTGAAATTTTCGAGGACAGGTACAAACTAAGGCATATAACACTCATTTATTGGATATTAATTAAATTACTGTTTCAGTGACTTCTACTGTCTACTGGTTTCATCATTTTTTTTCACGGAGATAGTCAGAACTGGCTGAGTGGCCAGCGCACTTGATTGCAGTGGGAAAGTCGTAAGTTCAAACCTCAGTTTTTTCCACCTTTGCAAATTTCAGCTCATTACTAGCTTTTCTCACTTTTGAAACATCTTTCTTATCATTTTTTCTCATGGCGAAATGAATGAATCATTTTATTGTTATTTTGTCTACAGTTACTATTTTTTTCAGTTCTAGTTTAAAAATGTTTATTATGCATAGAAACCTATAACCCATTATGTAATGATATATCTGCACCTCTTGTATAAATTATGGCTTTATTTTTACCTCGTATATTTTATAACATTACATAAAGTCTCCAAGTTTGAAACTCATTCTAAATAAAAAATATACACCAATAATAAAATTACTTACATATTAATTTGGTAACATCAAAGCCATCAACTTCCAACTGATGACAAATATTCAGTTTTAAGCTTGCAAAGGTATTTAGTGTTAATAAGAAACGGAAAGAACACGATTTGATAAGACAAGGAATTTAATCACTGAATGTTTGAAATAAATATTATTATCAGTATTACCAGAAAACTTCAATGTAACTTGAAATTTTCAATTACCCCCTGAATATCATGTATATTTAATGAAAAGAAAAATATCTAAGGAATTATGGCTACTTTCCTTAATAAAACTTTTAATAAAATGAATTTAAATTAAAGTGCTATTACTCGCATCCTATATTCACAGGGCATAAAATTTTTTTTAGTGGATTTGTTTCTTTAATTACAAACATATTAATTCAGAAATATTTGAAAAAATTAATATAGAAATTGGTGGAATTTCCTTTTATGGAAATGAGCAAAGAAAAGTAATTCATGAACATTTGTATTTTTTACATAAAAAGGCATATTTACTTCTTTTTTACAGAACAATTACTGTATTTTAATCTTTTGCTGTGCTTGCAGTTTTCTCTATAATCTAATAAATTTTAATTTTCAACAAATAAATTTTATTGAATGAACATTTTTTTCTTCTCAATTTATATGTGTAATAACATTTAGAGAAAAATGAAATTATAAGATACTTTATTACTCAGATTCCTTTACATATTCTCCCGCACTACACATAAACAAGCAAGCCAACAGGAAGGAAAGTATTAAAAAATATTAAGTTAATTTTATCATGTGATGGATTCAAGTCATTCAGTTCCCTTTGTATACTATATTTCAAAAAATTTTAGAAGTGTTAACTTGCATTAAAACTTATTTGTATAATAACAGTTTAATCTTTATCCTGTCTTGTTAAATCGCTTGTTGAACAAAATTTCACAATAAAACGAACTAAATGGGACACTGTTCTGACCAAACTACGGAACAGTAAATAAAACGCGTTGTGCTTGCAGCCAGCCTTCTGCGAGTGTCACATAATTTTTTTTTCTGTTCTTGAATTATATTGGCTAAATGCAAACTTCGTTCATATCTTTGTTTGGACAACTTTCCGCCAGTGACATACATTTTGTTCCCCCGATTAGCATTGCTAGCATAGTCATGTGTGTGGCGATCACGTGGTTTTGTGAAGCCTGGTTAGTTGCTTGTTCGTGTCGCCATCTATGTTCGCCTGTGAGAAGGGCTGTGTCGCATGAGCGGGACTCGATTGTGGGTCAATTTACTGGGAGTCGGAATTCTTTACCGCTAGCCCAAAAGAGCTCCGTTGCGCTAGGTTCAAGAATTCTAACTCTTTCAAATTTGCGATCGTGGAGTTGTTCTCGAGATCAGTTCACTGCATACTCCCCCTCAAAGCATCTATGATGCCGATATGAGGAGAACATTGAGAAACCCCGTTGTGTTGGCATGTGTGTCGCCGTTTTTGGTTGTGGGGCAGAGCCTGTGACGTAGTTCGTCATTAGTCCTTAGTCGAGGGAGGAGTCTGTAATTCTCCGGGTCACCAATGTGGCTGTTCACTTAAGGCAGTAACTGATGAAAGATCTGGATTCCTGTGACTATGGTACAATGTTCCACCGCCAGTTTGGTGGGGTGAGGCAGTCCTTATGCCCAAACCTCCAGAACCACCACTACTACCACTGTGTATTGAATACAAACTATCATCAGAACTATTAACTCTTTCGCATCGAGAAAAGGCCAAATCTGTTTTCTTCAAGCATCGAGAACGCCCGTGTATACGAGTTTTTGTTGAAATGGTTTTCCTCCCTCTGTCTAGTAGGCTGCTACGGCGTTAACAATAACCTACTTAAGTGAATTGATTACTATCTCTTGGAGGGGTTTTCGGTCGTTTCACCTATTATGTGCAGTTTTACCTTAGGACAGGATAGCAAATGCGAGCATTAATAGCTTTCTATATTTCTCCTCTGTATTTGCGTTTAAGCTAAGATCGAAGAGAGACGAGGTGGTCGGCATGGGTCAGAAATAGTGATGGGCAACTTCGGTACTTTCTTGTACCGGGTACGAGAGTAACAGGTGCAGACAAGTACCCGGTACAAAATACCCATTACTCAAGTAACAGTTACTTTGAAAAGTACCGAAAACCGATTTCAAGTACCGAGTACCCAAGTAACGATTTGGAGTAACGAAATACCGGAGTAACGGTTTGCTGTACTGGAGTACCCTAGTAACGATTTGGAATACCGAAGTGCCCTAGTAACGATTTGGTGTACCGAAATACACAGTTAACGATTTTGCGCACTGAAGGAACTCTGCCACGTCACCACGTATTTGATTTTATCTGTACGGAATAAGATTTTGAAAATCAGAAAAAATGTCAACTACAGAAGTGTCTGAGGAGTAGGAGAGCGCGGCGGGTTGTTTCTGGTGTTGGGTTTGTGTAGATTGTCTTTGGCCAGTGGGGGTTGGGAGGATTGGCGCGGGAAGTGGATGGATGGAAACATTTTTGCTTTCGGTTGTGTCTTGTGTGCAGGTGCAGCAAAATTGATGGGTGTTCTATGATGGGTGTGCAGGTGCAGCAAAATTGATGGGTGTCACGCTTGGAAGGGGGGTTAGTGAAATTGTGACAGTTTGTGACAAGGGGGAGGGGGTAACAAGAAGTGTGGCATCATATTTTGATTAAAATAATGTTTAAAATCAGCAGATTGAATTTTGATGTTATTTTAAAATTACCAAAATTTGAAGGTATTTCCTTAATTGGGGCGAAAGCAACTTTCATGTGATTTTTTTTTTTTACTTACTTTCCTTTCTTTCCAAAAAAAAAAAGCATTCAGAGTAGGTTTTGAGAATAGGGTAGTGGCAGAAATTGTAATTTTATTGCTATTGTGTATTAGTTATGTTTTTTGCTGTAAACTTTTCTCTTATTTCATACAAAATAAGTGCACGAATCATTATTATTGTTATATTTACAGATGTCATTAAAACATATAGTTTAAATTTAAAAATAAAGTCTGAAATATGATCTATAACGTAGTGCTACATTTTTGAACTGCAAGTATAAGTTTACGTAATATTGCGTGACATGTGACAAAGGGGGAGGGGTATGTTGAAGTGTGACACTTTGTGACAGAAGGGGAGGGAGGTCCAAAATGCTGCAGAAAAGTGTGACATCATTTATGGACAGCCCCAAATGAGCATAGTTGCGTACTTGAAAAACGTCAGAAGATTTTCTTTGTATGAAAATTGAAGGAAGGGAGAGTACACTATGTTTTTTTCAACTGTGCTGTGTTGTTGGAGAGAAACAAGGAAAAAAAAATCGGAAAATAGAAATTGTGATGCAACGCTATACTATGAGTAAAAATGTCGCAATAAATTTTAAATAGAAAATTAATTATAACTAGTTGTGTAGCAACCCGATAGGATGCAGTTTCGTAAGTAAATATCAGAAATTTAATGATCAATCTGTTTTAACATGATATTTTTTATTTATATGGTTAAATAACATACCACAGAAGTCGTTTAATACCTTCAATTCGGTAGTAAAGGGGATAGGGGTGCGTAGGGTCTAGAAATTAAAATGATCACAAACCTTTACCCCACTTATAGATAAGATAATGACTTTCAATACCACTGCGAAATAAAACTTATTCAAGCTACCAAATTTTTAAAAAGATAAATCTCTTATTCTCTACTCTCCTCTATATATATTAAAAATTCTGAATAAAAAAGTAAGATAATTTAAACATTAAATATAACATAAATGACCTTGTGTGTTTAATTGTACAATACTGGCATAAAATAAAATTTACACATTTATTCATATACACATGGTTGAAGAGCTTTTCCACAAAAAAGTTTATACTGTTCCTTTTTAAATTACATTTAGGTTTATTTTGAGTTAAATTTGTACTTTTGGAGATTTGGCACCGTACAATAAACAACAAAATGATTAGAAATATTTTTAAAAATGAAAAATATGATTTTAAAAAATGCATAAACATATATATTTGATTTAAACATTTTGAATTACCAAAAGCACTAGAAAATGTATGTTTTGAAAAGTGAGATAATGTAATATATTTGGA
The DNA here is from genome assembly GCA_000611955.2 of Stegodyphus mimosarum. Lineage (NCBI taxonomy): Eukaryota > Metazoa > Arthropoda > Arachnida > Araneae > Eresidae > Stegodyphus > Stegodyphus mimosarum. Next base: position 402,678 of record KK115089.1, on the reverse strand, counting down.
TGTACTACATTAATAAGTAAATTCCAGCAAAATAGTTAAAAATATTTTTAAAAACGCACAAAACGATTTTAAAAGGCACATTCAATATAACAATATTTGTAAAACAATTTTGAATTGAAGATTATCAAAAAACACTAGAAAATAAAATAGCAAAGGGTTTAAAACTGTGAGAGTGCAATACCTGGATGCAGTAACTGCTGTAAACACAAAAATGCAACAGAATGGTAAAAAATATTTTTAAAACTCAAATTACAGCCAAAGCGCATTCGACATAAGAATTTTGAGTGAAAGATTATTAAAAACACTAGGAAATAAGGCAGCATGTCTTTAAAACTACGAGAACGTAATATCTGGATGCTGTAACAGCAAAAAGCAACAAAAATATTTGTAAAATCGCATTATATGAATTCAATAAGTATATTCGATATAAAAATTTTAATTAAAGATGATTTAAACACTAGAAAATAAGATAGAATGCTTTCAACTATATGAGAACTTAACATATGTGAGTACAACTAAGTAAATAATAGAGCTGTAGAACTTTATATTGTCATATGTGAGTACAGCTAAGTAAATAATAGAACTGTAGAACTTTATATTATATTAATAATCTAAAGACAATTTCAAAATAATATTTTTAAGAAATTGACATTTGAATGAAGTAATATTTCATTTAATTAAAACAAAACTTTGATAGGTTGTGCAAAATGTTATAAAAGTATCAAAATTTTTAACTTTATAGAAATTTTAGGCATTTAATTCCTTCTATTTTTTTTTGTAAAGACCATTTAAAATATGTAACGAGAAATTAAGCATAAAAAAATTGACTCCCAGAAACAGTTTTGAAAATAATGCAGCGAAAATAAACATAGAAATAAACATTTTAAGCTGAACTTAGGTTGGAATTTTAAGAAGGTCAACAAATGATTAAATATTATAATTGTAATGTAAGAAAATTAGCTGTTTCAACTTTTGTCCACTCAAACGGTTTCGCCGATCATTCAGTATTAATCCAGCTTTAGAGAACACCCTTTCACATGGCACTGAAGTAGCCACAAGGCCTGATTTTTTTCCGTGATAATTCATACAAATTAGGAAATACATTTTTATTCTTTTACCACCACTCCAGGGGATCAGATTTCCTGGAAAGAATGGGCTCTTGCAGGTATCTTTTCACTTCTGCCGCAGCTTTGTCGATCGCCGTGTCTGCTGCGGGAGCTGATGAAGTTCGAGAGTCTTTAACTTTACTCTCAAACTCGAACCAAACCGATGATTTGTCTATCTCTTCATCATCCCCTTCCACATCCTCAACAAGATTATGGGTAGTTTGTGCAACTACCGATAACTCAGAGATAATATCACTTTCAATTTTTTTGGCAACATCACATTTGAGCCCCAATTTTTTTATTTGGGGTCAAGGAAAACGGCTTTAGCAATGTCTTCTCTTGAATCGATAGTTGTAAATCTATTACCCAATTCACGTTGTAGTACTAGTACCACATTTTGTACTTGTTCATTAACACTTTTACTAAGCAGATTTTCACAGATTTTTTGAAGTCCGCCGATTAACACAGGTGCCATAGATGCTGACAAGTATTTTTCCGAACTCAACTCGCAAGTCACCTTTTCAAAAGGTTTCAAAACGTCACAAAGATGTTGGACACTTTCCCATTCTGGCACATCAAGAGCCTCTGGGGGGTCGTTCATCAAACCCATTGTAGAACGAATACCGTCTTTCAGTTCAAGGAAACGTTTTACCATATAAAACGTGCTGTTCCAACAAGTCTTCACATCTAAGATGACTTATAAGTCTTTTCTCCCCTCGCTAGAGCACAGAGATTTTCGCAGATTTTTTGCAGCGATATTACTTCTCCTGTAAACTATCACAATATCCCTAATTTTCGTTAGAAGGTTGTTAACCTCGTTTAGAGAATTTGTGACAGCCAAATTGAGAGAGTGTGCAATGCATCCTAAATGTTTTAACTTTAGTTCGCTGTCGACAGCGTTAATCATATTTTTGGCATTGTCAGTCACTATTAAAGACACTTTTTCCATCGGAAAATATGGTTGGCAAATGTGTATGATATTTTCTGCAGTATTTTTGGCTGAATGACGTTCATCAAAAATTAAGCAGTTAATCAGTACCGTTTTCCTTTGCATGTGTTCATCAATAAAATGGCTTGTCACGGCCATGTAACTTTCAGCCTTTTGGTTGCTCCAAAAGTCTGCAGTCAAACAGATATTTTGTACAGCACTAAGAACGTTTTTTAAACTATTCTTTTTTTCTTCATAAGCAGCAGGAAGCAAGGATTTAGAAACCGTTTTCCATGAAGGTAAGGAATAGGTTGGATTCAAAGCCTTTGAGTATTCTCGGAATCCCTCATTTTCTACGATACTTATTGGTTGTAAATATATCATTTTGATACCCTTATATACCATTTTGATCAGTGCACGATCAATTACTTTTTTTTACTTACATCCATCGTATTTATATAGACAAACTGCATTATGCTGGACTGGGATTTTTGTGAAAATACACGAACAATATCACAAGCACTGTTGTCTACCGTAAGGCTGCTATCACACGGCCGTTTGTTTCGGAAGGACAACTGTTTGGAACAATTTTCTGCCTTGTCACGTGGTATACAACAGCCAATCACCATACATCCCTTTGGGGTTAACATATAAAGGGGAAACTGGTTCTACGCGAGGGATACCAAAATTAGTTATTTTTAGCTTGATGAAGGATTCGAAGCTGATAGCTGATTGGTTGAAAACGAACAACCTGCAATTTTTTCCGAATGGAAGGAAAAAATCGCACGTCTTTCTTTCAATAGTAAACCAGGCAGAAAAGTTGTCCGAAACAGTTGTTCGTGTGAAACAAACGCCGTGTGATATGGGCCTAAGTTGTGTAGTCTGCTGGGATGTGTATGGTTGCCCACCATCTGCAGGGCTAGTGATGACAAAACGGGCTGGAGCGGCATAAATATCATCAACATCTTGATTCGGCAAAGCGCGTTTCTCGTGCAGATTTACACAAGGATTCTTCCTTTGCAAATTTTTTTTTTAAATTTCCTGTTGAACCACCTTTGATGGATAAAAGGTCTTTACAAATGTCACATATAACTTTTTCGTCTTCATTAGTATAGGAAAAGTGCTGCCAAACCAAGCTGAATTTCCTTTTCTTACTAGACATTTTGTAATTCGATTTTTTTTTTCTGAGGCGTAAGAAACTGATAGCGATAGAGAGAACTGATAGAGAGCAATTCTATAACGTACCGATACTCACCAGTACGAGACAAGAATGAATCTTGTGGGAAAAGTGACGAAGTTGGGAGATGGTCATCAACATCGTCAGATAAGCATAAAAAATTCTATTAACGACTTCCGCTGTTCACTCCAGCTGCAAATTCTAAAATCAGCACTATGCTGTGAAAAGGGTAAGTGCAATATTGCCTAATGATTCTATTAATCAGGCATGAAAGAGCAAAGGAAAAAAGGGAGGGACATGTATGTTTACATAAACATATCCGGATAATTTCCGGTGTCCTATTCGATAGTCCCCCCCCTCAAATAAGCTCCAGATGGAGTAAAAAAAAAGAAGATTCGGACTGCCAGGTCAAAGTTCACCTCTCTTCCTATCGGAGGAGCATCGTCACGTCCTGGGGGTTAAAGCACGCGTTGACAATCCTGCGTTAGGTGCGTGACCTGGGTTTAGTTTTTGGCAAGATGAAAATCTGTTTTTAGAAGGGGGAAGAATTATCATAAGTGGGTCAGTTATCTATCTTTGTTCTTTCATTAGAAAAGTTTAAAATTGCGTCTGTATTTTATGTTGATTGGCTTAGTGATCCACTAGATGCTGTGACATTTTCTGAAGTAGGTACAGCGGCAAGGCCTTTAAGTATTAAAAATGAAATCATTCAGTATAAGAAAGATAAGATAAGTCTGAAGAAATGAAAAAAAGAAAAAGGAGTTAAATAAAAAAAACTATGCAGCAAACTGAAATCAAATGCAGTAGTTCAAGGAAAATAAAATAAAACCAGGATAATCATAAAAGGAGATTGGAACAAATGGTTCAAAAAAAGAAACCTTAAAAAATTAAGTTACATTACAGTTGACATATATCCTCCCCCCCTCCAACAGACAAGGGGGTTGTATTACGTAAGTACGTTATTGGCTATTTTTTACCCTTCCCTACCCCTTGTCAGCAAAAATAAGCAAATCCTAATACCTCCCCTCCCCTTAAAATGCTTACGTAAACATGAACGTGCCCCAGCATTTATTCTAGTTTAAAAAAGGATTTTGTATGTAGTCAAGAATGAAGAATTATTCATCATAAAACTGTTGCTTTAGTTTTAATCAATATGAATCTGAAAATTTCCAAGCATTCAAGATTTCATTATTAGTTTTTAAAGAAAAACGTTTGCCATTCCATGCCCTATTTCAAGGTCATTCATGGACACAAGGAGCGCATATCACCGTTTCGCAAATACAACCAGATACTACTGTCCTCGTACCAAAACCGAAGTGAGCTGAACCCTCATCGATCCTCCATTAATGAATACCGAAATACAGAGAAGAGATGCATATTTTCATTACATAGTAGCGAATACCGAAAAGCACCCGTTTCGGTACAGAAGTAACGAATACCGAAAAGTACCCGTTTCGGTACAGAAATAACGTATACCGAAAAGTACCCGTTTCGGTACAGAAGTAACGAATACCGAAAAGTACCGATTTCGGTGCTGAAGTAATGGGTACTTGTATGTACCGATTTTCAGTACCAGTTACAAATAAGTACCCGTTACAAAATACCCGGTTCGGTAGTACCGACTCATCACTAGTCAGAAACCATAGGTGGAATAGGGAAAAACACGGGGAACTTTAAAGGTTTAACGTGTTTTGTGTGTGGCTCAGCTTCACGTTTTAAAAGGAACTGTCCTCAGAATAAATGTTCCAGGCAGTATATCTGAAAGGAGGAAAAGGATAAGGCCTGGGTAAAAAAAGGTCAGGATAATGATATCCTAGAAAACAAAGTTGTGGTAGCTCGGGTGGATCCTTTGAGGAAGCAAGGGAATATGAACTATAAGCTGTGTAAGTTGAAAAGGGTTCCTATTAGTGTGAATGAAACAATAGGAAAGGCCCTTGTTGATTCAGGAATAGAAATTACAGTAGTTAAGAAAGAGTTAGTCAAAAGTCTCAAACTATATTTGAAAGGTATTTTTAGTCTAGCTGTTAAATGCCCTTTGATAAACATTCCTCTAAGTATCACTGTAGGAGAAAGTGCCAATGTCACACATCAATAGATTTTGCGTGCAGTTGCAGAATCACTGGTAGAGGATGTGTTGCTTCCTCCAGAAGTATTCACCGTGTTAGGAGGTTGGTTACATGACATAGGTGAAGTGGTGGGAAACTTACATGAAGAAACCACAAACATCCCAGAGTTTAGGAGGAAGGAAAAGTCTGTGAAGGGAAACTAGAAGGAAACGCTAGTGTGGGAAGGAATCTCGATGAGAAAGGAAAGGTAGAATCAAAGCCAAGAATCCCAGTCAGGGAGAATATGTATGGCGGATGTATTTAGAAGAGAGCAGGGGAGTTGTGAATCTCTGGTAGGAGCATAGGAGAATGCTTAGAAACGAAAGGGAAATTATTATGCAGTGGATAACTTGCTCTTTCATAAGGACAAAATTCTTGGGGAAAGTGTGGGGCAATTAGTTGTACCTCAGAGTCGAAGGGAGGAAATCTTGCAATTGGCACATTGCTCTGTATTTAGTGGCCACATGGGGGTAAAGAAGACTGTGGAGATAATTAGATGCTCTTTTTATTGGGAAGGCCTGAGGTTAGACGTTCAGAAATTTTGTGAGGCATGTAAAGAGTGCGAATTGACAAGACCAATTAAAACTGTTGATAGGACACCAATCACCCCAGTAACGAGGCCAGAACTGCCCTTCCAAATTGTAAGCATTGCCGTGATAGTTCTGATTGATCCTCCCAGTTTTAAGGATCATAAGTCTGTATTATGCTTAGTTGATCAGCATACCAGATGGGCAGAAGCAATAACTCTAATTAGCCTCTCTACCAAGTCGACTTGTGAGGTAGACTCTGTGTGCCAAGTCGACTTGTCAATATTTTTTCAAGAATCGGTATTCCAAATGTAGTTGCATGTGACAGTGGAACAAATTTTAAAGCAGATTTGACTCAAGAATTTAAGAGACGGACAGGGGTTCAATTCTCAGCTTTTGACTCCTGGGTATCCCCAATCTAATGAATTAGTTGAGCGGTTTAATGGTACTTTAAAGAGAATGTTGCATCATGTCATCAGAGAAGAAGGTAGAGGGTGGCATTTGCAAATTCCTTATGTGTTGTGGGCCTATAGAGAAGTATCCAACTCAACAACTGGGGTCGTTCCATTTCAATTCATGTATGGCAGGACACCTGAGGGACATTCCAGAGAGAAATTAATTGTGTTTTGCAGAGTCACAGTGATTATGCTCAGGCACATATAGATGATGTGGTGATCTTCTCGAAAACATTTGAGGAACACTTGAAACACATTTCTCTGGTTCTGGACACTTTAGAAAAATTAGGAATTTCTTTACATTTGGACAAATGTGCTTTTGCAGCTAAAAAAATCAAATATTTGGGACATATAATTGGAGGAGGCAAACATGGTCTGGATGAAGAAAGAGTTAAAGCAATTAGAAAACTCATCAGGTCAGTCACAAAAAAAGATGCGATATTGGTTTTAGGATTAATGTTATTTTATCGATCTGATATTCCCAATTATGCAGAAATGTCGGCACTGATGGAGTTGACGAAGAAGAGGCATGCCAACAATATTATGTGGGGGGAGTTGGAACAAAATGCTTTTGATAAAGGATAATTTGTACCAACCGACATCTTTGGCACACCAAATATTGGAAAGTCATTTCATATTCATTCTGTTGCATCCAATTTGGCGGTAGATTGCTGTTTAACCCAGATAGACGAGAGTAGCAACTATTGTCCTTTTGCATTTGTAAGCCAAAAGCTTTCTCAAACTTGGAAAAATTGGGCAAGCGAGAAGGAAGCCTGGGCAGTCTTATTTGGCCTGAATAAATTTGATAAATGGATCTATGGGGCTCAGAATGAAATTATAACTGATCACAATCCTCTCAGATATTTGAAGAAAACTATTCCTCGAAGTCCCAAATTGAAAAGGTGGGCTTTGGCATTGCAGAAATAGAAGTTGCGGATTAGTCGTAGGCCAGCAAGCCAGCACCAAAGTGCGAATGCACTCTCACGTCTAGATCAGATAGGATATGAGTAATATAGTTTTTTTTTCCCTTTGCTTTCTGTATGTTTGTAATCGTTTATTGTTTGTTCTGTTTTATTTTAATATTGTACAAGGTTTGTGTTGTGTAAAAGTAGTGTACAGAAAATTTGCTTGATCATTGATTAATGAAATATGTGTATGTGCTTAAGAAAGGACAAATGTCGTTCTGGGCAGGGGCGTGTTATGCACATATTCGGTAAGGTGATGCTACCAATAAATTCAAATTGTAATCATATTACTGTATCAATTAAAAATTACATTGCAGTCTGTAAGTGAAAGTCTGAACTGCAGCTGTGACCAAAAATTCTGCATGTGTTGATGATGGGTTGAGGAGAAAAATACTGGAAAAAGAAATAGAACTCCCCCACTACAATTTTTCTGAGGTAAATGCTAAACAGAGAATCCCCTGTTTATGCGGCTGATATGGTGCTTGTCTCTTTATTCTCAGTTTGCAATCTGCACTATTTAAATAAATATGTGCATTTAAACTTTTACGTTCTCATACTATTAGTTTTCGGGACAAATGCTATAAATTCGGTACCAAAAAATGAGTTGTAAAAAATCGGGACAGGGATTTAAATTTCAGGACACCTTATTTAAAGCAAAGCTGAGAGAAATTTTATAAGAAAATCTGTGAACATGTTTTTTGGGGGGGGAGTCAAATGTTTTGACCACTCATA
>KK115089.1:378898-394668 GCA_000611955.2 Stegodyphus mimosarum | reverse complement strand
TATTTTATAGCCATCATGATAAAAAGATCAATTAAGAAAAGCACAATTCTGAGGAGCGACCTGTAATCTGAGAATGTGCATGGAGGTTTCAGAGATGACTATTTTCATCTATCCTATCATTTAGATAACACCAGTTAGGAAGGTGTCTTTAGTCATGATTACTATGATAATATAATGCTTAGGTTTCAAAGGCTGTGTTTCTACATTTGGCCATAGGTTGTTTAACACTTGGCATATGCTTTGAAACTTCAAAGAACTTTTTTCTTCCATTGTGAACTGTGGTGCGTTTTCTATAGATTTTCAGGAAATAGATCAGATTATTTTAGGCAAATTATGATTAGGCAAAGGTTAAGTGACTAGTTTTCAGTGGCTTTGCTGGCTTTGATCTACCTCTTTTTTTGGAAGGGGTTAATATTTATAAATTATTCTGTTTTTTTGTGTTTTTGAATGATATGAAACACACATCCTCCAATTGCAACCGATGCTGATTCAGATGTTCCAGCATTTATAGCATGAACTGGGGGGAGGGGGTCTATCCTGCCATTGTCTACTGGTCAGTATTGATTAATATCTAACTAAGAATAAAATAAGCTAACAAAGTATTGTATATTTTATACCTCCGAATGTCACGAGATCCAATGATTAATGCGATTTCGTTATTTTTTATTAGCTTGTGTTCGCCTCTCAGATTGTTAAACTGACGCCATCTATGTTTTTGGGCAATCTGCCAATTTTAAGCTCTGAACGTTAGGTTATGCAGTAGTTGTAATGTTGATTGCTGATGTATGAATAACTTAGCTTTCCATTCTCCTAATAAATGCTTGTTATCCCTGCGATGAAGTTATAATTCAATTTATTATAACAGGTTGTGGGCCCAGTAAAGGAGAAGCCTTTCATAAAGGGGTATAATAATATTTTGAATCAACATTTTGGATTAAAATCGATGAACAGTGATTACTTTCGTTTTCTTCTTTCGTCCTTCATGATTACGTAATGGCGGCTATGGATATAAACCGTGTGTGCATCAAAAAGCTGAATGACCGAAATTACTATACTTGGAAATTTAAAAATCGCGCTGATTAAGGAGGATTTATCGGATGTTGTTATCACAAAACCTCCATCTCCAGTACCTACAAAGTGGGTTTCAAAAGATGGCAAAGCTAAAGCAACTATAGGACGTTTATTGGAAGATAACCAATTAGGACATATTAGAAAGTGTATGATTGCGAAAGAGGCATGGAATACTCTCAAACAGTACCATGAAAAGTCAACACTCTCCCGAAAGGTTGGGCTTTTGAAAAGCTGTGTAATTTGCAGTACAGCAATAAAGAACAAATGAGCGATCATCTAATGAGAATGGAAGCTATTGTGGATCAACTACTAGCGCTAGGTGAGGAAATTTTGGAACTTTTATTCGTTGCATTTATTTTAAGTAGCTTACCTGAAAATTATACTATGTTAATAGCAGCTGTAGAAACATGACCAGAAGCAGATTTAACTGTTGAATTGGTTAAAAATAAATTGTTGGAAAAGTAAACTCGTCAAAACGAAAATAAAGAACCTGGTATAGGAAGCGAGAATAAAGCTTTGAAGTCATATTCTTTAATGCACAACATTGCAGCCAATAGACGTTTAAAGGATGACTGCAGGAAATATGCGAAATGGAAGCTTAAGCATAATCAAAAGCAACAAGTCAATGCAACTATGAATTCAAGTGACATTAATGAAGCAAAACAAGTTTTTAATCACCATTGCTTTACAAGTGTAAGTAATTTACAAGGTTACTGGTGTATTGATTCTGGAGCCACTGCTCATATGTACAATGATAAAACTCTGTTCAGCAGTTTTGATAGTAATTCTGCTCCGGAACGAATAACTAGCTACCGGATATACAGTCCTAAGTCAGGGAAAAGGAAATTGTTTGTTAAAATATCAGAATAATCAAAATGAGGAAATACAGGTTACGATCAAAGAAGTGCCTTTTGTTCCACAGCTATCTGCAAATTTATTATCCGTAAAGAAGCTGACTGATAATGGATATGAAGTGAACTTTAAAGGTTCAGAATGTCATATTGTGAACAATGATAATATAATAGCTTTCAGCTATGTCAGAGGAGGATTGTATGTTCTGAAGGAAAGTGAGCATGCTTTTCGTACGAAAGAAGTCAATGCGGAATGCCTTCAAGACTGGCATATAAAATTAGGTCATAGATATTTTAAGGATGTGCAATGAATCTATGGCTGAAGGTATGAATACTGCTGTTCTACTGTATTGGTATGTGAGGATTGTATTGCTACCAAAGCATGCAGAGAACCATTTCCGAGAAAAGTCTACTTCACGAACATCCGAGATACTCGATTTAGTGCATACAGATGTTTGTGGGCCGATGCAAACTGTAACTTCAGGGGGAGCAAGATATATACCAACAGTAATTGATGATTATAGCAGATACACTACAGTTTACCTTCTGAAGCATAAAGAAAGAACTAAACAACGTATCTCACACTTCATCAAACAAGTATTGACACAGTTTGGGAAAGTACCAAAACTACTGAGATCAGATTGAGGAGGGGAATATGTAAGCAACGAATTTGAAAAATTGCTGAAAGAAAATGGAATAATACATGAGAAATCTGTTCCATATTCTCCGCAACAGAACGAAATCACTGAAAGAAAGAACCATACATTGAGATGACAAGAGCGATGCTAAAAACCTCTAATTTTCCAAACAAGTACTGGGGCGAAGGTGTTATTACAGCAAACTACCTGCAAAATAGATTGCCAATGAGAGAACTTACTTACACTTAATTAAAAATGGCATACAAGGAAACCATCATTAGCACATCTACAAGCATTCGGTACTCCAGCATATGTGCATGTACCGAAAGAGAAGAGACAAAACCTTGATGACACGTCTGTTAAACGAGTCATGATTGGATATGAGGAAGGAACAAAAGGTTATCGTTTGCTGGATGCAAATACCGACATTATTGTAATTAGTCAGGATGTGACATTGATACCAAACAATCCCCATCCTAAAGATAAACAGAGGGATACAGAAGGTCTAATTATTTTTAAAGATAATTCAGAAAAAGAGTATATCTCTGAAAATACATAATTGAGGCAATCTCCTAGACAAAACAAAGGTGTACCACCTGTGAGATACAATATTAGTTCATTCTCAGCACAATCGGAGGAAGCAGCAGATCTAACATCATATTATGAAGCTTGTTCAGGTGCCAATAAGGAAAAGTAGAAACAAGCCATGCAAGAAGAGATTAATGCTCTAAAGACAAATGGCATATGGATTTTGTCAGATGCACCTGAAGGGAAAACCATTATAGGCTGCAAGTGGGTATACAAGTCCAAATGAGATTATGAAGGAAAAGTGTTTTGTTATAAAGCTAGACTGGTTGCTCAAGGATACCAACAGAAATAGGGTCATGACTATGATGAAGTATTTGCTCCGGTAGCCAAGCCAGCTACTTTGAGAATGTTTCTTACCATAGCAGGAAAAAGAAAAATGGCAGTAAGGCATTATGATATCCAATCAGCATACTTAAATGGAGCTTTATCTCATGATATTTACATGAAACAACCTCCCGGATTTGAAAAAGGTGATAAAGTTTTAAACTTGTAAAGAACTTATATGGACTCAAGCAAGGGGCAAGTGAATGGAACAGAAATCTTAATGAAATTCTCTTAAGCAAAGGATTAGAACGAAGTCAAAATGACCCTTGTTTATATACAAAACAGAATAAAGAAGGGTTTGTATACATCATTGTACGTGTGGATGATATGGTCATTGCAGCAAGCACAGAAAATTCACTTAAAAATTTTGAAAGCGAAATTGGTGAACATTTCTGAGTGAAAAATTTGGGAAAACTTCATTACTATTTAGGCATGCGTATTCAGCATGACGACGAGGGAATCTTCTACCTAGACCAATCGAACTATATTCCGAGAAAGCTAAAACAGTATCCGCATGAACGATTATAAAACATCTCTTCATATTGACCGAGGATATTATAAGCTAAAAGCTTACAGTAAAGTTGAGGAATATAAAAGTGCAATAGGATCCTTACTGTACCTAGCAGTCAATACTAGACTAGACATAGCAGCTGCTGTTTCGATCTTAGCCCAAAAGGGTTAGTTAATATTGGTGTTAGTACTCCCAGTAAGACCATTTCTGAAAGTGAGGTAAATAATTTTTTTAAAACAGTTTCAACACTGGCAACAAAAAGGTTTTGAAAGTACAAAATTTAACTTCTAATATGGTCCCCAAACAGTAAAAAAAAGTTAAATAACTGAAGTGCTTTATGTGGATTTTATAAGTTAAATGCAGAAAGTTTCATACCTTTATGGGATGACTAGTGGTTAAGACCATTGTAGTTCAACCCAGATTCAAATCCCAATAAAAGGGCTGATACATAGAATTTTCATGGTTTCCCATATGTTATGTTAAGTACAATCCAGTTTTCTTTAGAAAATTTCCACGGAGCCCATAAGTAGATATCACTTTTGTGCTTTGCTTTAATCAGTTGACCTGACCTGTTTAGGTCAGCCGATTAAGGTTGGATTGGTTTATTTGATTAGGTAAAGCTTTCAAGGGCTATCTCCCTAAAGAGAGGAATGCCTTCGTGGAGGACTTTTGGAGAAAAATTCGTTCTTATACACATTACACATTAGGAAAACCACGAGAACACCCAATCGGCCAGCCAGGATTTTTTAACTTCAGACTGAATTGCCAATGTTCACCAACTTGGTCACTGGTAGACAGCAACTGATTAAGGCGAAGCTGCCTCTCTGAATTTAGCTTATTTGTATCTTTACAAGCTAAATTCAGTGAAGTAGTTCTATTAGTCATTTTTTGGAGTTACAGCAGTTTTTTTTATCATATTGTAATGAATTATGCTTTTTAAAGGTATGAACGTTTTTGTATTTAAAATATTAGTGCATAATGGATATTTTATTACTTGGCAGTTTTTGATTTTGAATGATTTTTTTTTAAATACAATAATTAACATTACATACCTTCCCCAATGATCTGTATACTTTTTCTCTTGAAATAAAACTTTAAAAGTTCTAAATCAAAAAAATGATTGTGGTCTGCTTTTATGCATATTTTGGAATTCAAATGTTATTTTCTAAAAGATCTTTCTTTTGCAAAATTTTAGGAAGCAGAATTAGCAGCCGTTCTGTTAAGAAGATTACTGTCAAATGAATTTGAAGAAGCTTTTTCTAATGTAACAGTTGATACTACTAGGCAAATAAAAAATCAGTTACTTCATCGAATACAGCAGGATGTCAATCGTAATTTGAGACGTAGAATATGTGATGCTACTGCAGAACTTGCAAGAAACTGTATTGGTGAGTTAATTCTAGTTCTTCTTATGCCATTATTCATTTACACTCAAAATGCTAATAATACGCTTCCTTTTGAATAATATTTTTGAACATATGTATATGATTGGTTCACTTAGAGAGTTAAGATCATCTTTTGAAATTTCAACCATAATAAAGGTGTAATAAATAAAAGGTAGCTGGTAATGTCATCAGTAAATTGTATTGTATAAAATTATTCTTTCTGTAGTAGCCTGTATGGTAAAACGTGCACATTCTTCAGAAACTTTTTAATTTCACTATGTTTTACAGTGAAGTATTATCAGTTTTCAATCTAAGATGCTTAGATATAATTAGTTACACTTAGTTATAAGGAAGAAAAATAAAATTTTGGTGTGCTCAGTGTTAAAATATAAGATGATTTAATTTTGCTAATGAACCAAGACAAGTTAAATTTCTAATACAAAAAATTTGACTGCTGAAATATAAACATATGTACAAAATTAAGAATTTCCAAACTATGTCAGTTTTTGCAAAAAGGATATTATCAAAAGTACTAATCATTCTGCCAAAGAATAATCCAAGTATTCTGATTTCAATGTGTAAGCATACATGTGCGTGTCTGCAGAGCTGTGGTTGTGGAGGGAATGTAAGCATAATGAGGAGTTTTTAGTGATTTGTGCGCTCGTACGCCTACATGACATTTGCCATGTTTCTCACAAGAGTTGTGCAAGTTTTATAAGGTATCTAGTAAGATATGTAGCAACAAATGTATGGATATGACAGAATGAGATGGAGAATTAGTCGGTAGTTTGGAAACAAACCAATCACAATTATCTTAGTGTTATTCCCAGTGGCTCTGCAATTTGTTGAAACAGTTTCAAGACATTGGATCCATATTGAGAGAAACTTGACCAGGTCGACCAAGATGCACAACAAGCGAGAATTGTCATTTAGCACTCTCATTTATTATTTGCCGTTATTTAGAAAACAGCTACAACTTCAGAGCTCTCACGTGAGCTGCATGCTGCCACTAGAATCCGAGTTTCATGCCCTGGACACTGATTCTTGACATACCTTTTTCTGGAGAAAGCCTTGACTACGATACTATCCATCCTTCATCAGGGTAAAGTATTATTGCGGTGGTTGAAGTGTAATGGTTGGGCGGGCATTATGTTGGATGCACGTATAGCCCTCCATCACTTTGGTGAAGACTTCCTGACCACTATGAGTTCTAGAGATATCTTGAAAGCCCTTTGTTCAATTTTTCAGGGCGCAGTCGATCCTAGGTTCCCACTAATGTACGACAATGCTTATCCACATACGGCTCAGCTGGTCGATAATTGTCTAGAAAGTGAGGATAACCATATCATGGATTAACCAGCCAAATCTCCTGAGCTTAACTCTGTAGAGCAATATCTGGGATGCTCTTGAGAGGACAGTTTCACCTTGCCACCTCCGAGAGCCATTTTGGAATTGAAAGCTGCCTTGCTGCAGGAGTGCAGTCGACTGCCACTGGGGCTCAGTTGCCTCCTGTTTAGTATGCCATCATACTGCTTGGTATGTGGCATCATGCTGCACGACCTGTCTGGCTGTGAGAGGGGAACATACCTGTATTACACTCATTTTCAATTTGATATCACAGCATGGGTTTTTGACATGTCTGCATCATGAGCTTTATTGATTATCATGTCTATATAAGATGGCTTTTGAATGGTACATCGTTTTCTGTGTTATAAATGTATATTTATATAAAACTTATAATCTCACCATTAGTTTCTTATAATGTACAGTTTCTTTTAATATTGCTCTACATGGAACTGTCTTGAAACCTGTTTGAAGTGGCCAGTTTTTATGTTAATCATGAAAGAGAATTGATATGCATTAGACAAAAATATTCAATCAAGGGCTCTTAATATGGCAGTTCATGGAAAGGAAGAGAATCCCTTACTTTGTATTAGGCCAATTTCATTCACTTTGGATAAAATCCAGATGAGTAATTGCAGTCTTGTTGAAAGTGAAGTTTGGAAAGTCTTGATAATGCTTGCATAAAATTATCAGAAATACAGTATGAATGAGTACATTTGTAGCATATATTTTATCACCAAAGTATGAGGTTTTATTTAGCAACTGAAAAGGAACAAGCATTGGAGTTAGTAAAATAAAGTGAACAGAAAACATCGTGTTGCATCTTTCTACAGAACCATTTTTCAAATGAGGCAATTGAGTTACTTAAATACACTTGAGTAACAGAAATCAGTAGCTCTTAAGAAAGAATGCATAGGGAAGTAAGAACTAGATATCACTGAAATGTTAAACACAGTAAGATCTTCATCAGTATTGATTGAAACAATGTTTTCTACTTTTGAAATTGTATGCAAGAAATCTAGATATCAGTAAGGAGTTGAAAAGGCAGGAATTTTTTCTTTTGTTTGTTTAAAGCACAATGCATATTGTAATGTGATAAATTGTTTTAAAAATGTTGTGTAGATTGCAAATATAAGTGACATTTCTGTGGCATTCTGATTTGTTATTTGTATTCATATAAAAGGTTTAAGTATGAAAGTATTTTTTTGAGAAGATATAACTATGAAAATAATTTTTTGTTAGTATGGTGCGTTCACAAGTTTATATTAAGTCGATTTAGGTGAGTTTGTGAGTTACAAATGCCAAAAATCTGTCAATTACTGTTATTTATGCTAAATATTTGTACTGTTTATTTGTTTATTCTATATATTTTATAAAATTATGTGCAGTTTTATACTATTAAATTACAGTTTCCAACTCTCACATTTTTGGCAGGAGACTTCGATTTTCCACCATACCAACCTGTTTACAACATATTTCTCCCAATTTATTCTTAAAATTTCTCAGAGTTTTTATGTAGTTTTGCTTAATACTTCATTATTTGCACCCAAATAGTTATTTGGAGCATCTGAAAGTGCTTAATTTTTCTCTAGATTATGTATAAAAGAAAAAATCGTTTTGTTGGTGAGACAGTATGGCACATATCTGCTTTGTGTGTGAAGAACACTTAAGTTTGTAAACTTCGTGTTCCAGATCTCCAATGAACATCAAGTGCCACAGGTCATCTGGCATATATTAGCCAATGAGCACAGTGCAAGATTATTTCCTTTGTGTAGCTGTTGAGCGCTGAGTTCACATGCTTTTGAGAAATAGTTTAAGAATTTTGATTAGTTGTGATCTTTTATCTTGGATGTGTCTGCGAATGGCTTTTCTTCAATTATTTCATTGAGGAAATTTAATACATTTATAATATGTATTGTTTGTCATTGCGATTTTTCGATTTCTTATGAACATGCCTGTACACAAAAAACACAAGATCAACATGAGGCGTATAGGGAGAACCCCCCAAAGTTAAGTTTTTATGTGGAATGAATGCATCAGATCATGCTGCAGCTTTATTTAGAAAAATGTTTCTTGATAGCGAAATTGCTAACAAATACTCGAGTGGAAGGATAAAAATGGCTGTAATTGTTAAATAGGTATAAAAAGTAAATCTTAAGATATTGACTGCATTAAATATGTGATTGCATGCTAGATAAATTTTCAGTCGATGATGAAGCGATTTTACATGCAAAGGTGAAGATGTTTCTCCCATAACAAATGCATCTTTTTGGATGTAAGATATTTTTTGAATAGATTTCCAGTTTTTCTTCATTCAATTTTGAAAGACCATGATATTTGTGTTGCAACTGATAAATCACATTTGCAGTTTTGCAGTTTACAATTAGAAAACTTGGATTAACTTATGAAACCAGCAAGGAATGACAGCCAGTGGAGTTTTAATGGAAAACTGAAAGGTGCTGATGAAATTTTAAAGTACAGTGAATTGTCTGGAATAATATTTGCCAGCCTAGAAGTACCCCATAGTAATGTAAATTACAAAAGAATTTTCAGTATTGTTACCAAGTATTAACAATGATGCATTAGAAAAACTTATTAGCAAAGGTAGGCGTACGTGGCAACTGCTAAGAACAAAATTACAAAGAGCTAAATCTACCATGGTTCTTAATTCTTGTACGAAAACTGATACTGTTATTTTATATTAAAAGGTGCGAATAATAACTTTTTTATCATAAAAGTATTTTTGTATTATTTGCATTTAAAAATTAGTAACGGAACTTTCAAATATCAATTATTTATTATATTATATAATAATAAATAATTGATATTTGAAATTAAGTTGTCATCAAGTTAATTCATTATGGAAAAATATATTCTTTAATATACAGTGGTACCTAGAGATATCAGCTCAGTCATGGAAAGAATTAAAGTCATAAGTTTAAATTCTCATACCTTTAGTCAATTTGGCCCACCAGTGGCCGAGCAGTAAAGTCACTGAGCAGCGGTAGCTTGGGCCGAGGCGCAAATAGGCTATCGCGGTTTTCCCTGTATGGAACGTGTATATGAGCCAGTTACCTTTAGAAGGCCCTCCACAAAGGCATCCATTTCCTTAGGCAGATATCCTTTGAAGCTTTGCTGTAATCGCATAAAACCAAACCAAAAAAAAGTGAAGTTTCTGTATTGAAATTAATTCATGCCAACCCCCAAACAATCATTCCAATTTTTTGTTAAATGTGTTTAAAAAAAATATGTAATGAACAAATATTGCATATAAACAAAGTAGAACTCAATATAATTTAACAATATCTAATAAAAGGTAATTTAAAGAAATAAACAGATACATATGTATTAGATTTGCATGTGACTTCGTATTGAATTTTTTCACTCTGGTTTTTGCGTAACCTTTTTTTTTTCCTCAAAAGTTTTTTTTTTTTTTTTTTTTACCCCAACAGTTTTGTCACTTTCATCCGAAGGCTGTTTCGGCAGAAATCTGTCCAAAGAGCTTTGTTTCTTTCTCCTTTTTAGAATGTTTATGAAATGAGTTAGGCAATTGTTATTAAATAGTATCACCGCATGCTAACACATCCTTTATCTCACTTAAAGAGATAGCCTTCTCCAGGTCTGGCTCCTCTGTAGTCTCCTGCTGGAATTCACTTGTTGCTGTGTGTGTTGTTCCATCAATTCCTCTGTCATCAGTTCTTCGGATTTTGTGGTAACATTCTCTTTGGTATCCCTCTCATCCATTTCCAGGCCCTTGGACTTTCCAAGATACAGTCTGCTCCAGTATTTCTTGTTCAGGATCTAAATCCTTTGAAGTCCCTTTCAGTCACAACATTGGGTCACAGCTTTTTCCCTGCATATGTCAAGGTCCTTTTCGTAATGCTCTGCAATGCCATATCAACAATTTTGAGGCATATGGCAGTGTTATGGTTGTCTTTCCGTAACTCTTGAATGTTGGTATTCTGCATAATCTCAAAGCAGTGTTGAGACGTGCTTGGTGAAAAGTTTCTTGAAATTAGCGATCATCCATTGGCTGTAGGATATAGGGTGTTGGGTGGGAGGTAGGGAAACTTTATAAAGCTGAATTTTTCAAGGATGTCATCCTCAAGGTTTGGTGGGCGGCAAGCAGCATTGTCAAAGACAGGAAGGGTTTGCATAGATAAATCATTGACCTTGAGGTGTTTCTTAATGGCAGGACCATCTATTCCACAAAAAGCTTCCTGCTGTTTTTTTGTTGACCTATGCCTTTAGATTTGCAGTTGGCATAACCTGTAGCTTCTGTTTTACCTAATGCATCTTGAAAGCTCTGGGGTTTTCTGAGTCGTAGATGAGCAGCGGCTTGACTTTTACAGTCGCCACTTGCATTTGCACGCAGTGTGAGAGTCAACCTATCTTTCACGGGCCTTCTGCCATTATGTGAGTTTTGTTTGGCATCTTCCAGAAAAGCTGTGTCTACTCACAATTGAACAGCTGTTGGGAGATGTATTGTTTAGCTTCAACTAATTCAGCAGAGGTTTTTACAAATTCCTCAGCTGCCTTACAAACAAACAGACTGAATGCCAGTCCTTTTTCGGATATTCTCAAACAACCCCCGTCTGGCTTTGAACTGCTGCTGTGAAACTTCCTGTGTTGAAGTACCTAGGCTTTGCTGCAGCAAATCTATGTAAATGACTCATGCCTTCTCACAAATCATTGTCTTAGTCACAGTGTCAAGAACAAGCTGCTGCCCTGTCAACAATAACATTAGAATCTTCATCTTTTCATGGACAGAGTCGCAGAGCTTTGAAATAATTTTAACACCGCTACCTAGCCTTTATCGAATTATTCTGCTTCAGAATATTAAATATCGTAGAAGTTACACAATAGTATTGCTTTGCCAAGTCTTACATCTTGCTCATGTTTGTCTGTTATCTCTTGCTTTAACTCCATAGATATAGCCCCCTTTTTTTCTTCACCATTCTTCTTTACACTCATCTTCCTGGTATGGTTCTTCTTTATGGTTATATTAAAAGGTGTATTTTCCCCCTCCTTTCTGCATGCCTTCAGATTGGGCTGTAGGCTCAGTGCTACAATGATATGAAGATAAAAGTTGGAAGCCAATAGCTTAGAAGATATTTTCTCCCTCCTTTTCACGTGCCTTCATGTTGTGAGTCTCCTGCTTAAAAAAATCCTAATAATGCTGCAAGTGATGCCTGAACTAAAAAGTTGGTTGCCGATAATTCGTTGCCACCAGTATTTGGCAATTGGGACCCCTAATCCCAAGTTGGCCTTTAAAAGGGTTAGTATTATAAGCTATTTTCTCTGTTCTTTCCGCATGCCTTCGTGTTGTAATTGGAGGCATACTCTATGCATGACAAATGAATTAGCTAAATAACTATCTGTGCCAGTAAACAGAAAATTAAAACAGCACAGTGGGAATGCTCCTGTGGCAAGATGAATTGAAATGGCAGATGAGTCTGAGTGGTAGTGGCATTATAGCCAGTCTTGCCCACGCCAAGTGCTGTGACATCAATGCTAGCTTGTTTCTCAAATTTTGACTCAGCCAAAAATCTGGACCTTATATTTTTTGATATTGTAATTTAAGGTTTACTTACTCTGAAAGCCATCAATGTGTGGGAAACATTTAATGTGTTAATGTAGAAAAAAATTTTTAATGTCTGGTTTAAGTAAAATAATCTGATTTTAAAATGTTTTTTATGCCCTGCATTGCATAGAATAATTGCAGTGTACAAATACTAAATAAACAACCCAATTTGTTGCCAAGTTGTTTGAAGCCGCAACATGTTTTGAAATAAAGATGAATATTTAATCTGTCTTGGCTGCCAAGTTGCTGTTCATTATGGATCTACGTCTACAAAATGCAATATCTTCTACATCTAGGCTATCATTGTTTCTATGTCATACTTCTAAATTTGCTTCATTACATGTAACACTTGAAGGAAAAAATATTCAAAAGTAGACCTTCAAGACTAAAACCTACCATTGATGCAGCTAAGATTAATAAATTATTAATTAGGTAAGTTATTGGAAAAGGTAAACACTATTGTAATAAGAAAAATATTGTAATGTAGAAGTTAATAGCAGTTAACGATTCATTTTGGGGGGGGGAACTACTAATTGTTGATTCCTTGTAAAAAGGCTGATTTTTTAAAGAGATTACTAAATTTGTTCTTTTTCTAGTTAGAAAAATACATATGAATGGAATTTAGGCTTTACTCAGCAGTACATAACTGAAATAATTCTATTTGTTTTCTACTGAAGTGTTTTGGGGATTTAAAATTTTTGTATAACCATGTAAAAAGCTGAACAGTAATCTATAATTATTATGTATAATGTCGGACTTTTTCGTATTAACATTTGCTGATGTGGGTTAGTCTCTCTCATAATAAAAGAACTGTTTGACATCTTCAATCTATTTAGATACTTTTTGTTGATTTTAATATTTTTCACATTTTTAGAAATAGTGAATCAGTCTTTAATATGAATATTATTGCTCACGATTAGAAGTTCCTACAGTGGTATGAACTGCAGTCAAACCCTCAAGGCAGGATTGCCACGCTACCTGGAAAACAGGAAAAAGTCAGAGAATTCGAAAATTGACCAAAAAAGTCAGGGAATTCAAATATTTTTGTCTAAATCTGGAAAAGTCAGGGAATTTCATACAGCGATCTCCCCCCCCCCCAAAAAAGCGAGTTTTGCGCCAGCGTTGGAAGCCGATCACTTTCTTTGCACTCGTTATTGTCATTCAGGCAGCTGGCATAGAGCGAATTCTTGCAGCTCCAAACAGATTGCCTTTTAGAAAGGCAGAGCAAGTTTCCAGTAACTTTGGTTTCCAGTAACCTTGAGAATCGAAATACTCTCATGCGTGCATGTGCAGTGCATGTTGAACTAAAGCAAATACGTATTCTTGTATCAAACAAAATCGGTTTAATCCTAGTATAGCGGTATCATGGAGGCTAGAATAGCCTCCGTGTACGGTACACATGGGATTTGGCGACATGATGATGAGCAGCAAACAGGCCATTTTGGTGTTGGCGGCAATTTTCAAAATCGTGCCAAGACTGTAGCGTATAGTGGGATTTTACCGCAAAATCTTTTAAATACTTTTTTTCTTTTTAAGAAATGCCTTATTTGTCATTTTGCAGTAAAATAAAAAAATAGTAATCAGTCATCTAGGCTATCCATTTAATATAACTATATTCGCCAAAATATCGTTGATTATTGTAATTCAGTTTTTTATTTATTTTAATGTTATTCATATCATTTAATGTTGCTTCTTCCCCTTAAATATATTTATTATTAAATAATACTTTCAAATTTCAGGAAATTTTCTCTGGCGTAATCCTGAAACTAACTCTAGCAGTATGATGACATAACATCACAAAATTCAATGCACGTATTTTTTGCTTATGTATTCAGCTAAAAAAATATAAAATACCTAAATTTATTTAAAAATATCATTAAATAGATTTCTTTCTTTCGTTTAAGTGCAAAATGTCAGGGAAAAAAAGACATTTTTTATCCACATTGATTGAGCAGCTTCCGATCTCAATTCTTCAGTGGAGAAAATAACTCCTATTATAGTTATAATAGTAATCTTTGAGGATAATATGTAAGTCACGTTTAATTGGTAAATTTTTGTGTTTTCAAGTGGTACCATAATTAATTTACCTCTCAGCACAGCCAAAGTGCATTACGCGGATAGACTGGAATTTTCTTAAAACACGCCTGGAAAAGTCGGGGAATTTCATTCTCCTGTTTGAGTGGCAACCCTGTCAAGGGATCAGAAGTGTGTTTTACTATATTGAATCCTATAAGAAAAATAGATTATTTCACAAAAGTGTGTAAAATTTGAATGATGAATAAAGGGAAAAAACTGATTAATATTGCCATGCTACTAAAGAAGTGATAATAAATCTAATTTTTAAAAAATGCTATTAAGATTATTATCGTGCTATTAATTAAATTTGTTCTTTCTTTTCCAGTGTCTCCAAAGTGTCTGGCAAAATTCATTTGCTTTTATTTGAAGCAGTTGTCCAGATACTGTTAGACTATGGCTTCTTTGAACGGTGAACCATTTCAGAAATCCTTCTGTATCTCTGTGCTCCAACTTTCTTAATTTTTTCATGAGCAGAAATTATAGACAATTTATTTTTTTGTGTGCTGCCAGTTGTAGATTTAGGAAAAAAATATATTTCTGCCATATATCCATCTGACTGCATCCATTTTGTACTTTTAAAATAATGTTCACCTTATATTTTAGTGCAGAAGCTTTGCATTCACACCTTACCATGCAGATGAATTTTTGACACAGAAAATGAGTGCAGATAGTTTGATCAAAGAATATGTGAGAGTTTCACTCTTCTGGAGAATATGAAAAAAGAAGCTAATTTTATTACATACATGTCCATTGTCATACATACATTATCCATACATTATATCACATACATTATCCATTGTCAAGTGAAAATACAGTATTGTTCCAAAACTATGTATCGTTGGAACACAAAGGTTCAATAACCTGTGTAAAGACTATCTTATGCAAAACCCTTATTCGGTGAGCAGAACTTGTAGAGCATTTATACTCAAACAAAACAATGCCATAAGGATCAAAATTTAAAATCTGCAAGCATGTAAGATTCACTACTTGCTTTTTACTTCGTGAAAATTTCGAAACTTCCATCATAGCATGAGCGTTTAATGTAGTTCTGTCTGGTAGTGCAAAGATATGTATGGAATCAAAGGACTCATTCACGTTTAGTTCACTGGTCATGCAGGTCATATGTATTTCAAGTTTGAAACTTACGCTCTAAGATATGCTTATTGTATCTGTTCTGCTACCTGTCTCACATAGCCTTTGTTTAGAACACGGTGAAGGTAAAAGAAAATCTAGCATGAAGTCGTTTCTTTTACAAATGAAATAAAGATGCTAATATTCTAAATGTGGATCATTTTTAACAAATTTATCATTCTAAAAAAAGTATAAAAAACACAAGGAAAGTTTCAATTGAAGATGTCCATACTGTTTGCTATATCAGATTTTCGTACTCTTGGAGGT
>KK115089.1:337068-369279 GCA_000611955.2 Stegodyphus mimosarum | reverse complement strand
GCAATTTCGACCAAATTTAGGTCTTAATTAAAACTCTTAAAGCAGTTTTGATTGAAAAAATAAATATGCAGCAAATGAAGAATTGTGTTATAAAAAAACATTCTCAAAATCAGAACTTAAGCATGCTACATATAAATCTTTGCATTCGTAAATTATAAGTATTTTTTTAATACTTATATGTATTATTCTTGGTTATTTAAATTGTATTTCCCTGTGGAAATCATATTCAGAATAAAGATATATGATTTATAGATTCTGATTTTTTCTATGATTAGTAGTGATTTGAAATACTTGCTTTTTTCATATATTAGTACATTTAGTGATATACATGCTTGAGGAGTTAAATGAAAATTTCTAATTAAATGTGCATATAATTTACAAGGTATATTTTTAATTATGCAGTTTTACATGCATATGGATTTTAAATGTAATAAAATTGATTACAATTAATTAAAAATTAATGAATGGTTAATTACAACATGCGTTACGCGCGCATTTTCAAAGTTGTAAAAATGTCGTTCGCGCGTTGACTACTGACAAGGTTTGCTGAAGGTTTGAGTCTATGAAGCTGTGCTCTTTTCAAATTATTGTGTGATATTGCAGTTGAATTGAATTTTATGGTTTAAGTGCGAAGAACATGATATTTAATAAATAAAGGTAACAGAGGAAACGTTTTAAAAAAAAGGCCCCTTTGGCCGTAATATAAAATCTTAAAACTTTGATTTTTTTTTTTTTTTTTACAAACATAAAAACGTTGATAAATATCATAAGAATCATGTATTAAAGCTGTGTTCAAGAAATAACATTAAAATGAAATGTTTATTTTCCGCTGTCATATCTTATAATTACTTAATTCTAAAGAATCAACAGGATAATAAAATATAAAGCATTTTCTAAAACCTTTAGGAAAAGCAAAACAGCTGCTGTAATTATGTATAAAAATTTAGTTTCTCTTACGGTTTCGTTTCTCTTTCTGTTCTTCTTTTCGTACGGTATTTTTCCCATATAATTGTTTCAGGGTATTCACATGTGTGTCAGTTTTCACTTAAAAATTCACTTTACATTTTTCTTTTCTGGATTTTTTAATCCTCGCATAGTTGCTTGGGATAATTTTTCTGTTGGATTTTTAAATCTTGAACTTAAGAAGTGTTTGAAGCTAGGATTTGTAGACCTACAATTCCAAAAACATGTCAGAATGAAAGATGTCTTCATGGTATTAACGAGTAATTGATGGGTTTTATATGGAATTTTTGACTAATTTCTTATTTTGAATGTTTAGAAGAATGTCTGAGAATGTTTGGAAGAACAGCGAGACAAATTTCTATTTTCTGCTTTTGATTCTAGAAGTTTTTCTCTTAATGTGCTTAGTTTCACTTTATTTTCTTATCTTTTCACTGGACACAAGCATGGAAAAGTGTAAAAATGATTCTAATCATTTCACATGGAATAGTATCTATAGAAAGGAATTTTTCTATTTATAATGCTGTTGTCTTGTCCATATCACATGGAACAATGGTTGCCACAGAAAAGAGGTTGGACTTCTATTTTCCATCCCAATTTTGAGGGAGAGCACCCCAAATTGGATTCGGAGATCTCCCACCAATCGACATGAGAGGACTTTCGGCTCGCCGCATATTCAGAGTGCCGCCATGTGAAACCGAACATAATTTACAAACATCCATGTCTTCTACAGGATTCGAACCCGGGCCCTTTGGTACCGTGGTAAGCTCCCCTAACCACTATACCGTCTGGTCAACTCTATTTATAATGAAATAGAAAATTGACAATTTAGAACATTAATCTCGTATGTCTGAGTGCCATGTACATAGGGCTAGCACTAGGCATTTTGCCACCTGGTATAATCTCTGTGGGTCCTAAATTCAAAGTTGCCAACTCTCCTGATTCAGGGGGAAGACTTCTGATTTCCAAACTCAATTTTTGACATAGTTCTCCCGACTTTCTTGTATTCTTAAAATTTCTCAGGATTTGTTTGTAGCTTGGCTTAATACTTCATTAGTTGCCTGCAAAAAAGTGATTTATGGCGTCTGAAAGTGCTTGTTATTTCTGGATGCATATTTAAAAAAAAAAAAAAAAAAACCGAAGTCATTTCATTCTTGGGATATGGCATGTTTCTGCTTTGTGTATTTAGAGTCTGAAAACGTTTTCGAGTTCTCCAATGAAAATCAAACGCCGCTGCAGGCCACTTGGCATATATTAGTCAATGAGCACAAAGCAAGATCGAGGTTGTTTATTTCGCTCGTCTCGTCAGTGAGCAGCCTAAGTTTAACGTGCTTTCCTGAAACAGTTTAAGTAACTGTCATCTTTTACGTTAGTTATGTTTGTGAAAAATGTAAAATACTCATGTACTTTTCAAAAAATCATACACAGATGACTTTCCTTCTATTACTTCATCAAGGAAATGTGATTTTGCAATCTGCATCGTTTGTTATTGTGATTTTTCGATTTTGCATGGTGGAAGGGCCAATGTTCTTAACCCATGTTCGTATACAAAGGCAAGGTGTGTTGTAATGGAGGGAAAAATTGGTAAAAGCTTACAATTTGGTGCCCTTGTTTTTTTTCCCCCGATTCTTTTTTGATGCCAAGATTGGTGCCAAGAAGGCACAATTTCAAGATGGCTGCTACACAAAGCGAAAATAAGAAGTCAAAGAATTTCACAAATTCAGTGTCCATGTACACCTCGATCTATTTCACTTAAAAAAAGTTAGAGAATTGTACAAAGTAGGCATTTCGCACTGCCTTAACTTTGTCCATGTACACATTGATCTATTTTCGCTTAAAAAAATATAAAGCTAAAACAAAATTAGAACATCATGGTAACCAGAAATGGGGTTTCATTGCCAAAACTGAACAAAATTTGTCGCTAATGGATGGGGCACCTAATTCTACACTAGAGACATAAATTTTCCTGAGGAATGGACCAAAAAGTTATTAATGCAGAATGCCTGTTCTTTGCCTTTTTACTGGAGCACAACCTAGCTCTGAATGCATCATGTCATGCTACAGTTTTTTTTAGAAAAATATTTCCCTGCAGTAAAATCACTAAGAAATACTCAAGTGCAAGGACAAAACCTGTCTAAAGTTAAAAACTATAGAAAGTTTTTAAACGTTTTTATTTTCAGATGTTAATTAGTTACTATTTAAAGTTAATACATTATTAAAAATTATTTTTTCTTTCTATATATTTTTATTTAAAAAATCTTTTTGCAATTGAAAAATTCTCCTGATTTCTTAAGAAAGTCTCGTGATTTTTGCGTGTCGTAGGTTGGCAAGTATGTAAATTCTAAAAATCTTTTCACCCCTAAATTTTGTTACTAGGCTAGATTCTAAAAATTCTGCCAGACTAGCTCTGGCGTCGACCATATATCATTTCGTATTTATTCCCAATGCTCATATTATTTAAGAAATACTTCTAGGCATTCTAAATAGAAGTTTCTTTAGAATAACAGAAATCTTTAATTAAATCTTAAAATTCGAAAATGAAGAGGATTAAGGATTACATAGAAAGAAACTTGTTCTTCAAAGGTACATTATTAAGGCATTAACAGATTAGGAGATGAAGCAGAGATTAGGAGAAACATTGATTTGTTTATTGAAACAAATGCTAAGTCTGAATTTAAACTTAAAGATATTAAAGAGAAGAACATTTCTCTAAATTTGCTAGAAGATCTGGAAAATTTTCAAAATAATAAATATCTTTTTGTCGTTGTTGCTGCAAAATATACATCTTTTGTAGTTTTGAGTGTATAATTATGCTAATATCATTTTAGAATCAATATCATAAATTATAACTAATGTAAAATATTCTTCGATTGTGATTATAATAGTGCATCTTTAATGGATATTCTTAAGAAATAAAAAAAATAGTACTACTGACCATATAAATCTATAATGACTGTGGGTATCTAACTATGTATTTAAACATTTTATCGCACTGTTCACCCTTAGAAGTTATCTCTGTGTGTGAACTATCGCTTTCCTTAATCTTTACTGTGGATGCAAGATGCAACACAGTATCTTGCATCCACAGTAAGAATTTGAACTTTTGAATGAATCATTTACCGGCCATGCCAACATCAGGTTTTCACATGTGTTCCTATCTAAGCTAGTAGCCAAGCTTCTGTTACAAATTATGCTGATTATTAACTTATGTCTTAATTTGGCCTATGCTGTGTGACATAAAATCTGTATAAACCTCTAGACTGAGTCAGTACACGGTGAACTGAGCCATAAAAGAATCAATCTAAAGCTAACTGTTAGTAAAACTTAAGTAAAAAGTCACTGTCTGGCATGATTGCAAGTGTCAGATGTAAATGTTCAAGAAATTTTATAATTTAATGCTAGTTACTTGAAAAGAAATTATGAAATTGATTTTATTCTGAAATTATAATTAGCTTAAACAGATTTATTTTATTCTTAGAATGTTATTCGAAAAATGAAGTTTGGATGCAAAGAAAAGTTTTAGTTTATTTTATTCCTGTTTGCTTCTAGGGCCTTAATTATATTCATTGGTGGTCTAAAAATCCTGCATAAACTCTCATGTAATTTCCATAGGGTATTCAAAAAATACAGAGACCTGATTTAGGTTTACAGCTAAACACAGTATTCAGAAGTTAAAAGGTTTTCATAATTTGAATGAATCATATCCTTTCTGCCCAGTAGCTTGTGTTACAAGTCTACATTTAGGTAATCATTATATTCTAAATACTCTTGATTCCCCT
Organism: Stegodyphus mimosarum; assembly: GCA_000611955.2. NCBI lineage: Eukaryota > Metazoa > Arthropoda > Arachnida > Araneae > Eresidae > Stegodyphus > Stegodyphus mimosarum. Next base: position 364,540 of record KK115089.1, on the reverse strand, counting down.
TTATAGATCCTGAACTTTGTCTTTCTATGTATATTTTTAGGCTAAAAGTGCATTTAATATGCAGCTGGCCTATTATAATCTGATTGCAATACAATTGGGTTGCCTGTTATAATAAAAATATTCTGTAGAGTATATGCCACTTCTGCTGATTTAATCTTTAATTTCTGCAGGGGGGCTCTTAAGATCAGTATAGTTTTGTATTTCACATTTACATTACTGTGAGTGTTGCTTAGATTGATGCAGCTAGCTATTAAGGATCTTTGGACTCACTCCAGTATGGCAATTCCAAGGTAACCTATCCCTTTCAAGGAATCATTCTCTTGGTGAAATGGGGTCGTGATTTTGGTGGCCTAGTTTTTCTTCCTTTCCTTTTCAACTCTTATTTGTTACTTTTCAGTTTTTTCCTCTCTTGTGGTTTTCCTTTTCAGAGGTTGTGGCTGTAAGTGAGATATTGTTGCATTCCTTTGTTTCTAGTTGCTCGTGGAGAAAGAACCAAGTACGCATTTGCAATGCATTGTGACCCATAAGGCTAAAAACTGGGTCCTGTTAGTTGAAAGGTGGGCTGAGGTATTTTCCCCAACACACATTTCTTTGTCTTCTGCATCAGATTAAAATGGGAGACACTTTGCTGTCCCTGCTAGTGTCAGTTGGCTGGTCATATGTCCCTATGGTCAGTGGCATGGGGCTAAGCTTTTGAGAGTTTCTGCTAAAAAAAAAAAAAAAAACTGAAAGGTTTCGGATTTTAAGTTACGTTTAAAGGGGCTTTTTTTTAACCTTTTGTATGTTATTTATTAAATATCATGTTCCTCGCACTGAAACGATAAAATTTAGTTCCAGAGCAATATCACAAAATAATTTTAAATTGATTTAGAAGAAATTCAGATTTATCAGAAATTCTAAAGAATTTCTGATACAAAGTCTCACACGCTGGAGACAAAAATGTTTTTTCTCTACAACGTTGACATTGCTCGCTTTGAAAACCTTGAGTTAATCAAAAATTCGTTAAAGTTTTACAAAATATGAAATAGATAATAAAACAAATTCCAAATTAAGCCTTCCAGATGCCCATATTCGCAGTAGGATTACGTCATTCAAAATTTGATGGCTCTAGGTGCCGTTTTTTTTATCACATTGCGAAAAACATATTTACATTTATGCAGATTCTTCATTATTTAATTTCTTCAAATATAATACAGGATGATTTTTTTAATGTATTGTATGAATGAGTTATGTATTGTCTTTTTATTATTTTGCTAACCGTTTTTGATTATGATTTTCCTAACTTCGTTTATGTGAGTGCGAGTTTTTAAGAGTTTAATGGTTTGCAACCATGCTTTATACTTGCTTGTTTGGTTTATTATGTTTTCGTTTTTTTTTTTTTAAACTTTTTAAGTTACTTGGAGCTCGGGCCCGGTTTCCGGGAGGTTTTTTGGAAATGAATGAAAAACTGATTTTATGCTAATGGTTTAGTTTTGCATTTCAGGTAGTTTGGAACACAGATGGCTCATTGGCTCTTTGTTTTTGGCTGGAGGGGCTTGCTCATTATTGGTCATAAGGCTGGCTTTGCCAGCTAGGGGGACCTGGGCTGCGCCCTATATCAAACAGGATGATAATATTTGGTGGCAACAGTTTGAAAAGTGAAACGGACATTCAGAATGATTCAACGCAAAATGGCAAAAGGAAAACGATAATCCCTCAGAGACGAAGCCCCTTTGGACTAAAAATGTTGCCCTTTTTGATACAAAAACATATACAGGCCTGTGCCAGTAAGTCTAAAAGCACCAAATGGCTTCGCTCAGGTGGCTTTCTAGAAGAAACTATCTCTTGGTCAATCTACAACCCTTCTCCCTTTTAATGAACTAAGACATGTCAACATAAGTGTCTCAGCTCACAAAACCATCACTTATAGTTATAATGCAAACTCTTTTATGTTTCAGAGGAAGAACTTATGACTGGTCTCTTGACCAAAATGTTTGCTAAGTGAATCAAGATGCATAAAGAGTCAGTTGATCAAGCAAGTTATCGTAGCTGTTAACATGTCTGATTTCTCCTAAAGATGTAAGAGCCAGTTATCTTCACTGGCCTGTAAGACCATGCATACCCATCTCCATGTGATATGCCCATTGCCAGGGTGTGGCCATTAGAAAATGTCCTGTTAAGATAAGCCCATGTATGCGCACTGCTCCACTGTTAACCATTGCAGTGTTAATTGCATTTTAATGTTGTGCCAATGTGCATCAACTGTAAGGGGGGATTGGATAACATTTTCTCCTCATGAATGGAATATAGTCCCTGAAAGCATCTAAAAATGTAACATATGCTGAAGCTAAAAGTATTGTAGCTAGTACAGCAAATGCTGATGCTGCAAAATACTTTTGTGCAAAATTAAGAGAATTAGCAAATTATGTCTATTTTTATAAAAAGTATTCAACCGAAGGTTCTAATTATGCTTCCAGAGCATTATGCAAATATTCAGAATCTAGTACGTAAATATACTCATGTATTTCTGCAGAGCTTTGACTGTGGAGAGGATGGTAAGCACAGGAGGGGTTTTCGGTGAATTTTGTGCTGGTACTCTTTCATAACATTTGATGTGTTTCTCAAGAGTTGATTTAATTTTCTAAGATAATCTGGTAAAATGAGTAGCCAAAAATGTGTGGATGACGAAATGATATTGAGAATTCTCGGTAGATTGGAGGCTGACCAGCCACAAATGCAGGTGGCAGCAGAGCTCAATGTAATGCCCAGGGTCATCTGCCAGTTTGGTGAAAACAGTTTCAGAACACTGGATCCACATTGAGAAGACCTGGACGAGGTCAACCATGATCCATAATGATGAATGAAAGTCATTATTTTGCACTTTCAATATGCTGACATAGGACAAACAGCGTCTCACCTCTCATGTGAGTTGTCTGCTACCACTGTTACCCAAGTTTCGTGTTCTATGGATCACTGGAGGCTTCATGAGATAGGGCTGTATGCCAGAAGACTGACTGACTGTGTCCCACTGACTGCAGCACAGAAGAGAGTGCATTTAGCATGGTAAAGACATTCACTTTGGACCAGAATTCTGTGCCCCACTGTACTTTTACAGTTAGTCGAGATTCATCCTGGACACTGATTCTTGACATAGCTGTATTGGGAGAGAGACTGGAATATACCATCCCTGCCTCATCAGGGAAAGGGATCGTTATGGTGGTAGAAATGCAGTGGTTTGGGCAGCCATTATGTTGGACGGCTGTATACTTCTACATGTGTTTGACAAAAAGCTGCCTGACTGCTCTGAGGTATAGAGGCATCTTAGAGCCCTATGTTCAGCTGGGTTTTGTTTTGTTTTGGTTTAGTTTATTATGGCAAAGCACATTAGAGCTACCTGCATATGGGGAGGGGATGCTCTTGTGAAGGACTTTCTAAGGAAAACTGACTCATGTTATACATGGGGAAAGCCATGAAAACGCCCATCCAGCCATACTGTTCACCTGGATTCAAACTCAGTGTTCAGTGGTTTTACCGCTCAGCTGCTGGTGGCTTGTTAAAGGAAACAACGCTCTTTTGGATGATAAACATAGCTCTTCCACATAGGGTTCAGCTGGTCGATGATTACCTGGAAAATGAGGCTATTCACTGCAAGGATTGGCTTGCCAGATCTGACTGTATACTATAGAGTATGTGTAGGTTGCCCTTGGGAACACAATTTTATCTCGCCATCCCCTTCCCAAAACCGTCCCAAAGTTAAAAACTGCCATACTGCAGGAGTAGTATCTACTACCAGAGGGACTCAGCTGCCTTCTGTCCTGTATGCCGTCATGTTGCATGACCTGTCCGACTGTGAGATCGAACCATACTCCATCTTAGATTCATTTTCATTATGATGCCATGATGTGGATTTTAGACATCCTTGCACTAAGACCTTTACTGATAATCATGCATAAATGAAATGGCTTTTGAATGGTACATCTCTTTCTCTGTCATAAGTTGTGTGTTCATACCAAATTTCATTACAGTGTGTCCATTAGCATTTTCAGAAATTCTGTATAATATGCAAATTGTCTTGATTTTCCTCATGAATGTAGCTGGAATACAAAGCAAGCTGTTTAAAAAGGTAAGTAATGAATCAGAAAATACCACTAAAGCCAAAACAGTAGAATTTAATACAATTAAGAACAAGCTTACAGAAACTAACACAGAAAAAAAGTAACAATAAACCAATAGAAAGTACCACCAACAAACATTGTTCTAATGTAATGTCATTTTACCATACAACTCACCCGAAAGTATCAGCTTTGATGATATGGAAGTTGAAGAGGGACTGGAGCTTTCAAAAGTCTCCTTCTACACCTGAGAGAGAAGTAGCATTGTTGAAATAAATATTCATAATGGCCACCCTTATTTCGTTGAACTGTTGTAGTATCGTCCAGAGTCTCTTGAGTATCAACAACATGATGTATATAAACCACTATGCTTTGCTGTGCAGGAAACATTTCTCAAAGCATGACTTAGGAGGTATTCTTTCATGCGAAAGGACAGTTTTGTTATTAAATGTGACTGCACACATGTAGGCTTTCTCACTTAACATGACTGACTATCTGTCGACTGTCTTGTTGTTAGTAACATCCCTTCAAAGTGTGCTTTTCAGGCTAATACAAAAGGATTAGTTTCTATTCGTTCCATATATCTATCTCTGAATGAAGCTATCGATCAAAAGCTTGGATTACTTGATAGAGCAGTTATCAGAGCTTTTGATTGTTATTGTGGACTTAAATGGACATAGTCCACTTTGGGAAAGATACTAATACTTGACAAATTGAGCAAATGATCAAAGCTCATTCCCTTTGTCTCCTTAATAATGGGCAGGATACCTATTTCCAAAAGCCTACAAGATGCTTAAGCTTTTGACGTTGCTATCTGTTTACCAACTGTTGATATTTGTAGAGCTAATCCGTACAAGAGTGCATATTTTCCTATATTTGTATCTTTGCCAAAAGAAGAAATGAATCCAGTGTTAAGAACCTCACATTTCATACTTGTTAGGGTGGAGTGGGAAGTCTCTCTTGCAGAGATTACAGAAGAAACTGTAACTGATGTGCCAATTTTCCCTAAATTTTAAACATTTTACCATCCCTTAATTTTGTTACTCAGTGCTTCTCTAAATTCTAAAAAAATTGCCTTCCCTGAATTCTGCTGCCCATTGTGGCCTTACCAGCTGTGTCACTGCTCCTGCGCTTAACTGAGTAATCAGCTATTCTTAATTTAAACAGCACTAAATGTAATCTTTTGGCATATGATTATCATCACCAGTCATAATATCAACATAAAAGGTTACCATGCTTTTTGGCATTCAATTTCAGATATTAAGAATAAAAAAAAAATGTGCATAGCTGCGTAATTTCTTATGCTGCTGTGTGTTAATAGTTATGCAGTGATGAAAGCAAAAAATAATAAATACGCATTCATCAGGTTGGTGCCAAAGTGAAATTAAGAATTGGGATTTTCCATGTTTTATTATTTAAAAAAAAAAAAATCACGTTTCACGTATAAAAGGAATTTCTTAAAAAAAATTTTTTTAAGCCAGATTTTAGCTCATTCTGGGTATTGGACATCTGGATTTCAGACTTTGTACTATATTTTCTTCGACACATGTATCAGTGTAGGGTGGTTAGAAGGATGACAATATTCACTTACAGAGAAATGCTAGAAAATCTTGGTTACTGATTTTAAGAATTTTGATTATGAGGTTGAAATAAAAGTAAAATCTTTTTTAAATTGTTTAACTTGTAATATTTTTGTGATCAAATTATTTGTAAATAATTTTGAAGTTGCATAACCTGATGCAAAATTTCAATATTAAAATATGACATGTATGTAATTTATATGGACATGTATTGTAATTTGAAATGTGATTAAAATAAAGGTTGTGTTTCACAGAAGAAAATCAAGGAAATATAAATATTTGATATGATGATGGAAGCAAAAAAAGTTCCTTTTGTTTTATTTATATATTTATTTATTTTAATATGATTATGAAATTTCTTTACTTACATTTTTTTACTGCTGAAAATTTTGTAGAATTGAAGCAAATTTTAATTTATATGTAGTTCAAGGGTATTTTCTAAATTTCATTGTTTACTCATCTAGGGCTGTGCCGGGAATATTTGGGAACCAGCACACTAGATATATTGATGTCATACATCAAATGCTTACACAGAGTTTAAGTGATCAGATATCAGAAGATGTAAGTTTTACAGCTGAAATAAGCATAGAAAAATGTTTTAAATCAATAGTTAAATGTCTAGTCACTTAAAATATTTAAATTTTAAAGATTTTTTTGAACTTTTGAGATTAATTATAAATGCATTTCTAAAGTGTATAATTATAAATGCATTTCTTAAGTGTAATACACATACCAATGCAAGAATATAAACTCTGCATTTACTGTATATGTGTGCATTTACACATATATTAGGTCCGTTATGCTGCTGTCAAAGCTACTTCAGCTTTTATATTAACGCATGAGAAGGAGGTTCTTGTTCAGAAACAGTTTGGAGATTGTGTGAATCTACTTCTTGCAGTAAGTATGATTTTAAACTTTGGTTTTATTCTAATTTTCCTGTGTTTTCTCTAAAATTTGCATTCTAAGGTCATTTATTCTGGCTTCTCTCATTACCATAACAATTTGCCTCTGAGTAGATTCAAGCTTCCTAATTCTGTGATCTCATTCAGTTTCTATTTAATTTTTTTCTTGCATTAAAAGAACTCTGAAATATTCTGTTAGCTGAAATACTTGTAGGATGTTGATTTATTTTCTGGAAATAAATGATACATTTTATTTTTTATTCTATATTAACATATATATACATGTAATTATTTTTTATTCTATGGGAACATTAAAAGAATAGCAAATGATGGGTAATAGCGGTTGCAGATCTCAAATATTAAACAAGATTCTGAACTAAATGATCAAAACACAAAGATTTGCAAATATCTGATATTTTAAGTAGTAGTATTTAATGGCTGATATTCGAACCTAATAACACATCTTAATGTACTGGCTCACTGATTTGTCAACAGTGTAGGAAATTAGTAAGATCTAGTAAGCAGAATGAACTGCAGCATTTGTCTTATGCCCCTATCTGTGGTTTGTTATCCCGATTTACAAAGCTGTGGAGTCAAAAAGTTAACCCTTTAACGGTTTGACCCAGAATATCTCGTAATTTTATACAGCCTCCTTAACGGTTTGACATGGAATATTGTCATTTGAAATATCCCCTTGAAAACAGAGTGTCCCATGTTTTTGTTAGAATTAAGATATGTCAAGAAGGGCTAGCCCGGATTTTTGTCTCACTTTCAACCCCAAATGCCTAAGAGGACAAGCATCGCTCCAACCCTGACAATAGGTAATGACGCTCAATAGCATGGGGAGAACTCTTCCTGCGCTGTTGAGACAATAACGGCCTTACACTGGTTCTACAGAAACAAGAAATTTGTTACTGGTTAATAATTAATTTACTGGTTAAAAGTTAATAGAAGAGGAATTAATTTGTTTTAGAAGTTGTTTTAGAAATATGTATATATATATATATATAATTTTTTTATAGAACAAGCTTTAATTTTTAACTCATAAAATGATTAATAAATTAAAAAGAGAAAAGTAATTTAGATACTGTTCTGCTATCGGAAGGGATTCAAGAATGTGTGTATGCACGTTGTGTGTATGTGTCTGTGTGCATATATGTCTAAACAGATACATATGTTCGTATATATATTGACATGCATACATGTACACATCTATCCATGTATACAGGCATACATACATACATTTTTTAATCCGATCCCGATAACAGAAAATTACCCTAATTTGTTATATATATTAATAAGAATAAGAGATTAAATAATATTCTTTAAAAAATTCATTTACAAATTTTTATCATGAATAATAAAAAAAAATGTGGTGCCCTTGATAAATATCTTTGACATTGCGATTCATTGACCATGATTTTATTCGTAAAATTATTACTTGGTTCGCTGTGCATGTCTCCTAATGAATGATAGTGAGATAAGAGCTGTAAATTCTGTCAAATGGACAATTAAAAATACTAATAAATAACATTTTAAGTTTTAAATTTAGTACATTATTAATAAAAAAATTATGAGTAAAGAATTACTTTATACCACACATATTGGAGTGACATCGTTGAGGCATGTGAAGATGAAGCTAGTTTATAGGAATGAGACAAGTGATTTAAATTCTAAAGACTCATCAATGAGTAAAGGGGACATTTGAAATGAGAAGGCTGTTTGAGAGATAGAAAGAGCTAGCTTGTTAGATTGGCCAGCAACACCCATTTCTGAAGTGTCTAAACTTGTATGAACAGATTTTTTTGCTGCCATCTTAAGGAAGATGATGGCACTATGATATTGTGCACATCAGACTATCTTAGCAAACCTCTTAGAATTTCAGTTCTCTTTTCCCAAAAAAGAAAAATCATTTATAAGGTAGACGATCTTTATAAATGTACCATACATTATATATTACTTTTAATTTATTTAATGTTACTAATGTGTTACTGTACATAATTTGATTAAACTTAATTATAATTGTTACACAAACATCCTATGTTATGTTACGTTTGCTATTATCTGCGAGAAATACTGCAATGTCATTACAAGCAGGGACTGGAAAATCTCTGTAATGGCTTATATTTATAAATTTTCTTATCAATTTTAGTGGATATATTTGTGTAATTAAGTGTGGTTTTAATGAACACTGTGAAGAATATTAGCTATTCAAATTTAAATGTAAACAAGATTCTATTTTTATATCGCAGTCAGATTCATATGATTTGCAATTTTACAACTTAGTTTAAAATGTGTTGCCTGATCCACAATCAGCCATCAGTTCTACTGGAAGAGAAAAGTAAGATACCAGTTTTGGTGCATAGCCAGTGACCCAATTTTCTGTATTTGAAATCACAGTATCTGCTGTCAATGCATGCACACTAGTGTTGTGATTGTAATTTCTAAACGATTATTTAATTTATTTTAAGCAAAAATTGAAAATATCTTATACCCCTTAGACTGCTTCCTTGGTGTGTACCCTTGTTCTTAAAAAAGTGCAGGCCCACCAGCTGCCAAGCGGTGAAGTCGCTGAACATTGGTAGTTTGGTGTGTGATTTGAATCCCAGCGAACAGAGTGCCTGTATGACCATTTTTGTGGTTTTTATGTGTGTAAAGGCATCCCTTTCCTTAGATATCCATTGAGTAAAGGAATATCTGCCTAAGGAAAACTTGAGTAAAGAGATATTTGCTGTAATTAATTAACCATAATAATCTAAAATGCTGGTTATTTAAAAAGTAATTTAGCATCAATGATGTGCGAGTGAGTAGTTAAAATTTTAGTTTCACAGTATGTGTATAAAGTCAGCAACCATAAATTTATGTAAATCTTATGACTAGTTTTAATAAATTTGTAGATTACTGTTTTAATTTCTGTTTTATATAGTTCCTTGATCATGCGCTGGGTGATATAAATGGTCGGCCAGAAGATATTCTGAGATATATTGTTGACCTAGTTGAGACCTGCCCACAGTATTTTAGAGCACAGTTAGATGTTTTAATGCAAATTTGTCTGAAGGTAAATTTCTTCTTTTATACTTTTTATTAGGTGCTTATAATGATTTGTGTACTTCAGAACCTAGATAAGCATTCTAGAATGAAGATGGAATGTACTGTTTTCTTCTAGAAAGTGTTCATTCTTCAGACAAGTGGTATTCCAAATTGATGACAGTGAAACAGCATAAAAATGGAAACAAGACCCCCCAAAAATGTCGGAACCCTAATCAGAGAGTGAACCCTTAGTTATACATCATTAATTCATATTTTCTATGATTTTTATCCACCCTGCGACTTGGGGTTTGAATATGGCTGCTGTAGACCAAAATTTTCACGATTTTATTAAAAAATGTCATTGTAAGGTATGTAAAATGGACTGAGAGATTAAAAAAAAAAGTAATGTTCTAGTGAAATACCAAATTGTTGGCAAAATCTTCGTAATTGAGATATTCTTTTATGGGAACTGTAAGATATTAGAAGTCATTCAAGTGCCTCCCCCCAATTCTGTTTTTGTCTCATGTGAGACTTTCTCTAAATAAACACAATTTAGGCATTTTTCATCGTTTTTCCTGTTTTCTCCTTAGAAGATGGAAAATGTAAAATGAATTATGGTAACATTAGCAGAAAACATGAAATTGCATGCTGTAGTGAATACAAAATTAATGGCAAATAATTAAGGTATTCTTTTATAGAAATTGGTTAGAGATTAGAAATCATTCAAGTGTTGATGAAAACTGTTTGTATTTTTGTCACATTTAAAGAAGGGTTGTCTTAATAAAAAGTCAGTAGTAAGCATTTTTCATTACTTTTTCTGAGTCCTCCCTAGGAAAAGGAAAAAGAACTTTACCATGCATTGAAATGGATATAAAATTTTACAAAATTTTAAAAAACAAATTTTACAGTAATTTTACTTTTTCAATTAGATAAGCCTTAATTTCTAAAATCTTCTGCTAAGACCAGTGCTAAATGGTATTTTTATTTTTGGTAGCCATGAAAAAGTAATGTAAGGATTAAACACAGGACAAAGCAGTCACTAATTAAGTCTTCTGATTTAACTGACAATATATTTATTCATGATTGAAAGCTTTTGTGTTTGACTTGGAATAAAGCAGAGTAACTCTGCATTTCCCAGATCCTGATCTCATCATAAATTTTTGGTTGATGGTAGTTGGTGAGTGCAAAAAAAAAAGGTAGCTGACAAATTTGAGATAATGCTGGTGTGAAAGTCTGAAAGCTTGTTTGAAGTATGGCCAGGATTTTTGTTACTAAATATGTTTAGAGGGGGGAAAATAAAATATTGATCATCTGCTTTTAATATCAAGATAAGTAAATCAGAAAATTAAATGTACATTTTAGTGTGTGTAGCATTGAACAGGACGTTTTCCTGAAAATTTCCTTTCTATAAACTTATAAGACAGTACATGATCTTGAACTCCTAAACTTTGCCCAAATTCTGAATAATCCGTGGGAATCTTAAAAATGCATTTGCAAATTTCTAAGGTGCAATTTGTAAAAATATAAGAAACGCTGTCTAAAAATTCTGCATAATTCATATACGGTTTCAATTCGTATGCGGACAAAAACAGCATATTTTAACTAAATTGTTCTTTATGAAAATGAGAGTAAACAGTTTGTAAAAAAGCACTAATTTTGTTAACATCTAATTCTGTCATCAGTATAATTATATGACTATAAAATCTGATCAGTTAATACTTCTATTTAGCACAGAATCTTAACAGAATACTGTAGCTCCAGTTGTGAAGCATCTCTTTTAACCCCAATGCTCTGTTTTTTATAATCTACCCACTGGGTAGTGTAGCAATAGTGGGAGTTCAAGTCAGGTTCTGTCTCCAGTAATCCTTATCAGGCTGGTTGAATGTTTAGTTTTCGTTGTTTCCCTGCCATGTGTACCATCGAACCTTAAGCAGATATCTCTTATTATATGCTTTGTCTTATTTAACCTAACCCATATCTGCCCATATTTGTATTCAACCGTCATTTAATATGTTGCATAACTAATGGAAAAATGGACCTATATTGCAAAAGAATTGTGGAATTTGTAATGCGTAATGTATGTGCTAATGCTAAACTTGAAGGTAAATATTGGAACATATAAAGATAAAAAACTTTTTTTTAACATTTATACTTATTTTTTGCGTTTTAATGGTGTAACTTTTAACATAAAACTAGTAGTAGTCACTGATTATGTTAGGGTTCCATTTATCTTGATATCTTTACTCCATCCCTTGAATACTTTGCCATTGTTTATCGCTCACAGGGAAGGCATTCTTTAAATCAGCTGTTGGCAATTTTCTGCTATATTATTTCCTCGAAATCCTTAAGTATTTGTTGTTCTTAGCATTGTGGCAATAGCTCATACATTGGACGAAAGATGCTAATGGATAATACGTGCAATTCCTTTAGAGGAAACAATTTTTAGTTTTCAGATGTAGATAAAGTGTCGTGTAAAGTTAGTGGCATGGAGACAAAAATAATATTCCAATGCCAAATTAAATACAGTGGTATAATAATCTAGTTTATGTATCACAAAAGTTATTCTTTCCAGCCTCCTTTTAAAAGAATGATTTTCTTCATCAACCCCCTTTCATTTTTCTCTCTGTAGAGATCGTACAGCATAATCAGTATACAAGTAATTGCATATAAATAACTTAAAGAGGACAATTAGATTAAGAATTTGAATAAACTTTTGAAAAAAATGGCATATTGTTTTAGTAATTTTTCAGCTACAAATAAATTTCCAGAAACAAAATCATCTAATGATACAAGTTTGATTTTAATTAATGTGATGCCTCTGCTTTGATGTATTGCAATTTTTTAAATATTTGGCATAACATTGCATAACGGGAATCTTAAATCACCTCGTTCAAAAAGATTTTTTTTCTGTAACAAATTAATGACGTTATGGAAGGTAGCTTTTACTACTAGCTAAGAAGAGGGGAAATTCAATACTGATGTTTGATAACTTTTGATTTGAGACATTTCTCTCAGATGATTTTTTCCTAAAACTTAGCATAAGATAAACAGTTTTGAATAAGACTTGTGTACATCCTCCTTCAATGCAGTCAACTCTTCTTACATCATAGTATCAAGATCATATATATCACAGTTCTATGAGCCATGCTGGTGCATTCAGATTATCGATGTCGGGGAAGCAAACATCAAAATCTTTTTAAATTTTGCAAATGGCTTATATATATATACAATATATCTTCTGAGGTGATGCAATCCTTTTCAATAATGGACAAGTTTTCAAATAATAAGTTCAAAATAATGAAATTCTTTTCTGTTTAGCATCAATATAACCAGGTCAATTTTAGAAAGAAAACTAGAGGTAATGGTTCTTATTTTACCAAGATTGACGTCTGTTCCTTGAAGTTTCTTTTGTGTGATGTTGAACAATGCATATAATCAGCCGTGTAGAATATGCAGGTGTTTCGTACTGAATAAGACAAAAAGAATAGCGTTGTACATATTCTGTGATTGATTATTTTAGCCAAAAGAAATTAATTCTGAAACTACAATATTACAAGTTTTATCTAGCAACAGCAAAAAATCTTCCGATTACAGAATCACTGCTAAGACACTGTTCTTAAAAATTGTGCTATCCATGCAGGAGATGCCAAAACATCATTGTTTATTGTCGTTGAAAGACATTATTGCCCGATATTTGGTAAAGAACCATGGCATCATCACAGCATTGAATAGTGGGTGAAGCAGTTTCAGGACACAGGCTGCTTCTGTAAGAAAAGTCCAGGATGAACAGGAGCCCAAACCTAAGTGGTTGAGAAAATTCACGAAATGTTTTATGAAGTCTCACAAAATAACGAATCATACGATTTCTGAAATCAATTTGCCTCATGTAATGGTGTGTTACAGAAATGTTTACAATTCCAGCTCTACACCTTTCAAATGGTGAAGGCATTAAAACCTTCTGACAAACCTTTGCATACAGCTTTCTCTGAGAATTCGCAAGATAAACTGGAGGTAGATGGCTTCATAGTCAGAGAGTTGTGTTTATGTATGAAACCACTTTGCACATTTCTGGCAAAGCTTGTCATCATAATTTACAATTTGGATGCATCGAAAATTGGCATGGTCTAATGGAACATGAGCCTGATTCTCCAAAGGTGAATGTTTTCTGTGCCATTTCCGACAGTTATGTTTTTGGTCCTTTTTTCTTCATGGAAAAATTGGTTAACCGGTGTATTTACCAAAGTATTCTATTAGAGTGGTTGTTCCCCTAGGTGGAGGAAGCAGTTTCTGACTTCTGCAGCTAGATGGTGCTTCTCCACATTGGCGTTGGCATGAAAACATACACCAGTACCTGAACGATAATCACTGGATTGGCTGTGCTGGGTCAGATGATATGCCATTGCTTTTTCAGGCTCCAAAATTCCCACATCTAACCACTTGTGATTTTTCCTGTGAGGGTTTTGTTAAAGACAAGTATTCATGCCTCCATTTACCTAACACTTAGAGCAACTGAAACAGCAGGTAACTGAAGTTCTTGAATCATAAACAAAGGATATTCTATCACAAGTGTGGCAGGAACTGGAATACTACATAGACGTTTGCTGTGTCTCCGGAGGGGCACTCATTAAACATGTATAAAAACTTGAATAACTATAGTTTCACTATAAATTTGATATATCAAAATAAAATATTTACAGCATTCACAGGTATGCGTTTTGTCCTATTCAATATAAAACACCTGGAGGTTTTTGCATCACCATAGAGTTGTAAATTTCAAGAAAAGTTCTGTCATGGTATTAAAAATGTGTACAAAACACTGCTGTTATCCATGGAGCCTTAGCATGACTGCTTCAGAGAAGCAAATTGCTGTGTCTTTGTTCACTATATTCGCATAGTTGGCCTAATTTCAGGAGGGGAAATCATTGAAAAAAATGCTGAAGTCAAGACATTGTAATTTTTGGTACCATTGTAGACTATTACTTAAGCTATCAGTAAACTTCAAAATTATGAAAAAAGTACAAGAAGCAACAAAATCTTTTACAGGAAGTGGAAGGCAGGCACTTAGATAAGTCAATCTCTGACGAATACCCATATCAGAATCACTAGAAATATCAAATTAGAAAATGAATCATCACTCTCATCTTTATCATTAATTGGCTGATTTACTATGTGAGTATATCTTTCCTCTGATAAATAATGCTTTCTCACCATAATAAACTGGACTTAGGCATTCCAAAATAAAAAGGGAAGAGCACGAAATATATCCAAAAGCAAGACAATGTGTCACAGAATTTCATGCAATAACCGTAAAACACACTACAAAGTAGAGTAAAAAAAGGATTTGGAGGAATATCAGAAACACAAAGGTGAAACACGTGGTGAGTTACAGATGAGCCCTTTTTGTTTACACTACCTTTTCCTTTATCTCCTGAGTGAGTCATATTTTTCTCATTTCAAGTAGAAGGTCAAATCTACATGTATCTTAAGTCCTATGGACATTGAATGCCATATCGTGGCAAAAGTTATAGTTTTTAAAACTTTTCAAAGACACGAACAAGAAAATGCTCTAGCATGGCACCTGGGAAAGGACTGCATTTCTTGTTGGCACATGTGTGTGACGGTTTGAGTGGTGCATCAAGTATTTTTGCAAATGAGCCATAAGGGTATTTGGTTTCCTGCTGGTGAAAGCCAAGCATTGAATATTTTTCAGAATGTTGTTGGCATTTTTTTTGTGTGACATCGGTTATTTCTGAGATTTCTGACTTTGTTGAAATTTGAAAGTGGATGTATTGACTTACCATTCTTATAATAGTGGGAAAGTTTGTACATCAAAGCCGTGAATATAATTACTGCTTTTCTGTTATGACTGGTAAACCTTCTAATGTTGACTTTTGTTTACTTGAGCAGCAGGTCCACAATGGATGTGTTAACACAGTACAAAGGTTTCTTCTTCAGTGACTGAGGAAGAAGAATGGCAATTAATTTGTAGTGTTTTTGTCAAATGTAAAAGGTACACTCATATATTGATGATGTAAATGCTGTTTGAGCATAACTTCTGTTAACAAGTTTCAACAGCCAACAAGGAAAGAATAGGCGTAGGTTTTGCTGTTGCTCACGAGTTTTGTGTTTTTATTTTTTTTGAATGTGTTTGCTTGTGTTCCTGAGCTTTACTTTTCTTATAGCTTTTTTACACTTATTGCTTAAAAATTTTGTTTTTAAAAACTATTATTGATTTAGAAAATATGTTAAATAATTTTTGTGTATTTCTCCCCTTATACTTATTTGTTTACTATTTATTCTATATTACGTGATATAACTTATCAAAAAAAAATAAATTTTAAACTTTAATAATAAATTGTATTATCAGTGGGGACTGAATTATACTGATAATTTGTTGCTGCATATTTGGCTGTGGAACCCGTTGGGAAAACCGGGTCAGCAGAAATATCATGTATGAAGTTTGACAAATGCCAATAAGAAGTAAAGTAACTGTGGAAAAATACTATAGTCAAGTATAAATAAAGTTATTGTAAAGAAAATGTGGGAAAATTTGATGTGTAGCTGAAAACAGCCAGAGCCTGTAAAATTTGGAAAGGAGTGCTAATGGATTTTGAAGTGATTAATGATGAAAATATAAAACAGAAGATATTGCCATTGTAAGAAAGTAATTATATATTAAAAAAACTTCTGACAGGACATTCTCTTATCAGAATTTTGTGAATAGAAGTCATCTAGAAATCTTTGTCTCAGAGTTTGTATTTTAGATGGGACACCCTACGTAATATTAATATGACCGTGCTAACCATTAAATGGATGAATTTTTATTTTTAAAGTCAAAAATACATTATAATTGATATCAAATAAAACAGGAAAAATGCCAAAAATATCTAAACTAAGTTTTTATTCCAATTATTGAAAAATATTATCTTTTACAAAAAAAAAAAAAAAAGGAAAAAGGAAAAAAGTTTAAAAGCTTTCTAAAAAAAAAAAGGTGATAGGCAAATGTGTTATAACAATTTTATTATTACATTATAAACTTATTCAAACAATTTTAAAACTTTGAATACATCAAAATAACAAACACAAAAAAAAATTCGTAAACACAAATGATGTCCACACCACACACATGAACTCACAATAATGACCGTTATACCGTTAGTGGTGCCACCACACAAAAAGTTTTTAAACTGTATAGGTAAACAGTATGCATCCAATTGGTTACACTATGCAGTAAGGTAAAATTTCTTTGATTTGATTTACGTGACTAAATATGTGTATGTTGCTAAATGGCACCTACATGCATTTAAGGGTTAAATGGTGGAGCTTGCCTATTCCAGATAGATGGGAACTTCAACATTCTGATTCATTTTTGAGTAAATGATTGTTTCCTTGTCAGATTGTATGGTTCAAGGATTAATTGTTATTCAAGGAGAGGCCTTTGGTATTTTAGTAATGGTTTTAAAGTTTGATATGTTATCTCAGAAGCTGTAGTTTGAAATGTATTTGCCTTTAATCGTCTTAACTTTCTAATGGAAATATCCTTCTTGGAAATGCTTGATAGACCTTAAAGGAGATGTAGTAAGAAAATATTTTGCCAAAAGAGGAAAGAGCACAGAAATGCAGATGATTTTTCTAGACTGCCAAACAGTTAAAGGGGGAAAAAAAGTATTAATATGTGGTTTTGCATAGTGTATGTGTTATATAGTGAAAATTGTTAGTTATTCTCAACTTAAATGTTTTTTATGTGGGGGGGAATCCTGTTCTGTCAAATTAGTTTTATTGTGAAATGTTACTAAAAATGTAATGATCAAGTGTGTTTAATTTTAAAATACACATATATGAAGGTAGTTTTATATCTACTTATCTATCTTGAAAATAATTTGGCGTATTTTCTTCTGGATTAAAAAAAAAAACTTAACACCTAGCTGAAGGTCATGTTTGTCGTATCACCTTTGAGTTGAGATTTCATTAATTAATTATTTATTATGTTTCTTATAGGGTTCATGCAGTACTTCATGCTCTGAATCTTGTCGTCATCTCTGTCTTGAAGTTATTGTGACACTAACAGAAACTGCACCTGGTATGATTAGGAAATTAGGAAGTAAACATTTACCATCAGTGAGTAAGTATGAAGAATTTATTTATTAGTTATTATGGAAGTATAGTGCATGTTATGTGTATTATTGAGCGAACAAAAGCGAGAGATTCCTGTGCCGACTATAAATTTAATGATTAAATTATGTTCAATTGCAGAGGATGCAGTGAGAAAGACAATGTTAATGACTTCTGTCTAATTATTAAGTTCAGTTCCATACAAGTGTCGAATAAAAAACTAATTGTGTTAATACATAATTGCAATAAAATAGTGTTATTTAGCCTGTTAACTATTTTCCATGTTTAATTTTTATGTCACGTTTTTTAATTAAATATATAGATTGTATACTTAATTAGCTTTATGATGGATATGGTACATTTAATTGAACTGTGATTTTTTTTTTAATTCTCCCAAAAGTAAATAATTTCCACTTTCTTAAGCATCATGCTGTTAGGTGATTTTCAGTAACGATCTGATATTAAAATCGATAGTACTATGCTAAAATAATTGCCACAGTAATTTTTTTCATTCTGAATATTCCTGTTGTGTTTCTATGTAAGTTTGGAGCAAAATAAATATTTAAAATTAATAACTAATTTGTACAATGTAATGATATAGAGGGATTTAATGAAGTTCTGCAGCATTTTTTCCTAGTCTGGTCCTTTTATTTTGATTTTAAGCTTTTGTGTGAGTCGTGCAGTATAAAAAGTCATTTTAGTTAGTCATTATATCAGTTGACAGTAGTATTAAAAATGCACATTAAAATTTACATCATGCCATTTAGTATTCCAACTTTGCATGTGTGCATTTTTTGAAAAGCAAGGGTGAGAATACATCTTGGAAAGGCCCGCATAGCTGTGATGGTTATGTTCTTCGACTATGCAAGAGATGTTGCTGTACATGTCCATTCAGAAGAAATCACAAGAGTTTTTAAATTTGGAGGCTGAAGTGGTTTTTATGTCATGGTCAGATTTGCCAACTCTCCTGATTTAGGCGGGAGACTTCCGATTTTCGACCGTTCTCCCGCCAACCCGATTTATAATATATTTCCCACGATTTTTATGTAGCTGGCTTAATACTTCATTATTTGCATCCCCGAAAAAGTGATTTGGGGTGCTTGAAAGCACCTTGTTTTTCTCTCGGCTGCATAGAAAGCCAAAGTAATTTCACCAGTGAGAAATTACGGTGGGCTTCTGCTTTGTGAATGAGAGCACATGCCCAAAAACGTCATGTTCCATTTCTCCAAAGAGCATCGAGTGTCATCTGGGACATATTAGCCAATGAGCGCAAAGCAGGATCGAGGTTGTTATGTTGTTCATCTTGTCACTAATCTGTGTGAACGTATGTGCTTTCGAGAAATAGTTTTAAGAAGTTATGGTATTTCGTATTAGTTATGTCTGCAAGAAAGGTAAAATACGCAGATAATTTTGAAAAATCATGCGCAGTTGACTTTTCTCTTTTCTTCTAGTGTTCCCTGAAGGAAATGTAATGCATTTGTTATGTGTACCGTTTGCCATTGCGATTTTTCGATTTCGCACAGTGGAAGGGCCGATGTTCTGAAACATGTTCGTACAGAA
The DNA here is from genome assembly GCA_000611955.2 of Stegodyphus mimosarum. Taxonomy (NCBI): domain Eukaryota; kingdom Metazoa; phylum Arthropoda; class Arachnida; order Araneae; family Eresidae; genus Stegodyphus; species Stegodyphus mimosarum. The sequence continues at coordinate 345,265 of KK115089.1, read as the reverse complement.
AAACACAAGGACAGCATGAGTTCTACTAAAAAAAACAAAAACTTATTTTTTTTCAATGAAACAAAAGACCAAAAAGTTATTGATGCAGAATGTACTGTTTGCATTTAAGAATTAGTAACTGAACTTTCAGATATTAATTAATAACGATTTGAAGTTAAGACGTTTCAGTAAACACATTGAACATGTGATAGATGTAATAAGCCAAGTCTTGTAGACGAGCACGTAGATGATGCAGTGTGGCGACACTGCACGTCAGCTGCCAGGGTTTTAGCACGCAATAGAGCTATCATGTACATATGTGGATTGTCACCTGACCAGTGTGGCATGTTCTGGAAGTTTATGTAGTCTGACAGATGGAACTATGTTTTGTTGGAAATGAATGAGTAAATATCCTGCAGCACCACCAGAGCATGACTTTTGGCCTATTTTGCAATCAGTTTTTGCATTTCTAATTTGCTTGGGACCTTTGCTGTAACTCCATCAAAATATGTCATAAGCGAGTTTGCACATTGTTTGCAAGAACCGAGGCATACCTGTGTCTTGACAACAAAGATATGTTTCTACACCATTAACACAATGCTGATCCAGTGAACGACACTTAGTTTTCCTTGCCATTCGAGGTGCATGATTGTTCCACATGCATGAAGCAGATATTTGTACTGACTTCCACACTCCTTTTGCTTCTAGGGGAGATCATGCTCCATACTAAGAATAGTTTTCCTTTACCAAACTGAAACATTCGAATGCTTCATTTTATACATATCTGAATTTCTGTAACTACAAAATTGTCTGGTAATTTCTTTTCATATTATTTTATACCTTACTTTGTGTTGTATACTGTGGGTTTGTTTCATTAAATTCTATGTAACTTTTTGAGTAATCATGATTTTCTCTAACCAGTGTAGTTTGTAATACTAAGTAACTTGCATCTTTCTTTTATAGAAAATCATGAATGTGTGGAAGCTTCCTGATATCGTAATTTGAATTGATGAGAATATATGTGTATTTTTCTGATACTAATAGTGTATTTTACTTATTTATGTATGTTATTCTTTTAGTCAGTATAATATTCAAGATGATGACTGACATTGAGGATGATGATAATTGGAAGGTCGTAGAAGAGGAAGTAGATACTGATAATGATAGGTTGGTTTAGATATTTGATATAATTTATCAAACTTCAAAACTATCAACTCTTATTTTTTATATTATCATTAATATATTTTATATTATCAACTCTTATTTTTTTAAAGGAAGCCTGATATCCCTTTCCCAGTGTTTTATTGAAAAGTGGTAGAGTTATAAAACAATTGGGTTGCACCCTAGCTGCAGCGTGTGCAGTGGTGGGGTGTCTCACTGGGAAGCTTTTAATGAGAAACACCTGAAGCTAAAATTAACTCTGCATTCAGTCAATATATTTTTTATGTAATACCACTTAATAAATTTTTTAAAAATTATACTGTTACATGGAGCTAGTATAAGAATTATTGGTTTTATTTTATATGTTATATTATTTCATGTGATATGTATTATCTGTATTTCTATATACAGATGTTGTGAATCCAGAATTATTATTTACACTGTTCTGGAGACTAAAAGTATTAAATCATTTAAAATACATGCAAACATTTTGGTAGATCTGCACCTCTAAAAACAGAGGGTACTTTTGAATTATGAATTTTAAGTACAAGCAATTGACTAAAACATCTAGCAGCAATAGAGGCTGTAAATTTGTATTGACTTTAATTCGTGCCATTGCTGGTTAAAAATGATGAACTAAAGAAGTTTTGTAAAGAAAAACAGTAAAGGAATAAAAAATTTCTTAGCATAGTCTCAAAATGCCACATTTCTGATAAATGTGTTATGGCTTGTTTATAAGTGGTTTAGGAAATAATATTTCGAAAATGTGCACGGAGAGAGATTAGAATATAAATTTTGAAGTAATAAAGAATGAGTTGAATAGTTAAAAAGCAGATTATTTCTAAAACTTAAAAAGAAATTAAAAGTAGATAGAACAGTTGTAACAGCAGATGTAAAAGAACTTGTTTGTGCACTATTATAAGTATTATTGCTAAATTAAAAATTTAAGCATAGAAAGGAATTAAATTTTCAAACAAGTATTATTTTAAAGCAATACTTAAGGTAAACCAACATTTTTTTATTTGCGATTTCCAGTTCTTTCATATAAAAGTTATCTATTTTGAAAGGGTTGTGGTCATGGTTAACATTTTAGTTGTGTAGCTTTACATGAGATAGTCAGGTTCTTTTTATCTGTCCGTTCTGTCTGATATTTTTCAAAAAATGTTATAACTTGTAATACGTAGTTTCAGTGAAAGAAGTGAAGAATTTTGGGAATATTTTAGGAGGCTCACTATTGCATCTTTAGTCACTCAGATATTGCATCGATTTAAGTGTGCTTTGAATGAGCTATATTTTGTTTTAAAGATCTTAGCTGCACATTCAACATTTCTATTTAATGTTCTAAAATGCTTTTTTTTTTCTGAACATAGTTCTTTGTTTCGATGTGATTGCTTTTTCAGTTTCTTTCTGTAATCATCAGCATAAAAGGGGTTCTATAATATACTTTGCAATGTGTTGTTGTCTGCCCTAGAAAGCTTTTACAGTTGCTGCTTTACGTATAAACCTGCAGAATTTTCAAAAAGCTTTATATTCTTTGCACTCTCAGAGTCGTCAACCCTCCCGATTTCTTACCATACTCCCATCAACCCAATTTTCAACATATTTCTCCCGATTTTTTCGTATTAAAATTTTCACGATTTTTTATGTAGCTTGGTTTAATGCATCATTATTTGCATCCAAACAAATGGTTTTTATCATCTGGAAATGCTTGGTTTTTCTTGAGATTGCCCACCAGCGGCCAAAAGACGCTGAACACTGGTAGTTCGGTCCGAGGTTCGAATCCCATGAACGGGCTGGCTGCATGGGCGTTTTCGTGGTTTTCTCCACGTGTAACGTGTATATGAGCCAGTTTCCCTTAGGAAGTCCACCACGAAGGCATCCCTCCCTTTAGTCAGATAGCCCTCGTATTCTTTGTCATAATTGAATAACCTAACCTAACCTTTTCTTGAGATTACATATAAAAGAAAACCAAAGTTGTTTCATCAGAGACATGCTAGCGTGCTTCTGCTTCGTGTGTGAGAGCACGTGTCCGAAAACATGTTCCAGTTCTCCAAGCTTAGTGAACTGTCTAGAATAATGTTGGCCGTTCTGGCGGCAATTTCCCAAAGCAATGCAGAGTGAGAGAAGATTTTCTGTACTGTTACTAAAATAGGACTAAATATGGATAGAATATTTGTTATGCTGCATTAGAAAAAATTTTATTAGCAAGCAAAAAGCAGGCCGAAATCAGTTTCTTTTTATTTTTTAATGAAAGCTAAATTTGGCAGTGTTCTTAGCATTTGTACAGAAGTTGATTTGTACAAAAGTATTATTTTTCTGTTAAAACTTGCAAAAAATAAAAATGTTTTTTACATTAAAGTATATTTTTGCATTATTTGCCCTCAAAATTTTAGCTCCTCAATGTTAATTGAATTTGGTATAGATTTATAAATATCTTTTTTTATTAAATTTATGATTCTTCTTTCACATTTTGAAACATAGAACATATCAAATAACATTCGCCCATTTTTTATGATTTATTTTTAAATTTTTATATTTATTTGTATATTTGGAATTTGATTTATCTTTTTCATATTTTGCAAAACTTTAACGAATTTTTTTATGAACAAACTCAAATGATTTAAATGCGAGCAATGGCAACATTCTAGAGGGGGGGGGAACCTTTTTATCTAAAGCACATGGAACTGTGTATCAGAAATTCTAAAGATATACTTATTTTAAAATTATTTTGCGATATTGCTGTTGAAATGAATTTTATGGTTTAAGTGGGAAGAACATGATATTTAATAAATAAAGGTAACACACAAAACGTTAAAGTCCCGTTGGACGTAGTTTAAAATCTGAAACCTTTCAGTCCCCCCCTCCCACAGTGTACCTGCTTAGCATAACTCATGAACAATTAGTCATAGAATGTTGAAATTTTGTATATGGGTCTGCTGTAGCATCTAATTTTGCACTTTTTATTGCTATCAGGGAAACCAAATGTGCATTTCATAATTATATACTTCCGATTACAGAAGTGTATTAAATGATGAAAATGTTCATGTATTGGCAGTGCCAATTTTTTTAAATTAATTTTTGACAAATAATGAAGTTTATTTTAATGCTATCTTCTGGTTCCTATACATTTAGAAAAGTTTTATACATCATTGTGAAAAATAAAATTAGAAATATGACCCCTGTTAAAAAAAAACACTGACTGGGATATTTAATTTCAAAGTCTGCAGGTTTAGATGTCATTTTTCAACTTGCCTTGACAGATTGGTTTATTAAATTAGAATAATTTGAGGAAATAATTTAAAGGAAGCGCTGCAAAAAATGTGTATAATTTAATAGGCCCAAGTGTTGTGATGTCCACATCATATTTTTAAACCTTTTGAAATTTGAGCTATTTAGCTTTTTATTTGTTTTGGGTCAAAATGTAAATATTGGCATGAAATCAAGTTAGAGATCGAAATAGCTTTGTGAAGAGAATGACCAGTTAAACTGAAAAAAAATACAGAATTTTTTTTTTCACAATTATTTCAAAGTATATGAACCTCCATAGACTTGCATAAACTCCGCATTTGTCAGTCGTAGGTTTGACGAAATTGCTTCTCGCACTCAACATAATTTACAACAAATGCTTTACACTATGTCTTAAAACTATTTTCGTAATACATATGTCTTCACTGCCTCTCTCCAATGAACATGTACGACTATTGCTTTTCCCTATACAAAATTTAAAAAAAAATTTTGCTTTGAACTATAATTATCTGTTATAGAAGAGTGTTCACAGAATTGCGTGTGATAAGTAAAAATGCATGTAAGACCTCTACTTTTTAAGAAAAAAAGCGTACACCAAAATTAGAGCCAAAAGTGGTACCATCATCTTTACTTAACATTTACATGTGTATGGAAACTGATATTGCCAAAGTTGAAAAATTGTGATTTTCTTAAAAATCGACTTTCCCCAAAACTGAGGATGATAAAACTAGATTTTAGATTGCTTTTTAGCTCACCGAGATCTATCCGAATCAGCTAGTGGGTATTACCACGCAAGAATTGAACAGTATAGTTTGGCACTGTGGCCACCCCACGAAACGGACCACTAATTCAAGGCTGCCGCATGAAAAGAACAATGAATATCCAGGTCACCGTCAATGTGTTAAATAAATTATTTATTTATCTTTGAATTTTGTATCTTAAAATTGTGTTTATTTTATCTTAAAGCTGCTAAACACTGGTAATTAGACTGCTGGGTTCATGCTGACTACGTGAGAGTTTTCATGGTTTTCCCTGTTTCCCTTTGTGTAATGTAGATACAGGCTGGATTTCCTTAAAGAGCTCTCCAAAAAGCTACCTTTACTCATAGGGCGCCTTAATTACCTAACCTCAATTAAAGTTTTTAAATTTTCTTAGCATCATAAATTGTTTCTGTTATTGTTTTGGAATGAATATATTAAGATTCCATTCTGTTCTGTTATATTTTCTGGATTATTAATCTGTTCATAGTGTTTGATTTATTATTTTTTCATTGAGAACTGAAGGATAGCTGTGTATTCTTGAGATATTTTTCATTACTTCCTGGGAAATGACCGAAAAAACGTTTTAAAACACATTTCAGATAAAATGCTGCTTCAGAGTTCGTGCGGTCCTTAAGTCCATAGATTTTTTTTAATTGGTTTTTGTCCTTAATTTCGGCCAAAATTTGGCAGAAGGTCCTTAATTTTTTTAATCATCTGAAATTTCAGTCTGTTTTTACAACTACCAATTTGAGTGTGAATTAGCATTTTGGAGGAATATTTTTGCCAATTCACTGACAAATATGGTTATTTTTTTAATGGACCTCGTAGGTCATAATTTTTCATATTTCTAATACAAACGGTGGGTAATTCTGGGAGAGAAGTGAAACAAAGATTTCAAAATTATTTCATTTTTCCTAATGTAGAGCTTTGCTTTGGGAGATGTAAATTCTTTTATTAAAGGGTTCTAAATTTGCCGACTTATCAACAGTTTGGCAATTTTAAGATCAGTTTCTATAGAAAATTTTTAATTGAGAGATCGGAGAATTTTTCATCACTTTTTTAAACATAACATTGATAAATTTCATTATAATCACGATAATACATTGAAATCATATCCAAGAAATAACATTAAAACATGTTCATTTCTTTTATAAAATGACATCACTTTCCATTTTTCCAGTTTACTATATTCTAAATCTGAAAAATAAATAAGGTTGTTGCATCAGGTTCATCTATTACAAAAAGTAATTAAAAGTCTCTTACCTGATACATCTCCAGGATTCCGGACGCCAGGCTTCTAATAAAATCGTTATCTTCCCTAAGAGGTTTCTTTCAAGTAAGAGGCCATCTTGTCTTTATAGTTTATTTACAGAACTACTGAATTACACTATTAACAAAATATTTCATATATTATTACATTTAGATGTTTATCAAGGCAGAAGTTTCGTCTTGACGCTACGCAGTGAGCGTTGGAATCTAGCCTCAGTTCTCAGACCTCGGTCAGAGAAAGAAAAGGAAGAATGCCCGCCATCTGGTGGCAAGAATGGGACATCCTCCCACCTTTGATTTTACATCAATGAGATGGGAAAATCAAAACTAAATTTTAAGCATATTAACAATAAATCAATATTTCAAGTACAACTTTTACAAATAGGAAAATTACCAAATGCTCTAATATTATACTTACAAAACAGTATTACACATCTAAACAACATCCAGATAACATATTTCAATTCACTATAGTTTGGACACTTAAACGTCTAAGCTACTCAAAAGAAACAAAAAAAAATTAGTATATCAATTCAAAAATACGTTACAGGTTTTATAGTATTACGTCCATATCTAGTTCGATAGTTCATATCACTGTCCAACTCATTGGTAGAGTTCTTTCTATTCAGAGTCAAGTCACTAAACAAGTTAGATCTATCAAGTTCGAGAGGGTAAATACGTTTCACAGGTCTTAGGAGCTCACCTGTTGCAGTTTTCACTTTGACAACACACACTTCTTTTCCAGGATATGTTTCTATAACACGACGTAATGGCCAATCTATTCTCTTCTTATTGTCGCTGCTGACAAACACCAAGTCATTTTTATTAATAGTCCCAGTAGATCGTTTAGGTGGTCTTTGCACTAGGAGAGCTAAATATTCATTACGAAATCTTTTGCGAAAGTGTTCTCTTAAGTTCTGCAAGAACTTGCATCGTTTTGTCAGATTGATGGTATCTAGGTGATCTAAGTCTGGTACACCGACGTCATGCACATCTTGCAGAAACATTGAAGGAGTCAGTACCGTAAGATCATTTGGATCTTCTGAAAGGTATGTAAGGGGCCTTGAGTTAATCACCGATTCGATATCACAAAGTATAGTTAACATTTCCTCGTAAGAGACACAGGACTTTCCAAGAACATTTCTTAACATCTTCTTCACTATTTGTATCAATCTCTCCCTCCAACCGCCCCACCATGAAGCAGTTGGGGCATTAAACTTCCACTGTATTCTCATAGTAGTTGAGTGGCATTCTATTTCTTTCCAAGCTATTGATCTTAATAGATTTTCAGTTCCAACGAAATTAGTGCCATTATCGCTGTAAATGATTCTTAGATGGCCTCTTCTAGCAATAAATCTTCTTAATCCCAAAATGTTCCCGTTTATTGATAAACTTTCTATCAGCTCAAGATGTAGCGTGCGATAGACTGCGCAAGTAAAGAGCAAGATCCATGCCTTTTTTCCTTTCTTCAAATAAAGAGGTCCGGTTACATCGAATAAAGAGGTCCGGCTAATAAAGAGCTTCAAATAAAGAGGTCCGGCTAAATGCGTTTGTCTCCATTTTTTAAGATTTTTTCCCTTTTTCAAGTGTTTTTAGTGATTTTTGTCGAAATTTTAGAATATTTCGCCAATTCAGCGATTTTTGCCAATTGCATCGTGTTTTACCGTCAACTACCGACTACTTCGACTCCAGTAACCTGCGATTTCTCCCAACTCGCTGCTTAACCAGCCAATCCAATGCGCTGAACTTGTTTCTCCCCCTCTTTTCTTTGGCGCCAGATT
>KK115089.1:260998-336980 GCA_000611955.2 Stegodyphus mimosarum | reverse complement strand
TTTGTTGTTTGTTTGAACGTGCTACGAATTTTCTTAATATGCTGTTGTTACGAAATGAGTTCAAAAAAACCGTATTCTCAATATTTTCGGCCTGCCTACAAAGCCGAATTTCCAACAATTAAAGAATCCTTCAAAGGAAATCACTATGCATTTGGCAACGTGTGCGACTTCATGTTAAGTCTAAAAAGCATGAAGTTAAAGCTTCGGCTTAGACAACGTCAAAGAAAGTGGATGATTTTTTTTCAAATTCGGCTACGAATTTGGATACCGATGTCACTTTAGTAGAGTGTTTGTTTACTGCATTCCTCATCGAACACAACGTGCTGCTAAGCGCTGCCGATGACGCCGATCAACTTTTCAGACGGATGTTTCCTGACTCCAAGATTGCTCAGAAATATGCTTGTGCTCGCACGAAAACATCTGTTGTAAACGAAATTGCTTGCGATGCACAAAGTAAAACGATAGCTGCACTCCAGAATTCAGCATTTTTGGTGTCAATCGATGGCAGCAACGACAGCGATTAGAAGCTTTACCCCATCGTTGTCACATATTTCTGTGATGTTTCTAATGAAATGAAAACTCATCTTTTGTGTCTTCCATTGTTAAATGGAGACGCTACGGGTGAAAATATTGCATCCTTGTGCTTTTGGAATTTGGGAAGATATAATAGGTTATGTCAAGTTATTTGAGAGTGGAAAATATGCAAAAATAACTTGCAAATCATACGAAATAATAAGATGCAATTAAAGACGCATTAATGTCTGTAAAATCCTCCCCCCCCCATTTGTGCCTGAATTGGTCAAACGATTTTTGTATTGATGTGATGAACCACTTGTTCCTTTTATTTTTTCTTTTGATTTACACAAATTGGTAAAGCAGTTTTGCAGAATTTCAAAATTATAAAAGAAGAGTACATGCTAAAAACCACTTCATCACTGAAATATTTCTGCAACTTTGATTTTTCTGAGGAAAGTGTTGTTAATGAAATAAAAATTAGTTCGGGATCTAGGGCTTAAGCTCTTGCAAGAACTATACACTGAAAAAGAAATCATGGATAAAGATTACCTTTCTCTTAAACATGACACACAAACTTTTATTTTACAGCTGCTCGAAAAGCTAATGGAGAAATGCTCAGTTAATTATTCACTAATTTGAAACAAGCACAAAAGCGTACATGAAAATTATATTGAAGCATTTTTCCCAAAAAGGTCACATTGCAGAAGAAGACTGCGGTAATATTCTTTTGGAATACTCCGATTTCATACTTTTTTCACACATTAATGAAAAATACTTCAAGTTATGAGAAACAATTAAAATTATTTTTTACCATGGGCAGGCCTCCCTTGAATGAGGATGTAGTATCAATAAAAATTTAGAAACAGAAAACTTCATACATTGCCGAGCATATAGTTGTGATTATGTGAAACATGCTGTTGGGATCCACAATGTATCAGTTACAAAAGAGATGAGAGCGGTAGCTTCATAGCATCGGTTATATTTGGAAGAGCAAGGGAGGGGGAAAAATTATTCAAGATTTAAAAGGAGGAATGCAGATTCAACAGATAATTGATTTCCCTTAAAGGAAAAAAAAAACTCTCAGGAAGAGAGGTTAAAAGTGCTTGAAAATGAAGCAAATGACCTTGCTGAAAAGGCTGAAGGTACAAAAGACTTGAATCTTTTAAATAAATCTAATGAAATGTTAAAAATTATTTGTGCAAAACAAGCTGTGTTAAGAGAACTTGATTCATATTCAGACATTAATGAAAAGAGACAAAAGTAATGTCAAAAATAAAATATTATTACTCATTAATAAGCATAAATGTTTTTTCTTGTTTCTTTTTTTTATGCTGTAAAGTGCTTTGCAGGAATATAATAAATATGGTTTATTATTTATTTTCTCTATTTTAAACTGAAATTTCATTATTAAATCTTGTAATATAGTTTAGTTTTGTATAGTGTTTTTTTTTTTCTTCTTCTTATTGTAAACTAGTTCAGTACATTGAACTGTTATTTAAAATGTGATTGTTTTTCATGGTTGAGAAATGCTCAGTCTCTCTCAATAAATATTGAATTTCTCATATTTTAAATTAAATGTTTCATTTTTTTCAAGGTTATGCAGTTGTCCATATGTGTAATTAAACAGGTGCTTATTTTTTAACTAAAATGTGGCTACCAACCTTGCTAAATTTTAATGCATTTTCTTATTTTCATTATGTGTTTGTTATTATTAACTATGATTTGTATATGGTATAAAAAATAAGTATTTCCATAGCATGAATCTGAACATATGTTTTAATGTTATATATGTTTAAACATATATATATTTTTTACTGTGTCTTGTGATGCCCTTCTAATATGAAATTCTGTTAATATAAATTTAGAGTGAATAAAATAGAATTTGGGCTCTAAATCTACGGAAACTTGAATGTTTGAATTAAAGCTCTCTCATATAATATATTCCTCTTTATATCAAGTATTCTTTTCTTGAATTCTGCATATATGGTGTGGTTCAGAGAGACTGCATAATTTAAGTGTCTCTTCAAGAGTTGGCAGTAAAAATGTATCCAGTGTAATAAAGTTATTAAATTGTTTTGGTCATATGATAAGAAAACGCCTAGAGGGAATGCCTAGAAGGAAAAAATGGGGGGTCCAGCTGAAGTATTCAAATAAAAAATAGCCACCATTAAAAAAATGTGTTATGTAACTGAATTAGTTAACCCTCTCCTTAGTCAAACTTACTCATTATTAAAAGATTTGGGTGTTAAAATTAATTAGGTTTATTATGCAAATTATCAAAAGATACTTTTTATAATAACTAGGCATGAGTATATGGGATTCAAATTTCCTTTTCTAAAAGTATTAAGATTGAAAACTGTTTGGTTGACATGCAGGGGTGGGGCATTTTAGTAAGCTTTAGCACACAAAGTAACACTTGTACAAAGTAAATATCTTAGTTCCCTTAAAGGTGGTGATGCATTTAGAGCAATCTGTTAGGCACTAAATCCAGCAGGAGGGGGGAAAAATTGTTACAACCCTTAAACCATTCCTGAACAGCACCATTCAAATTATCATTGTTGCATGGATGTGAACCACACAAATGCTACTTTGTTTTTAGGGGGGAATCACTGGGGGCCAGATCTGGTAAACAGAAGCTCAAATTTCTGCATGGTTCAGTAGCAGTCTGGGAAATCTGATCCTTAAGTGATAAACTGATATACAAAAGCAATTCTTTTAGTTTCTCTAATGCATTTTGGCTTGCATGTACTAGATGGGAATCAAGAGGTTGGCATAATAAACGCTTGTTATTGCAATATTATGTGGTATGTAATCAATAAGCAGTGGTGACAAAAATTGTGCCGAAATTCTTGCTACTAGATATATGTGATCTAAAATGTTTGATCAGACAGATCTAAGATCATAGTGGTGAAGACATATTTCATCTTCTGCAACTTATACTCATCTGGTGTAAATCTTTATCAACCTCAGCTTTTCATGAAGAAATTTTTCTCCTGATCTATCACTGCTGTCCGCTTCCATTGCAGTATCTATTTTGCAACATTTTATGACTTTAGTATGCATTTCTTCATTTGTCACATTCAGATTGTGGCCTGGTCTTCAATGATATTATGTTTTCGTCTGTTCAGAAATGGGTGCCCACTTTTGATGGTGGCATAAGAAGGTACTATATTTGAGAGTGTTGCATTCTTTGTGTCAAAAACTTAATTCTTCGAATGATGTTTATTTTCAAGATATTTTGGAATGATAAATTTAACTGCCTTTTAAAAATAATCACATCACCTTTATTTGCTGACCGTTTTGTAGTTCCAAATAATTATTGACAAATTCAACAACCTCTTAAAAATAAAATCACAATGGCATTATATGCTTTCCTTTTTTATACTTCCAAAATGGTAATGCAATCATTTTCTAATGTTTTCTCATCTCGTAGGTATTTTTAGGCTTAGAATATATTGAACAACCTTCATAGTACAGTCTCTTAAAACTGATTATTTTCTGTTTCTTTTTTTGTGCAAGAAAGTGATTAAATTCACAATTTTTGCCATTTTTTATGTCAATTTTGCATGTTATAAACCTCGTTTTGATGATATTTAAAAGGATAAAAGAGCAGCTTTCTAAGTGGAATATTCACCATAGAGGGCATTTTTTTAAATCCGAGTTCTGTATATTTTTAGTGAAATGTGTTGTATCACCAAACTTTACACTCTTCACTGTCAGCATTGCAAGATGAAAGTTCCTTGTGCACCTGTAACCTTGAACCACTGAATGTCGTGTGGCTGAGCGTCTTTTGCAGTTCAGCCTAGCAGGCAAAAATAATTCTTAAAATATCTGCTTTTCAGTGTAATATTTGGAAACTTGCTTATGCTATTTACGTTTGTTAAACAGAAAATCCTGATATGTAAAATAAAAATTCAGAATAAGTTAATATGGAATGTTAGTAATAATTACTGTATTTGCACAATTATTTCTGTACAGTAATGAAGGAAAAAACTTAAGAATTTAAATGTTGGTGATTATTATGTCCTGTGGTCCATATTTACATACAAAAGTCATTTGCACTCAGTGAAACATTTCTAAGTCATGAAAATGTGTTTTACATTCATAGGATAAAATAATAAATAATATCCATAACGAGACTAACACTCAAGATATTTCATCCAGTAAGGTTTCATAACATTGTGGCATGATATATGCGCATGTAAAATTTGAAATAAAGCATTCCGTTTCAGTGTATCAAATATGATATGTAGTGTGTGGGCCATCGGTGACACTTCACACCCACGTCGTATTTAATACAGTGTGCCCACAGAAGGAAACGAGCATATTATATGATGCACTGGGAGGAAAGAAATTGAAGCCTGCTTTATTTAATTTGTATTATAGAGTTCATAATGAAATGAATATCCATGTTCAAACATCCATGTGTGCACTATAATTTTTCCATATATATGAATGGGAGTAATTTAGGTACTGTTGCATTATCTACCTAAAAGTGTATGTATCTGGCAACCCACTAATGATTCATGCTTATTATTATTATGCCACCATCTATCTTTGTGATGTGGTGGTAATGCAATAAGTTTTGAAATTCGTGGATTCTGTGTTTTGCTATTAAAGCCTGTCCACATGAGTGCGAGAGACGCAAGTGACACAACGAAATGCACATCGTCCAAACGAGGACGCGAGCGAAGTCTGCATTTAACCAATAGAATTATTGAAGAGAAAAGGTCACGGGACACTCGTAGAAGGCTGCAAGTTTAAAGTGTTTCATCTTCTGTTTCGTAGTTTGGTCAGAAGAATATCACTCTCAATTCATTTTATAGTGAAATTTTGTTTATTAAGCAATTTAACAACTCTGATAGTAAGATTAAACAGTTATTATATGCACAAATCAGTGTTATGCTAATTAAGATTTATAAAATTATTTTGGTGGATTTATAAAACAGTCTATAAAGAGAATTAATTCACTTGAAACACCATTCACCATATAATAAAATCAACTTCATATTTTTTAATCTGTCCTCCATCCCTTGGCTTCTTGTTTATGTATGGTATGGGACAGGGTTGCCACGCTACCTGGAAAACCGGAAAAAGTAAGGGAATTTGAAAATTGACCAAAAAAGTCAGGGAATTTGAATATTTTAGTCTAAACCTGAAAAAGTCAGGGAATTTCATACAGCGATCCCCCCAAAAAGCTAGTTTTCCGCCAACGTTAGAAGCTGATCATTTTCTTGGTGCGCGTTAGCATCACTCGGGCAGCTGGCATAGAGCCAATTCTTGCAGCTCCAAACAGATTGTCTTTTAGAAAGGCAAAGCAAGTTTCCAGTAACTTTGGTTCCCAGTTACCTGGAGAATTGAAATACTCGCATGCGCATGAGTGCATAATGAACTAAAGAAAATACGTATTCTTGTATCGAAGAAAATCGGTTTAATCTTAGTACAGTGGTACCATGCAGGTTAGAATAGCCTCGGTGTATGCTACACACTGGATTTGGCGACATTATGATGAGCAGCAAAGATGCCATTTTGGTGTTGGCGGCAATTTTCAAAATCGTGCCAAGACCGTACCGTATAGAGGATTTTACCGGAAAATCTGTTAAATAATTTTCTTTTTAAGAAATGCCTTATTTGTCATTTTGCAGTAAAATAAAAAAATAGTAATCAGTCATCTAGGCTAACCATTTAATATAATTATATTCGCCAAAATATCATTGATTATTGTATTCAGTTTTTTAATGTTATTCATATCAGTTAATGTTGCTTCTACCCCTTAAATTTAATTATTATTAGTAAATAATACTTTCAAATTTCAGGAAATTTTCTCTGGCGTAATCCTGAAACTAATTCTAGCAGTATGATGACATAACATCACAAAATCCAATGCACATATTTTTTGCTTATGTATTCAACTAAATAAATATAAAATACCTGAATTTATTTTTAAAATATTAAATAGATTTCTTTCTTTCGTTTAGCTGCAAAATGTCAGTGGAAAAAAAAAAGACATTTTTTATCCATATTGAGCAGATTCTGATCTCAATTCTTCAGTGGAGAAAGCAACTCCTATTATAGTTATAATAGTAATCTTTGAGGATAATATATAAGTCGTATCTAATTGCCAATTTTTTGTGATTTCAAGTGGTACCATAATTATTTTACCTCTTAGCACACCCAAAGTGCATTACGCGGATAGACTGGAATTTTCTTAAAACACACCTGGAAAACCTGAAAAAGTCAGGGAATTTCATTCTCCTGTTTGAGTGGCAACCCTGATGGGAATCTGTGTAACAAGAGTGTTCTATAATTTTATTATTCTGCATATGTTATTCCACAAATAAATTCGAAGAAAAAAGTTCGTCCAATAAAATTTCTAAAGATATATTGTTTTTAAATATTTTAGCAGAATGACACGTTAGCCCAAATGCTCTCAAAATGTCTATGTGCCTGTAAATGGGGGGGGGACGCGCATTTGGAAGTAATATAAAACCTGAAAGCTTTCAGATTTTTTTTGTTTTTCTTTTTATTATTTATTATTTTTATTCATTTTTGAATTTAGAATAAAATTTTAATTTTGGGCAGTTTATGTAAAATTATGTGGAGAATAAAATATGCAATGAGGTAAAAATAAAGAAATAATTTTTGCAAGAGATGCATATATATTATTACATAATGGGTTAATGCTTTCTGTTTATATCGCGCTTTTTAAAACTAAATTGAAAGCAATAATAATAATAGAGAATAAGAAATGAAAACAATAATAAATAGATAAAATAAGAATAAAATTATTCGTGATTAGATATAAGAAACACGTTTCAAAATGAGGAAAGATAGTTTTAATTTACAAATGATTACAGGTAAGGTTCGAACTCGCAACCTGTCCCTTTGCAGTCGAGTGCGCTGACCACTCAGCTGCAGGTAACAGCAACTTGTACGAAAAATAAAGTAACAAGTAGATGGCACAACAAAGATTTTTAATTAATATTGAATAAATGTCTATCGTATGACTTAAGTTGTAACTATCCTTTCAAATTTCGTAACTGTATTTTATTGAATACTCTTTCACAGTCAACTGCTTTATTTAAAAAGTTGTTATATTATTAAGTTAGTATTTGTTGTATTTAATATTGGGATACTTATACAGTTTCTTGTTATACATGAAATAACGAACATCTGTAATAATTAAGGAGAATTTTGTAAGGCAGAAAAATTGATTTCGTAGAAACTAATTTATTTAGGTTCCTGTTACTTCCGGTGTTACATACGGGTGAAGCATATGGATATACTGGTTGGACGATTGTTTATAAATATACAGTTTTCACCCTTAATGAGAATTTGAAATTTATACCAATCTATATGATTTGAGGGAATTGGGGATGCTGGAAATAATGCTGATGATTTTATTTCTGTGGACAGTTACAATCTCTTTGGAAAAAAACTCAACCTATGTGATTCCGACCAATGCTGCGCAGCTTTGGTCCCAATGCCATATTGAAAATTGTAAACCTTTTTTTTTTTTTTTTTTTTTTAAAATATGGTAGTAATAGAGTAGAAATGTGCATTATATGAAGTTAGTTTGGGGAATCCTTTGACGTTTTGTAAGTTAAAACAGGTTATGTGTACTTGGAGAGTGGTTGTAATTTGCTCTGCAGTGACGAGACTTTTGCATCTCTCTGATTTCTTAAGTTGAAACAAATCATGGTGCACATAACAGAAGACAAAAAAAAAAAAATTATTATGTGTATTTGTTGTGTCATTTTGAGTATGCTAGATATGTGTTGGATTTAATTTTTTGTATTATATTATGGATGTTTCTTGCTCTTTTAATTTCGTGAATTTGCTGCTCTTTTATGCAATTTTTATCACCCTGCCGTTTTTCAAAACTGTTACTCTTTTTTCATGTGTTAGGTTTGGAAAAAGTTAATCAGTGGCAGTTGACAACTTTGCAGGAGGGTTGGGTGGATAAGCAAAAGTATCAGAATTTATCTTCATTTTATATTTAGTGTTGTTAAATATAAAACCCTTAAATTAACAATTGCTTTGTAAATTTAAGGGAGGAAAAAAAGTTTGAAAATTGATTGAGGTCTGTTAAGCTGTATCAGTTGAGATACAATGCAATAATAATACTTTTGCTTCATTATTTACTCTTGAATTTTCGATGTTAAAGAGAAGAGGGGGAAAAGATGATACAAACAGAAATCATCACACAGAAATAATATCATGTAACTCCACAAATATGTTAATAAAGCAAGCTAATTATAAGTTACCAAAGAGGAAAGAATCCACATTATAACATTTTGAAGAAATGGAGAAATGCTGAATGAATGCTTTTTGTAATGGGGGATTGTAATTCATTATTACGCTGATCATATATCCGTAACTTAAATGCTTAACTGAAGTTCCAAGGAGATTGTATTCTGCAGAATTTAGTTACAAAATTAGTTTTATACCATAAGTTTTTTACTGTTTACAGCTTATTATGGATAATTGTGAAGTTGTAAAACATGGTATGTTACTAAGTAGTAATATTATACAGTGTCATTGTTTTAAATAATGTAAATACTTCTAGAAAATGACGGAGAATAGACTCATCATATAATAAAGTAAAAAAGATATGTAGTGGTTTTTGTCAAGTTAGAGTTGCATAAATTTTTTCTATTTTAATTAAATGATGTGATAGGAGTGAAATTTTCTTTTAATTTTAATTTAATAATATAAAATTATGCTTTTGTTTTATTTTCAAATATATGCTTTTCTCCCAGACCTTGTTTCATGGTAAATATTAATATCTTCTTAATTGCAGTAATCCAATTGTTGGTGAAGCTTGCTTAGATCGCTTAGCCTGCTCATTAGGTGGGAAAACTATTCTTCCTTTAGTTTTGAACTCTTTGCCTCAGATGCTAAATTCGAGTAAGTATTCCTGTGTTAGTATATTTTGAATGAATCCTGGATCTGCATTGACTGAAAAACACAATAGAAATGTCTATCTGTATATGTGCTGCATGATATATATTAAAGAAATTAAGTTTTAACCTTAACCTTACAATGATAAAGTTGCTAAGTAGCTTGTTTGAGTATAAATAGGAGGGAAAATGATTTACTCAGTAGAATATCTAAGAGTTAATACAGTAGGCCATGCTTGTATGAATGAGGTTAATGCTATCATTCAGGTAATGTTTCCAAATTGCTTAAGTCCCACCTATTTGTGTATAAAAACATAGGAAGTGATCTCTTATTGTTATTTAGGCAGTTAATGTGAAAACTTGTCGCTAAGTAAAAGAGAAAGTTGCCAAATAATGTCAGTTCAGCATAAAAATCGACAAATGATAGTGAAATGTTGCCAAGTAAGGGATTAACTTGCCAAACAGCTTGGTTTTGATTCAACTAAACTATGTGCAAAGGTACTTGTTTTCCCAGGTTTTAGGCAGATCAACTGGACTAACTTCATTAAGATGAAATTCTAGATGACCTTTCTTTTACACTTCAGAAAAAAAATCTCTGCTTTGTATTGAGCTTTACATTTTGAAGAATGTTTTGCTGTGTAAAATGCTCATACTTCATTTAGTTATGTTTAATCATCTTCAATTATGGTGCTGTGAATTAATGTTTCTTATTCCCTTTTACACAAGATTTTAAAGAATAAAAAAGGTATTGTTCACAAATTAGAGCAAAATGAAAGTTAAAAACTTTGTGGTCCATTGATGCTGCAAAAAGCTGAAGAATTAGTGTTGAAAATGGAGAAAGATAATTTTGAAGCAAAAGATATTTTGTTTAGCCAATGGACGAAAAGGGTATGTTTTCAAATGTATTAAAGATGCAGAGACTGCAATTACTGCAGATTTTCTATAGTTTGTATGGAAATTCCCTAAAAGCTATGAGTTGTGGAAAGTATTGAAAGGGGGTCAAAGAAAATGGTATGGAAAGTCAAATCACCTTATTCCTCCAGTGATTGGCAAAATGGTCATGACATATGTAAAAATGTATTAAGATAGTGGTCTTGCTGATTGTGAAGAGTCACCAAGTGTAGTTTAGCAAAGTCTGGTCTTTCATCTTTCCTTTCAAACACCCTGCAATGGGTGTTTGAAGGGTTTTTACCCAGCAAGTCACATTTGGTTATGTTACAGTGAGAAAACATGGGATGTGCTTCTTATGAGTTGTGATTAAACTCTAATCATCTGAAGTTTTTTAAATTAGGCACTTTCCACTAGCAACAAAGACTTTCAGTTGCACACTATCTATGAAAGAATTTTTTAAGGGGGGCAAAAATTGAACTGCATTTCGACCAAATTTAAGTACAAAAACTCTTGAAGCCGTTTCCATTAAAAAAGTAAACCCACAGGCACATGAAGCAAATGTAGGAAAAAATTATCTAATTCAGAACTTAAGCTTGTATAGCATGCTACTTATAAATTTTGCATTCCTAATGTATAAATGTTGATTATATGTATATTTTTCATCTCTGTCTGGAATATAAATTTTAAAAAATGTTATTTTCCTGCAAAAATTAAGAGTCCGAAATCCTTGAGGAAATATGGTGTATGGATTCTTATTTCCTCAATGATTATTTGTGATTTAAAATGTTTTCTCAATAATATATTAGCAGAGTTAGTGATACAGTAGAAGTCCAGAAATCCGCAATGCTTGGGACCAGAGGTTGTGCGGATTTTACGATTTTGCGGATTTGAGGACAGAAAAGCCGAATCATAATATTCACACTAAAAAGTGCAAAATAAATAAGGCATATTAGATACATTTTCGTAAATTATTATGTACAATAATATACGTTATTTTATTATATGCATTAAATTATTATATATATTATATTATATATATTAGTGATTACAGCAATATTTTAAAGCATTAAGGACATATACAATAGAGCTGCTTTGCTGCATATGCAATTTTCTTACTGTGGCGAGTTCAAAACAGAGCCAATGATTTCATCATCGGTTATCTGATATGCCAATGTTGGCTCATCTGAACACATCATCCATATTGAAAACTTCTGGGCTAAGATCTTTTTTCTGCCACTAACATAGAATCATTATTAGTCGGTAATTATGACGCCATGATTGGATAAATATTTTTTCTACGGTATTTCATTCTCCATTCTGAGGTTTCTGGAACTTATAAATTCGATATTTATATTTTGAGAGGCAGTGCAAATTTCAGGTCGGCGGATTTTTGGTATTTGACTGTATTTCTGCTTGAATAATAAAATGAAAATTTCAAATTAAATATGCATATAATTTACAAGAAGTATTTTTTATTCAGTTTTTATAATTTTGGATTATTAAATTTATTACATTTAATGGTTAAGAATTAACTGAAAATATATGCCTAACGTGCATATTTTTGAAGTTATGCTTTCCCCTAACATACATATTTATTTAAAAGTGGAGATATATGCAGAATATTGAAGGATCATGTGACTATCTTATGCTATGTCGCTACATTTGGTAAAAAAGAAAACTCATTTGTTTAAATTAAAAACTTTCAGCAATCAGAAAAGGGGGGGACAATCCCTTATAAGCTAGAAAGATATGGATGTCATCCATAATATTTACATTGTCTTTTGAAATGGGAAATATAACTTGAAGCATGGTGTCGTCGTTCTTATTGACAACTGCACAGTGTATAATGTAATTGTCTGTTTTCAGCGTATTAAAGTTGTATATTTTCCAGCAAATACCATACCCATAATTCAACCATGTGATCAGGAGAATACAATTGGATATAGAAAATGTAGTGAAAGTCATTTATCATTTGGGTTTACTTGGAATGGAAATGAAATGGGCCCGCAACCGTAGTGTATTGTTTGCGGTGAAGTTTATCCAATCAAAGTATGGAACCATCCTTTCTTAAAGGACATCTTGAATCTAAGCATGCCAATTTAAAGGATAAATCTGAAAAATATTTTTAAAAGGAAATTATCGCAGTTCAAAAATGGTAAACCAAGTAATGAAAGGTTTTGTATTTCTATTGAAAAAACTTTGAAAGCTACTTAACCTAGTAAGCCTGAGAATAGCCAAGACATAATTTTAACATTATTCAACGAAAAAAACTGTTAATTAACTTAATAATATTTCGTTAACAAATAAAACAGTAAGTCAATGAATTCATGAAGTGGCAAATTCCATATAAAGACACTTATTGAAAAAATAAAACAGACTGAGTACTTAACATTGCAATTGGATGAAAGTACTAATATAACGAACTTTGTTCAAGGTAGAGCAGTTGCAAATAAAACTTCAAACCAATTGACAGTTTTATGTTTGAGAGTGAATTCCTTGGAATAAGTGCATTACCGTAAGGCGTGACGGAGCTTGGGCTATAACAAGAAAGCATTCCGATGTTACTTCTCAAATAAAAAAAGGGGCACCGGAAACTAAATTTACTCACTGCTCCATTTTTATTGTTAAGCTTAGTAGCCAAAAAATGCCCGAAAACTTCAAAATCCATTTGAGTGAAGCTGTGAAAATTGTTAATTTCATTAAAAGCTGAGTTTTAATGTAAGACTATATACAATTTTATGCCAAGACATGGGCAGTGAACATGAAACACTTTTGTTACATTCTGAAATAACGTGGTTATCCAGAGGCAAAGCTGTAAATTGTCTTTTTGAACTTCGATCAGATATTCAAATTTTTTTCTGTGATTCAAAATTTGAATTCCAAAATTGTTTATTTAGTTAATTTATGGTTGGTGCTTTTAGCATATTTAGCTGATATTTTAAGTAAAGTTAAAATAATTAAATTTAAGATCATATGAGTAAAAGGTTAATTTGTTTACCAGTTGAGATAAAATAAATGCAATCATAAAAAAATTCGGGCTAATAATCTGTAGAGGTATTAGATCTTTTGGAAGCAGGAAATGTGAAAAAGGAGCAATGCCATCACCGGAACTCGAACCACTTACCTCTCGAATACGCGCTGAACGTGCTGACCACTACACCACGAAGGCATTCCAAGAAGGTGGGAGAAATACCTTTGAATCAAATAATTAGATAATAATAGTTTAAGCTTTTTACCACATTTAGAAATTTTCCTAATAGAAAATAATTTGAAAATTAAAAAAAAATTATTGATAAATAATTTCAACATGTATTTTCCCAAGAATTATGAAAAAGAAAATTGCGTTAGAAATCCATTTTATTCAAATGTACCTGAAATTTTCTCTCTTGACAAAAAAGAGCAATTGATAGAAATTTCCAGTGATCGAACTCTAAAGGAAGATTTCAAAAATAGCACACTTGTTAACTTTTGGATGAACTGAAAAAAAGAATTTAAAGGCATTTGAAATAAAACTATTACATTTGTATTGCTTCTTTGCATAACCTATTAGTGTGAACTAGTATTTTCTTCCATGTTATATTTGAAAAATTAATACAGAACAAAATTAAAAATGGATCCTAATTTAGGGTTAAAACTAAGTGATATAAGACCAGACATAAGGAAATTGATCTCTCTTAAACAGGCCCGAGATTCCACACTAAATTTTAGAATGGAGGTATTATAACTTAAATTTTAGTAATTAAAATAACCAGTTTTTTTAATGTATTTTATGTGTACATACTTAATACAAATAGCCAATAAGTTGCTAGTACATCTGGCTTTTGTGTGGGCTGCTTGCAAAAATGATGATCATTGTGTTGGGTCCAGCCCATCATGTTGATTAAGCAGGTTATCTTTCAAATCACATCTCTGCCAGTTTCGTTAAGTTAAACGTGCGTTAGCTTCTTTACTGCAGAGTATGCTGCTGCTTTGTAGCTGCAAAACTCATTACTAGCAATTCTGAAAATAAGATATGAAAATATTTTGAGTTAACTGAGCTTTGAGCTAAATTTCATTTAAATTAGCCAGTAGCTATTAGTTATATGACATCTTAAAATCAAGGACCATTTTGTGCTCACATTATGTCTACATAGAGGTCAATTTATTCCTATGAAGGAAGAAAGAAAAGAGGCTCTACCTAATTTCTTCCGTGCATGGGGCTTGAAGCAGTGAGAACAGCATTTTATTTTAGAATGAAATGCTGTTAATTTCCATGTACTCAGAATAAATAGGTAATGTTTTCACAAGTTTTCTTGAATTACATTGGATAGGCATTGAAACAGAATCCTATTTTATTTGGTT
The DNA here is from genome assembly GCA_000611955.2 of Stegodyphus mimosarum. Taxonomy (NCBI): domain Eukaryota; kingdom Metazoa; phylum Arthropoda; class Arachnida; order Araneae; family Eresidae; genus Stegodyphus; species Stegodyphus mimosarum. The sequence goes on along the minus strand of KK115089.1, from coordinate 322,329 downwards.
AACCGTTAACAAAAATTAAAATCTAAGTCTTCTGCATTGTTATTTAAATCATTTATTATTTCTTTTTCATTCACAGAAGCTTGTTTTGAAATATATTCTAAAATGTAGGAATTTTTAAATATATTGTTGAAATCAAAAACCACATTCAGGTTATAATGCATTTATTTTAAAATACTAGAACTCACAACCAGTCGTCAAGAAGTTAAAGACTGCTGAATGAGGGTAGTTTAAGCCCAGGCAAGCGGGCTGTTTGCATGTTTGGTTTTCATGGTTTTTCCAGAGTGTAATGTGAATAAGAGCCAGTTTCTCTTAAAAAGTCATCCATGAATGCGGCATCACCTTTCTTAGGCAGACAGCATATTTAGATAACCTAATGTATTTAATGTTACTAAATTCTTTGTTTTCATACAATTTACTTTTTATGCAAATTGAGAGAAGAAAAAAAAATATTAGTGTTAAAAAAATATTATATTTTTAAAGTGTGCAGTAAAATTATTATGAAATATAGTTTTAATAATATTATTTTAATTTGACAATTTTTATTTGTTTAATCAAATGCCACAAAGCGTATATGGGTTAGTTATTATTTGTCTAAGTGGATTGATGCCTGCAGGGAGGGAAATCAATACACATGTTATCCAACATTATTTTTTTAATTGCAATATTTGTGAAGTTTCATGAAAGATATGTGAATTTTGAAAATTAACTAAAAAAAGGAATAAATTATTAAATCAAGTCAGTCATATTTCTTATGAGTGATTGCAGAAATCCGCACACTAGGGATATACACCTAAGGGTCAATGCCATCGTGGAGGATGTTGTAAGAGAAACTGGCTCATGTTACACATGGGGAAAACCAAGGAAACATCCATGCAGCCAGCCCATTCACCTGGAATCGAACTCATGTTGGAACGACTCGTGAGCGACTTTATTAATTGAACGCTGGTGGGCTTTCAAACATAATTAAAAACCGCTAATCACAGTTTCATTTTGAATTGAATTCCTGTTACAGAAGCGGTTAGCTGTGTTTTCTCGATGTTTCATATGTTTATCCTTAAACAGGGCTAGGTTCTTGTATATTTTATTAAGGCATTAGCGCAAAGTGGATAATCGTCATATATTTTATCATAATTAGTTATGTTCCTCCTAGCATTTTAAATGATAAAAAAGTTGGATGTTATTTACATTTTTTCTTTGTGAACTTGTTTGCTGTAGTGCCAGTAGATGAAAATGGTAAATTTATTTTATATTAACTCAACATAATCTAGCTTTAAATTCAAGTCAAATGTTTCTTCAAGGTTATAAAATTAAATTATTCTTTCTCAGATTCTTGGAAAGAAAGATATGCAGGTTTGATGACCATTTCTGCTATTGGTGAAGGATGTCATAAACAGATGTCTGCTCTACTGTCTCAAATTGTTGATGGTCTTCTTCCATTTCTTCTCGATATTGTAAGCTTTATTATTAATCCAAAAGAAAATTCCAAGTATATACATGTAAAAATGTGTGGCTGAGTAATATATTATAAATTTTATTTATAATATAACTTTAAAAAGTTAGATTTAATTTTGAATTCTCGTGTTTAAAGAAGTGCATCCGTAATAAAATCAGCTCTGTTACAAAATTTGTCTCATATGTGTCATATAAAGATGTATGGAAACGGTTAGAATTTTGGAGTAAAAAATAATTTTATCAGGAAATGTTGGCAATAACAAGATAACATTTTAATAAGTGGTAAATTCTTCCCTGGCAGCTGTGTTGAAATTGGCCATGTGTAGAAAAATCTAGAAATTTCTGAACTGGTTGATTTATTTAATGGTATTTTCAGAATAACTATGAATGTTTGGTATGAGCACTCCTTAGTATATTCTTCTAACAAACTTTGAAGTCTTGGATGGCTTTGCAAGGGTATTAAATTTTTAAAGAGGTTGTTACAAAAATCAGGCGATTTTATTAACCATTATGATTCCCAGGTGGCTTGACAGCATAGGCGACAAAATATTTTCCTGCAATCGGTCAGCTTTTACAGGTTTTTATAATTTTTATGAAAATTTTTCCAAATTTACGATTTTGCATGTAAAATTCATTTATTACATATTTTGCATTATTTGAAAGTGCCAAAAATTGAGCCAGCTTAGCTATTTGTCTTGTCAGTCTCTGTTTTAAGCTCAAACTTTTAATAGACATTTCGATTACCATTTCATTTCAACCCTTCCAGAACACAAATTCTTTTGCTGTAACAAACGCAAATTCTTTTGCTTTTAGACTTGTCCATATTTTGATTTTGATCAGTTTGTGTATAAAATTTTTTTCCAGTGAGTTGCAAATTTCATACCGACTATTTAATGAATTAAATAAAATTATTGCAATGTTTCCTCCCATATTATTATTTTAGAATGTTCAGGTACGTATCAGTTTCTTTGTAAAATTTACTTTAAATTAATTTTTAACCTAGAAGAGCTGATAGTCTCGAAAAACATTTTGTGTTGAATTGCCATAAACAGCTGTATCACTTTTCAAATTATTGCTACCAAATATTAATGCCCTGTATTATATTTAAAGAAATTAAATAATGAACAGTCTGCATGAATGTATGCATGTTTCCATCATTGTGAAAAAAAATATCTACAGCTATCAAATTTTGAATAACATATTCCTCCACCTGAATATGGGCACCTGGAAGCCTGAATCTTAAATTTGGAATTTGTTTTATTATCTGTTTCATATTTTTAAGCATTAAGAAACTCAACAATATAAAAGCAAGCAATGCCAATACGCTGTGTGGAGTAAAGTGCTTTTATTTTGAGCACACAAGGCTGTTGGTTGGAAATTATAAAGATACGCTGCTAATAAGCTTTTAAATATTTTTAGCCCGAATGCTTTAAAAATACGTATGTATGTGTAAATGGAAAGAATGCCCCTTTGGGTATAATATATAGCCTGAAAGCTTTCAGATTTTTTTTCTGAACCTTTCTCAAAACTTTTGATTTTTACATTTTATGAAGTTGGCAGATATGTTTTGTGAGCCGTTGGAATGTGCCTGCTAAACAGAGGTAGCTTTTCCATGAAATGCCCTCCTATGGACAGCACACTAGCATGTATAAGCCATATAGCAGTTTGTGCAGTTCAGCTTAATGACTGTGTAGACAATTATAAATGTAGGATTAAAATGCAACTGCTCTTTCTCCACGTGTACATATGAGAGTCATTGTTAGGATTAGCATTTTTAACATAAAATATGCCTTCAGTTTAACACTGTTCAGGATGACAATTTGACACCAATCCATATGGCTCTACTTGTGCTTTAAAGTCAGCAGTAAAATTGTTAATAAATGTTAAGGCCCAACTTCAGTTTCTACTTTTTCCCTCTTGTTATTGTGGGTTGCATGTATAATGACAAATGCCTATGAATGGACGATAGTAGGGCTGTTATTGCAGTTGCAGCTGTTTAAATTGTGTGATCCTTTCTAGCAGTTTTTTGTCTGCATCTATTTAATATGTTTTTTGTAATCCATTTTATTGCCAACATTGAGAAATTAGTTAGAAAGGTGACAGCTGGGGTACGTCTGTTGGATGAGTCTGCTTCTCTTCAGCTTATGCTATGAATTCCTATGAAACTAGATTAGTATTCATAGTGCAATCGGATTTGTCGCAAGTATCTTTTGTACAATTTGATCTACACTGGTGTGCAAAAATTAAGGACGAGACTGTTTTTTCAATATAACTTTGTACAAAAGCTTTCCAAATCAACACATTTAATACCGTAAGATCCCCAATACATAAGGACATGAGTAATGTAAGCAACACTTACTAAAAGAGAAATCAGAGGGATAAAAATAAGCTTTATTGAAAAAGTAGCGTGGAGGGCAATGTGACTGAAGGCCGAAACATCCCTGTGATGGGTGTCCAGCAAGAAACGTCCGGTCTTTAATAGGGAATATGATCTTCCCTGACCGCTAGGCAGTTTTCACATCATTTGTGCATGCTGGAGATGTGGTTGTTAATGAGCTGTTGAGACACTGCTGCTCGTTCCTCTTGTAGCACCAATCGCAGTTTCGGAATCGTTACTGGCGATAAGTTACGTGCTGCCACTGGTCTCCCTAGTAAGTTCCGTATATGCTTGATGGGATTTAGATCCAGAGACCTTGCCGACCAATCCATGTGTTCAATATCTTCACTCTCCAACAGCTCTTCGACAGTAACTGCAATGAGGTGGAGCGTTGTCCATGAAGAGGAACTGAGGACCCATAGCCCTTGTGAAAAGACGCATGTAAGGAAGAAGAACCTCGTTACAAAAGCAGTCCCAGGTGACGAACCTCTTTGGGAGATATGAAGGTTGGTCCGGCTACCAAGCATTATGTCTGCTCGAACGAGAACTCAGCGACCTCCAAAACAGTCCCTTTTGATGATGTTGAAGGGGTTATTGCATGTTCCCCGCTCTGTCCAGATGTGTATGTGTCTAGAATCGCGACTCAGACTAAATCTGCTCTCATCTGTAAAGAGTACTCATCCCATTCATTGTCTCTCCAATTCCGGTTTTCCCGGCACCACAGAGAGCGCCTTCTCCGATGGGCAGGCGTTAGAGGTACACACCGTACAGGGCATCGTGCAAACAGACCACCACCGTGCAGTCTTCTGGCCACGGTAAAACGCGATATCGGTCGCCCAGTCCCCTGTGTCGTGTGTCTAGCGATTTCTCCCACTGTCTGCCGCCTGTTTCTTCTGGCCTGTAAGACAATATACCGGTCATCTGCAGGTGTGGTTCCTCGTGGACAACCACTACTAAATCCCCGGATAGCTGTTCCTATAGTTTGAAATTGTCTCCAAAGTTGTGAAACGATGCTGTGAGCAATTCTGAACTCTGCAGTCACACTTGTCACACTGTGGCCTTCCTCCAACTTCCCAATGATTCGACTTCGGGTTAAAGCATCCAGATGTCGTTTAGCAGATTGATTATTCGCCATTTCTCGCTGAGGCAGCAACTCGGTGTGATTTTAACTGCTATACGGAGTGCAATCTCTTTGCCAGAAATACTGATGTTACACCGACACTCCGCCATTACGTCTAGCTGCATATCTGTGCATGTGCTACCGTACATCACCTTACTTAATCTCCTGATTGGTCTTTCTGTCCGCTTTGCCTCTTCGTTCAACTGATATGCTAATTTTTCGACTTCGTCCTTAATTTTTGCACACCAGTGTACTTAAACTTGCATATGGGTGAGAATGTCAGTTCATAAAGTTAATCTTTCCTCCTTGGAGAACTGTGTTTGTGTATACAATCTGGGATTTCTATCAGTAGTAGTAAATAATTAATTTACTTTTATACATCATTGAAAACAAATTCTAATTCTCTTACTCACATTTTTGATTACAAAAAATATAAAAAATTTGGAGAAGAAATTCGAAAATGTGCATTTGCATTTGCGTAAGCTGTGCTGAAAATATCAGCCATTTTAAGTATTATTGTCCTATTAGCACATATTTAGGATGCTTGAATTCAATTCTACATTTTGCGTGATAAATAAACAAACTTAAAAAATGAAGGGTGATGAAGTATTAATATTTTAAAATTCAGACATTGCAACTCATGAATATTTGTTTAAGCAAAACGTTTGTATTATTTTAATATTCTTAAAAACTTAGTCTGCTACTGTAGTACTGTTATTGATAAAGCCATCTCTCAAAATATTTTTATCATATAATTCCCATTTCAGTGCACTGTTGCCAGTTGCACTGTTGCAAAGCCAGTTGTGACCGTACATGAAAATAAAAGTTTATGTAGTATTTTATATGTTATAAAAAGATTTTGTCATCAGCTCTCATAAAATTATGTTGACTTTGAATTGTAGTTTTTATAATCTTAACACCGCCTGTATGATCAGCTTAGTGTTATGAGCAAAGAGAATTTTTATAATCACTCTCTTGAAAGAAGGAGGATGTTCTGGACTTGTTGCACTGTTTCCTCTTACAAATTCCTTTCAGGTAAATTCGTATTCTGGCAGAATATAACCGTAGCCTGAAATTGGGGACCATATCCTAGAAACTCATACATGAAGAACTGGAAGAATATAGGGTAGCTTTTTATTATCCTTTTGACTTGGAATATGATGTTTCTGTATGAAATTTAAGACCTTTATTTTAGAGTGTTGTCTGTCAGCAAATTATAAGATCTTCAGTTTAATTGTTGTGCAGTGCCAGATTGCAACAAAATATTTTTTAAAAATGGCGATTTTTTGCCAAAATGCTCATATGAAACTAAGGCTTAGCTCTAAACTGCTGAAAAAGCTCATTTTTAAGAAACTGCATCATACTGGGAATAAAGCTTGTTCTGTTCATTAGGAAAAATTTTTATACAAATTGTGCTATCAGTGCTGATTTTATTAAATTTCAAGTTTAGGCTACTTTCACTACACAGGTAGTGTTAAAACTTACATGATGGAAAAAATAACATGATTCTGTCTCTGCTTTTTATTCATGTGAAACCATATATTTTCTGCATTTTACCAGAGAATATTATAACAAAAGATTAAAACTTAATTTTTATTTATCTCATTTTAGCAAATAAATATGATAAAGCATATTTTTTCCCTTCAAAGTGTGAAGAATGCTAATTTCAGCGCTTACTTGTGCTCAAATTAGCATTCCAAGTCAAGTCAGACATACTTAATCTTTTGCTCTAGATCAAAATTTGCAAATAAGTGAGATACTGTTTATTTGCGGTTTTTTTAATTATACAATGAACATTTTATTTTCATTTTGTACTGAGTTATTAATTCATTTGTTTGTAAACTTCCTCAGTTGAAGGGAAGTTGAAATGTTTGAAGTAGCAACTGTGACCTATTTTAAAATGAATAATGCAGCTTCTATTTGATTTTAGATTTAGCAAGACATCTAAATAATGCTGCTGATCAAAAGGCTGTTCCAAGTTCATTATGTGGCACTTGAAGGATATTCATGCTTTGGGTGACCTGTATTTGTCTTTGCCCTCCCCTTTGAGGCTACCAATTAGTTAACCATCACTTTTGGACTTCAGTGTAAATGTTGCTTTAGAGTCATAGCTGATGAATTCTGATCACTGAGAAATCTTATTTATTTTCAGCAACACTAACACCTGAATGCTAGCATGCATCCCATTGCACAACCCACTGTCAGTTGCTTAAGTTGTATATTTCATGTACTAAACCCACACATAAAATTGGAATATTGTGTTTATTTGACCATTGGGCTTAGTTGAAAACTTCTGTCTTGATTTCTTAATATTATCCTTGATGTTTGACGAACAATGTATCAATGATTTGAATCGATATTTAGTTTTTCCTTTTAATTTAAGGGCTTTGATACTTGTGTCTAAATTGATTGCAAATTATTAATTGCTAATATGATATGGGAAAATGGACAAATTTTGATGCTAGAATTAAACTAAAAGTTTCTGTATCGGTATTAGAATGTAAAGAAAGTTCTTTAAATATTTGAAGTTCATCGTGAATGGTAGGCGGGCAGTTACATAAATATAAAACCCTTATTAACTTAATTTTTAGGCATGAAAATTCGGAGAAAAAAGAAAAAAAATTTTTTAAAGATGAAGCAAAAGGGAAATATCAGCTGAAAGTCTTCCAGGAAATACTGAATGAAAAAATTCATATGTTCAAAAATATTAGTAAAGGCATTTTCAAAAGTCTTTGGTAATGAAAAGCTTACTTTTAATAACTTTTTACAAGGGGATAGAATTTTTCATTAATCAGCTCTGTTTGTTGATAAGAAAGGGGGGAAGGTAAACTGCTGAATTCTCTGTTCCATCACCAAATTGGCCATTTTTGGCTAACAGACAGGTCCCATATTTATTTTTTATATTTAGCAAACTTACTGGAAAATGAAGATTGTTTTTGTTTTATTCCATATTCCCCCCTCCCCATTTAGAAATACTTTTTTTTTTTCATTTAGATGGATTATGCCATGCTAAAACAATTTCTGTAAAAGGCATCATAGCCTCCAAAAGTTTTTTTATATCCTTTAGTTGCTGAAGGTAGTTAATCAGATTTTTAAGAAAATAGCTGAAAGTGTCTGTCTGAAAAAAAAAAAGAAAGAAAATTGTTTAAACATGAAGCAAAAGGGAAATATCAGCTGAAAGTCTTCCAGGAAATACTGGGTGAAAAAATTCATATCTTCAAAAATATTAGTAAAGGCCTTTTCAAAAGTGAAAAGTAGTCAGGCAATATTACAAGAGTATAAAACAAAAACTGAACAGTATTACTAAAACTTAATTTAGTGTACCAGGAACTAATTATGTATGAAATTGCACTAAGATTGCATATAAAATGCCATATTAATATTACCCATCCATCGAATTTATATTAAATTTCTTTCTCAAAGTAGTAATTTCATTCATAAAGCATCCAGCATTTTGACTGAAACCTGTATCGTAGTAGTAATAATAATAATAAACAGACATAATTTAGTTTGCTGGTTGAAAATATTTTATATGACCTGTATGATTTAGAGATGAATGCAGCAAAAGTTTTGAAGTATATATTAGGTCTTGTGATAAATGTTTAATGTTCTTTTAAAGTATAGCCAAAGGAAGGCCATGTATGTATAGTGTTATTGTCAGTGGGAAGGTGTGGTTCAACTAGATAGTTGCAAGTACCAGACAATAACCGGTTTGTCGTAGAAATCCTTCCTAGTGTCCAGCCCTGCATTCACTTGCATTTGATATTGCTGCTGCAGAGTAAAGTATTTTTTTGCAATCACATCACTGCTCCTGAATACCGATAGCTTGATCTCAGTTCGTATCCTAGCAAACAAGCTGACTTTATAGATTTTACTGCCGTGTACAATGGTAATACGAGCGAGTTCCCTTGGTAACGTAACCTGCCTTCAGCTTTATCATATTCAGTCACTACCTATCATATACTAACTAAGAATACTATATATTGTATTCCAAAGCATATTACTACTTCAAAGAATTTATCATTGTGTCGAGTAGGCAGAGTGTACTCTAGTGCTTTGCCATTATCAAATTAATGGACAATAGGAAATACAGCTTGATTTTAAACTATAGTTAATTAAAAACGAGCAGTAGAATAATTTAACAGCTAATCTTTATAAACATTTAAATCATTGTTGTAATCAATAAAAAAAGGTATTTAAAGCCATGCTATGTAATTAGTTCATGGTGTTTCTAAGTTTTTTATTTGTATTTTTTTAATTTTAAAGGTGAACTTTTTTAAGGGGCTAAATTGTAATTTGATGTTTTTGGGTTAAATACCCCTACTCATTTTGTACAATAAATTCATCTGATTCTAAATCTAGTATATACAGGTTTGCCACGCTACCGCGAGAACCGGAAAAAGTCAGGGAATTTAAATATGTTAGTCAAAATCTGGGAAAGTCGGGTAATTTCTTACAGCGAACTCTCCCCAGAAACGGGAGTTTTGCGCCGACGTTGGAAGCCATCCCTTTCTTTACACGCGTTAGCGTCATACGGGCAGCTGGCACAGAACCAATTTTCGCAGCTCCAATCAGATTCTTTTAGAAGGGCAAAGCAAGTTTCCAGCATCTTTGGTTTCCAGTAAGTAACCTCTAGAATCGAGATAGTCTCATGCGCATGTGCAGTGCATGTTGAGCTAAAGAAAATACGTATTCTTGCATGAAGCAAAATCAGTATAATCGTAGTATACGGTACCACGAAGGTTAGAATAACCTTCATGAATGGTACATACGGGATTTGGTGATATTATGATGAGCAGTTAACGGGTCATTTTGGTGTTGGCAGCAATTTTCAAAATCGGGCCTAGGCCATAGCCTATAGTGGGTTTTTACCGCAAAATCTTTTTAAACATTTTTTTCCCATTTTCCCTTTTTTAATAAATGCCTTATTTGCATTTTGCATCAAAATAAAAAAAAAGTAGTCTGTCAACTAGGCTAACCATTTAATATAATTATATTTGCCAAAATATTGTTGATTATTGTAATTCAGTTTTTAATTATTTTAATATTATTCATATCATTTAATGTTGCTTCTGCCATCTAAATTTATTTATTATTAGTGAATAATATTTTCAAATTTCTTCTGTAGCATACTCCTGAAGCTAATTCTAGCAGTATGATGACATAATATCACGAAATTTAATGCACGTATTTTTTCCTTATGTATGCTGCTAAATAAATATAAAACACCTAAATTTATTTAAAAAGTATTATTAAATAGATTTCTTTCTTTCGTTTAGCTGCAAAAATGACGGCAAAAAAAGACATTTAATCCAGATTGAATAGAGTCTAATCTCATTAGAGTTTAAATAGTAATAATGCTTTGGGGATTATAAGTCATATGCAATTGGCAAATTTTTTTTTAAGCGGTACCATAGTTAATTTATCTCATAGAACAGCCAAAGTGCATTATGCAGATAGACTGGAATTTTCTTAAAACACACCCTGAAAACCTGGAAAAGTTGGGGAATTTCATTCTCCTGTTTGAGTGGCAACCCTGTATATATTAATGCAATTGAAATGTCTTATTTCATTCGTATTGATGAAGGAGTAATTGAATACATTAAAAATGGACCTTGTTGAGCAGAGTGATTGCCATCAGCATCGATACTTCACTAGCAACATATTACGTATTTGAAATTTTGATATTACTGTATTGATAAACTGTCTTCAGAAGCTATGAAATCTTTAAGCACTTGGTAAGCGGAATCTTTATTGAAATTCCTCTTGAACAGAAGACGCTCCAGGTATCAAGGTGTATCTCTTGGTGAAAATTGTGTAGAGTAACAGTATGTATTATAGCCATATATCCTAATCGGTTAATTTTCTGCAATTTTGGACATGAAATTTTGTCTTGGCAAAGAGCTGCTGAGTGGTATCCGTGAAGAAGACTTTGTTATCCTGTTTTAAAGTTTCTACTCAGAACATGTTTATTTTGAGGAATTTTGCATTTTTGTTGTGCAATTGATATTTTAGTTGCAGTAAATATTTTCAGTGTAAATGTTGAGTTACTCAAGTGTTAATTTTCTTCTAGAATTATAGAGTACGATATGCAACTTGCAATGCATTTGGTCAAATGTCTTCAGATTTTGCTCCAGTATTTCAGAAAAAATTCCACGAAAAGGTAATTAATTGCTCTAAAGTTTACAGTTATTTGTGTTTTAAAATTTGAGATGTGTAATTTACCTATTTCATTCAGGTTATTCCTGCATTGCTTCAATCAATTGCTGACAACACATGTCCTCGAGTTCAAGCTCATGCGGGTGCAGCTCTGGTTAACTTTTTTGAAGACTGTCCCAAGAATATACTAGTTAATTATATGTTGAGTATTTGTGGTAGAATTGAAGTAATTCTCAAAAAAAAGCTGAATGATGTGAGTAACAATACCTTATTCTTTCTTCTAAAATGAAAACATCTTAGTTTTTTATTTCTATTTAATTTTTTATTTTAAAATATTATTGTTTAATACTTAATTGTACAAAGAGATGAAGCTCATTGAAATTAAACGTAACTTTGCATTAGTTTTTAGATGGTTGGTTGTAATTCACATATCTTTGCCCAGAGATGAACAGTGCCTCTTGAAAGATCTTTGGTAAATTGATACATTGGCTGGGCGATATGCAGACAAAAGTGTTCAAATACTGTTTTCCATTTTGATTTAAAAAAAACTTTTGGAATATTCATGTATATGCTAGCTACAATAATCCACATTTTAGAAGATTTCAATTATATGCTGCTGAACTTTGAATATTACAGTATTCTAAAAAGGAAGAAATGCTGTCTTGCAGATACTAATTATTACTATTTCTACTGTCTATTATGGAATTACAGATATGACAAAAACTGCTGCAGAAAATACCAAATTATTAGTTTCTCTATGCAAGGGAAGAATGCTGTTTTAGAGTTGTGTGTGAAAATGGATTAGATTGCATATGAATGTCTGAAATATGGGAACAGTATCATGTGAAAAAAAGAGATAACTGATGGATTTGAACGGTGTTGCCATTAGATAGAAATACAAAATTTGCTTTTGATGTACTGTCTGTTCTTCAGTAGTACTTTCCAATTTCTCGTTTCAACTAATGGGTGTGCTCTACAAGAATCTCCTCGGATGCATGTTGTCCAAAGGAAACTTCATGCTTTTTTCCCCCCAGTTTTAATGGTAAGGCCTATTACAGCTGCAGCCAAAGCTGATACTGCATCAGCTCTTAATGTTGACTTTCATAAAAGAAAAATCAGAACTATATTCATGAAATGGATATTATTGCTAAGACTAGAACTTGCATTCTGGAAAAGGAACATACGGCTTCACAGATATGCCAACTTTATTCTAATGTAAGGGAATTTAACAAAGCTTGCTGTGTCTGCATGCTCAAAATGCCCATCAACAGTGAATTTCTGAAACTTCAGAAGTAGGGGATGGTTTTTAAAAGGAAAAGTTTCATTTTCTTGTGATTAGTATGTGATTTCTGTGTTCAAAAACATGCCTGTTTATGTTGACCAGTTAGAAATTGAATTTGCAGCTTACCAGTTCACTGATTTTGATAAGAAAATTTTTGCTGTTCCTCAAATCAATGTAGTATAGCACATTTCAAAATTCTGTTGAAAGTAGACTGTGCTTATTTGTACTTCACAGCAATGCACCAACTGAAAGGACTTTTAGCATTTTGCAATAGAATCAAATTAAATTTAGACCTAAATCAACCACTGATGTGTGTTGTGCTTCTGGTGTAGAAAGTGGAATCATTTACTTTTAACAACTTTTGTTACAAGAATAAGTTTGCCTGTAAAGAAATAGTTGCAACAAAATGGGCAATGATTTTGACCTAATCAGTTTAGTCACAGTACAATGGGAAATGCATAGACACCAACTACTATTGATTCTCCAGTGTTTCTATGGAACTTCCTTGACCCCCTGACTGGCATGACCGCATTTATCCAATCAAGAGATTTTTTTGGTCCTTCGTATATATTAGCTTATAATTTAAAATATTCTTTCTTACTATGTGTAATCATCTTAATAAATAGATGTTTATGTAAACAGAGACTAAAAAAGTACGGATTTTACTGGAAGGGGGGCTAGGTGAAATGGTATGCAAAACAGATCTAACTTATTCCTATGATGATTGGCAGAATGCTTATGATGGGCATTAGGTATTAAATTAGAGATTTTGAAGAGTAAACCAATTGTAGTTCAGCAAATATTCACCATTCTTTTTAGTAACAGACCCAGCTTTGTAGAGCTTGTTTTTCGTTTACATTGTGGCAAGAAGACATAGCAGATTTCTTGTGAATTATGATTAAACTGAAGGTAAAAATTTGTATTCTAAAATTGAGAGAAATATCAGATATTGTGAAAGTCAAATGCTTTTAATTAGATTTTTAATCGAATACAAGCTTTTGATTTCCATTTTGGCCTATTTGAAACAGTTTTTGATGCAATGTTTAATGTAATATCCAGTTTATTCTTTTAAATCACTTGTCTTCAATCTGGAAATGCTTGAGTGTTGTCCTAAGTAGTACTGATAACTCTCCTTAGAGGTTGACATTCATATATTTACAGTAATTTTATTGAATTTGAATATGTTAGCTGTAGATGCTAATTACTGACACAAACTCTGCAATTTAACTTGATTATTTTGCTTTAGCTTATGCATTTTTAATAGATTTAAACATGCATATTAAAACATTTTTAGTGATTCAGGAGTTTTTGCTTCTCTGTTGTTAAGCTGAGTGGTGCAGGTTACTTGAATATCAAAATAAAATTATATTAAGTGATAATTTGCAGTGGAATCCTCTGTCTGGCAATAAAATGCAGTGAAATTTTCTCTTCATTTTGTTTATTTCCCTTTAATGTTTCATGGTCATAAAAATGTCATGTTTTCATTTTTTTAATGTAGTTAGTTGAAAAAGGCACAAAATTAGTTTTAGAACAACTAGTAGTCACACTGGCATCTCTGGCTGATACTGTTGAAGAAAGATTTACTAATTATTATGAAAGGTATGATGTATTTTTGTATTTCTAATTCTGTGCATGACAAATATTAGTATTTTCCTGATGTTTTCAAAGCTTTATTACTGTAAGTCTTTCCTATTGGTATTTATATGTAAGCCAGACATTTTTGACAGAAAAACTGCAGATATTATTGAGTACTTCTTGAATGCTTTTTTAAACATGTCCAAGTAAAAAATAAAGTTGCCATGTTAAAGCATTTCTCAGCTGCTGATTTAAAAGTGCATTTTATTGAAAGTTAATCCCTTTTCAAGAGAAAATTATTTATTGGCATATTAATGGGCAAGAAAAGTTGTTTATAGAAATATATATATGTATGTAAACTTAACTCTGTATATTTGAAGTTGTGGAAAAATGTTTTTTCTGTCGTATTAGTATTATTAACAGAGCAGCCTTAGTACAGGGAAAGCAGTAATTCACTGTTATAAATTTAATGCTCCTTTTGTTCAACTAAAATAATTTGGTTAGGTAGCCTGGGACTTTGTCCAGATGTTATATGAGTATAGGTTTTCCTGTGTAAAAATGGAATTAGTTATTAATATTTGAAGGGAACAGCTTTTAAAAACCTACAGAAATAAAAACGAGTGAGAAGCTCTAATTTAAAAAGAGTATTTGAAGGGAAAAAGTATGAGAAAACTTACATACCTAAACATGAGTGGGGAAAAAGCTGAAGTAATTTAATGGTTGCTCTCTTTGTTACACAAGCTTGCACTTAAACTTCATGCTGCTTACTAATGTGTGGTTCACCTCTAAGTTTATCCACAGAAAAATATGTATATTAATTATTGATTTTCATCTCATCTAAATTTTCCATGATGAGTAAAAGCTTTCTTTAACTTGAATCATGAATGTAAACTGAATTTAAGTCAAGATTTCTTTTTTAATGGCACAACCCTAAGCATGAAAAATCCTCCAGAAACGCCTAGTTTTCCTATCAGAACTTTTTTATAAATTTTTCATGTTTCAAGATTGACAAGGAAAAAATTATTCATGCCGTGTGGTTAGATATTGAAAGAATTACTTCAAACAAAAGGTAGGATATTAGCATAAGTTTTAGGAAATTTAGTTAGTTTTTATTACTTTTAGTTAATTATTAGATATTAAATAGGATATACAGTGTTAGCATCATATTAAAATTTTATACAAGTGTGCCAAGAGTAAGGAATGAAAAAAGAGTAAATATTAAAGCATTCAGGTTTTAACCAAAGAAAATAGTAACAGTTTACTTTTAAGAGAAGGGAGAACAGATTTACCCCTTTGAAATAAGCCTCTTATCTTTGTGGTCTAATTAAGCAATTTAAGGTTAGAATTTATTTAAACATCACTGCACAGATTCAGTAGTGAATAGGACTCTCTTCTACTCAATTGGTGTTTCCCACGTCAAGTTAGAATTATGTTTCTCCAATTTTTGTTTCAATAGCTTCTGAAAAATATAATGGACATTTTGATACATAATAGATTGAATATTATTTGAATTTTTTTTCTTAATGAACTAAGTGCTGTTTCAGATTCAAGCTTAGAAAGTGTACTTGATCTACTACAATAATGTCCTTTATAGACATTTATTTTATTTATTTATTTGCATTTTATTAAAGCTGTGTTGTAGTAGTAGAACTTTTTGAAACAAAAAAAAAAAAAAAAAAGCCAATATCATCAATAAAGAAATTATTTTTTATTTTAGGTTTATGCCATACTTGAAATTTATTATCCAAAGTGCTACCCAACCGGAGTTTCGTGTGCTTAGAGGGAAAACTATAGAATGTGTTAGCCTAATAGGACTAGCTGTTGGAAAAGAAAAGGTATGTATTACATATAATTGTGGTCTATATTGAAACTCCTCAAATCAAAACTTGATAAGAGTTTAGGTCAGTGCTTCCTTTTCCATCAGCATCTGTTTAACGTAACTCATTAATGCCCAGATTACTTTAAAATGAGAATTTTTTTAATGTTTTTAAGTTACATTTCATATATCATAAAGTAATTATGAAGTTTTATTCACTTACTGTAATTAGAGCAGTTCAGATAATAGGTAGATCTATAAATAGATCACTGGGTGCTTCTGGTAATAAAAGAACAAGTAACTGTCTTCTGATCTTATGTTTACAAAATTACAAATTTAGTTAAAAAATAAAAATATTTTGCAAAATTAAAACCAACTAAAAGAATCAAAAGAAAAAAAAATCTTATTTTACTGATCTAA
Source organism: Stegodyphus mimosarum (assembly GCA_000611955.2). Lineage (NCBI taxonomy): Eukaryota > Metazoa > Arthropoda > Arachnida > Araneae > Eresidae > Stegodyphus > Stegodyphus mimosarum. The sequence continues at coordinate 306,128 of KK115089.1, read as the reverse complement.
ACATGCTTGGTTATATTTTTATTGAGCAAATTTGCAATATTTAAGTGCAATATAGCAGAAAACATTTCGCACAAAGCATTACATCGCATTTTGTACAGAATGTGAATGGTCTTGCCTTACATTTTTTAAATTGGCATCCTCTGGTTTTGTCCTTTACCTATAACATGGTCTTTTCTATCCAAACGTACAGAGTCTATCACTCTGGTTTCGATGGCATCACCAAATGTCTTCTAATGCTTTTCTTAGAATTTTTTTCCAGTTTGAGGTATGTAACCATGGTATGTCTCTGGATGTCTTTTACGCTTTTTTTGCCACTCCTGTTCCAAGTGCTTGATTTGAAGTTTCAAGAGTATTGTCAAAACTCTCCACACCACAGTATAAGTCAAAATTATAGTAGTAGCCCTTTACTCCGCACATGCCCCATGATTTACAGAAAAACCGTGTAGGTTTGCCTTTAAAAAATTGTTTGGAAAAATTATGACCATAATATCTAATCATCATTTGAATCAACAGACAGAAATTTTCCAAAAATTTCAAATTTTTTAAAACTGTGATTAGCATGCATGATTTACTTATTTTGAATGCACTGTCTGATTTTTGCATTGTTGGGTAATTATTGTTAGGAAAATGAATTGCAGATTTAATTTCTAAACATTTATTTTGAGACCAATTATCTCATTTGTTACATAAAGAATGTAGCCAGAGAAAATTAGAAAAAATAAAGAAAAGAAACTCTTCAACTCAATCAGTTTTAAGTGAAAACGCAGGCTTATTTTCCCACTCTTTTGCATGCCTTTCTGCTTAATTTATTACACATTTGTAAAATTCAGGAGTTAAAAGTTTTTCAAAAATTTCAAGTGGATTCATATTTTCTCAAGCTCTCACTTTCAAGCTTTTCACCAGGCAAATTAACTACTTTGTTAAAAGCATTAGGGTTATTTTTTTCAAGCATTTTTTTGATAATTTCGAACTAACTCGTTTTTTATTTTCATTACTGGCACTTAAATGTAGATGCCAGTTACTCCGTAATATTAAGTTCAGAATGATTTTATTAATAGCGTAATCATTTCACCATCCTCAAAGCACTCTTTGTGAGGTAACTCATCGAAATCAGGCGGTAAAGCAATTATATCTGATGCAATCTCCTTAGAAAACAGATATTCTAATGCTCTTTTGGTGTTGTGAAACACTTTATGACTGGACATTTTAATGCTCAGTAATCTATGTCTAGATCACCATGTTTAAACTAAAAATTTAATTTTAAAAACAGTTATTTTTCTAAGCTAAGTAATGCAGTACAGTTAAAGAGGTATTGAAAGTGTAGAACACATAGGAAAAGTATAACATATTTTAAATTTTTTTCCCGTTGGATACAAAATTGAAAGTTGTGCTATTAAGCATCGCTTGGCTAACTTGAGACATTATCTGCTAGACTAATCTGGAAAAGAATGTTTCAAAACGCGTTTTGGGGTATGGCCATATGTGTCACGAAATCAGCACGTGACAAGAAGTGATTAAAATATATTGTCCTCAATGGTTGTTCTAAAAGTAGGTGATCTATAAAAAGATTACTGGGCATTAATGGGTTAAAAAAATTCTTCAGAAGTTTTTTTTTCCCCTGAGTTTTAAGAATGCTGAAATTTAGGGCTGTTTAAAAGCTTTGTGTTAGAGAAACTTCAAAAGCCATGTAAGCTTTCTGGCTAGAAAGAGGTTATTAGGAATTAAAGTTTTGGGGAAGTGAAACATTAAAAGTTTGTTTTTATATTCATAGAGTACTGGCAGCTCTAATGGTAACTTTTTTCTGTATAATATAAATCATCATCTCCAGTTATTTGCTAAAAAGTCTGGGTGATTATCTTTTTCTTAAATTTGTATAGAACTTGGCAGTTTAATGTTCCTTCCATTTATATATTTTTTATTTTTGAGACATTTAATTTATTTTTGTGGTACATTAGTTCCCATTCACAAAAATACCATAATTTTAACTTGCATAGTTAAAAAATTAGTATAGATAAACAATGCTGAATTGCTTTTAAAACTTTTTCTTTCAATCCAGTGCGCATGGTCTGTTGAACTTAGGATGAATTTAGCATATAGCAAAGAAGATAAGAAACAAAAGAACCTTGCATTGCTAAAAATTTTTCGTAATGTTATAAAGCTAAAGTTTTTTAGGAGAATATTTCCATATTTTCACAAGGAATAGATCATTAACAGGTTGAAAAAGTAAAGAATTGGAGAAGAAAAAGATGGTGCTGACTATATTTTCAATAAGACAGTTCAGTACAGTGTACATAATATTAATTTGTCAAAATGTTGTGGAGCTTAAAATTTAATCTGAAAAAAAAAATTCAGGCTTAGGTTATTCTTGGAAAAAATAAATATTTCAGCACTTTGATTTTTAATTGTATATTTTTAAAATTTCTAAAATTTTTCTTTTTTAGTTTCTTGCTGATGCTAGTGAGGTAATGGATTTATTATTGAAGACACAGACTAATACCACTCCAATAGCTGATGATGATCCCCAGGTTGGTACAAATAAAGTAAATCTGCGTTTAAAGAATAATTCTTATAGAATAACACATCTTTCTTGCCTCCCTCAGAGCAGTTTTCTGTTAGTGTGAAGTCATGGACTGGTGTTGTAAGAAGTGTGATGTTTTCCTTTTTTCAATACTTTTTAATTCATCTCATTCTTCTCAGTATTGGCAGAATTTCTTTCATTCTATTAAATGTGGAGCTTGAGGTTGGATTTGTGCCATGGCTGATGATGCAATCAGGTGTGAATCAGGTGGTGATTCAATGCATGTGATCATTGATAAGTGTGCATTCCTTTACTCATCCTCGATCACTGAATATGTTACTGATGTCGTGAGTCTCATTGAAACCAGACAGTTTTTGAGCATGCTGTGAAACCTCCATGAACATGGATGGGTTATCACCTGACCAGTGTTACATGTTCTGGCAACTTATGTAACTCACCTTCACTCAACTGACCTGCACGTGGTCTGCCTCATATTCATTGGTGGGTACTTTCCCCACCCTCTTTAGGTAGATTGTTGTCACACTGTATGTTATATATTCAGTCCCTTTACTTGCACATTCCATGGGGTCTGTATGACTTTTATACAGGATGGTGCCTCTCCACATAATGAGCTCTTGTGTGCAGAGGTTATGATGATTTGAATTAGCCAAGCATTTTGCACTCATTGGCTAGCTGGTATTCGTGTTCTCACACAGTGTGATTTTTGGTTATGGGGCCATGGGAAGCATGGGTTAAGAGCATGGGAATCTTGCAACTTTTGCTGAGCTGAAGGACCATATAACATTGCATGTGCAAAGGATCAGATGTTGAACACTGTTTCTTGCCTACATGTTTTACACCTTAATGAGGATGTCGATGAACAGTGTTGCTAAACAGCCTGTTACTAATAAACAGTGCTTGCATTGGAATTAGTAGTTTCTTTGTGTTTTGATGTAATGTACCGTCTCTCAGAATTTTTTCTTTAAATCTTTCAGATTAGAGCTTATAAAATATTCAAACTTCATACTTTTGTTTTCCACTCTTACTGCATTCATTCTTACTGCATATAACACTTGAAATTTTACATTCTTCGAAATGTTTATAGTGTGGTTTGATCTCATTTCCACTAAGAATTAATTTAAATAAAACTTAAGTGTAGAATTATAGATTTGCCCTAACATGGAATTTTAGTCATTTAAATATGTTAATAAAAAAAGTAATTTTTACATTTAATCTTTTATAGCTTTGCTACATGATAGCTGCATGGGCCAGAATTTGCAAGATTCTGGGGAAAGCATTTGAACCATATTTGCCTTATGTAATGGAACCCGTTCTAAAGGCTGCTGCTCTAAAACCAGATATTGCTGTTTTGGATGGTAATTTTTTTCTCCCTTAGCCATTGTTAAAAATATTGAAATATTTTATTATTGTGAAATATATATTTCAGCATAACAAAATCAGTGCAGTGTTTTCAAGTATTAAGGAAATTTGCATTATTTTGTATATTTCTTATTTTCAAGTTGTTTGCTTTAGTTTTTTAAAAAATTCGACATTGTGTAAGTATTGAGGATTAGAAGGTGCACTTGCGTACTGACAGAGTATTAGAAATCTATCTGCATTTTGCTTGTTTTTGTTACTATTAAATTAATGATAATTGAATTTAAATATGTATTTTGTAGCTGTCAGAGTTTGTAATCCATGTATATATTTTGGATGTTCATGTATTTATAGCCGATGACATGAAAGTTGTAGAAAATGATGAAGATTGGGAATTTGTCAATCTAGGCGAAAAAGTAAAAACTCTTGTTTTCTTTCTCAGTAGTTTTGATTCATAATCATTTTCATTGTGTAATTTTTCCTTCTTTTGGTTACAGCATAATTTTGGAATTCGAACAGCAGGTTTAGATGAAAAGGCTACAGCATGCCAAATGCTAGTGTGCTATGCTCGAGAGTTGAAAGAAGGATTTGCTCCGTATGTGGAAGACACTCTGCAATTGATGGTGCCAATGTTAAAATTTTATTTTCATGATGATATCCTTTTCTCAAAAATTTGTTAAATACGGAGGTATAAATGTCAAATTTAGATTTAGTAAGTCATCTAGAATTAGCAGTAAGATTGGTAATCATTGAAATAGACATGCAAATCATAAGTGAAGGCAAATTATAAGAAGGTAATCACTGCTTATCATTATTTAATCATTACATATTATGAAGATCTGGGTAGTAATTATATGAGAAGATTATTTTCTCTGCATTCTATGGGTAGGATGATGCTCTTATGTGTAATAGTAGTAATACAAGCATTTTCCTCTTGGAGTTCCGCAGTAAGTCAAACGTTAGGTTGATTGTCCTTTACCAATTTTGCTTTACTTAACCTGTTGATGCGCGCAATATTATTTTTATAATGTTTTAACTAAAAAAACTCTAGGAATCGAATATTCTGATCCTAAAGACAAATAATATATGAATTATTTATTTCTCTCTACTCTTGCCCGTTGATCTGTGAGTGGTGGTCGCAGTGTGAAACCAGCGTGACTTTGAAGCTTACTGAGGTAGTAGGGGGGACAAAAAGCTTTTTCTGTGTGCATATCCAATAAATAGCAAAATCTGCAAATTAAAAAAATGTGTTAAGAATTGCATTATATTACATTATTTTACAAAGTAAATAGTAAAAAAAATGCAAAAATAAACATTTATGTAATTTTTCTGTAGCAGTGGAAATATAAGAACATAGTGCATAATGAAGATGTTCGGATAAATGGATAAAAAACTTTTTAGTTTTTTTTCAATGTCAGAGAACAATTTTTTTGTGACACTGTTCAAAGCATGTATTGTCATTCTGATACCTGCAAGTCTCGCACGTGTATCCGTTTCTATGAGGTTTCTCCGTTATGCTACAAAATGTACAATACCAGGATTTGCATTTTATTGGCATATGCCCAGCATTCTTTAGTCTTTTTTCTTCCGCCTCATGAAGTTTGATTTTTTGTTTCCCATTCGTATTCCGTCCCGAGATATTTATAAAATAGTTCAATAAAACTTTATATGATTTTTATTCTTAATTTAGCAAAGTATATTTACATTATATTTAAACTGCACAAAATAATTTATAAAATCACGCTACTAGCATAGGAAGCAAGTGTGTTGAGCTCGGAGAAAAATATAGAAATGAAAGACATTTTTCGCTGAGCAGGTGCATGTATTGTTTAGTATTATAATAACGTCGTGGTTTAAAATCCCCTTATCGATATCCGGGTAAAAATAAGCATTCCTATTTGAAAGCTGCAAACACCATTGTAAAGAGTAGTGGTTTCAGGCATGACCACTGAGGCCCTAGAGGATTGTGAACTGTGCCAGTGCACTTTTGTGTGCCCGCCAAATTTTAGAAATGTATATAGTAAAAATTATAATGGGTTAAATCCTGGTATAACTGTACACATGAGAATTGGCGAAATTCGGTTTTTAAGACATTAATAAGCAAACTAGTTGTGGTATCCAAGCTGATTTTGGTGCTCTGGAGGAGGGCGTTAATTTGAAGCATTTTCGTGCATATTCGGTATATAAATTAAATTGGGAAGCTCTAGATTGTTGCAAATGGGAGATTAGCTTACTTATCAGACATTTTTGTTATTTTTAATAACATAAATTCAAGTATGCAAGGGCTGAAAGAAAATATTTTAAACTCTTCAGATAAATAGGCGGGATTCCAAAAACAAATAACTATGGAAGAATAAAGCTCAGGAAAGGAATTTAGAAAAGTATGAGTCCGTCCCAAAAGATTTTAATAAAACTAATCATAAAATTGTTATTGACCAACATTAGAGGAGAGAATTATTCGTTATTTCCGAAATTTAGATATAAAAAAAATTGATGGGGTTTGTAATCCATTTGTGATAATGAATAATTGTGTATTTGAATTAAGTTTGAATAAAAAGAACTAATTTCGCTTTCTAATAATTAAGATTTAATTTTAAAATATTCAGAAGAGTCAACTCATTTTGTATTAACATTAGATGCGATTATCCCATGATGGCCAAAGACAGCTTTGAAAATATTATTACAATTTTATCCCATGATGGCCAAAAAAAGCTTTGAAAATATTATTACAATTTTCTACATCTTAACGACCAAATATAAATGAAATTATCAAAAAACATCAAGCTCAATTTCGTCATTAAAAGTATTCTTATTATTAACTTGTAAGTAATCTCTTAATAAACATACTGTTGTTTTTGTAGTACATCTTATTTTATTTTACATTCAAAATTATTATCATAAACTATTTCATTATTACAGGTAACTAAACAATCTTTTTCTTTGCATGCCGCCAAATTTTGAAACTGTTAAAAGTGTGCCGTAACAGAAAAAGGTTGAGAATCACTGCTCTAGTGGCTCAGTGGTTGCACCCTGAAACCATAAAGCAAATGCCGTAAACATACACAGGTTGTTCGTATATGCAGTTTAACTATTGCTATATTTTTTATTATTATAGAAATGATGTGTCATGAATAACTTCAGAAATTTAAAGTTGTTTATGTTAATAAAAGGAAGATATTTTCTCTCATTGAAAATGAATTTTAAAAGGCATCCGATTTGAAGACCTAAAAAATTTATGGTTCTGCATTCATTTTGTGTCATTTAGAGGTAAAAGATAAGTAATCAATTGTTTTTCTCACAAAAAGCGGGAAAACAATTAAAAAATTGGTGGTTTTAGGGCATAACCACTGCTCGTTAAAGGGTTAATAAACCAGTTTACCAAATTGTGTTTATTTTGCATTTATTTTTGCAGTATTTGCTACTTACAGTCATCAGATAATGGTGCTACCCACTTTGCATTTGCGATAGTGTAAAAGAATTTTTCTCCTCTACAGTATAATGAAAATGTTATCTATTTGTTTCAAGAAAATTGAGAAAACTCTGATAACTATTAAATTATGTTTCCATAATACGGTTCTTTGAACAACATTCAGGTTAGCATTTTAATATTTCAGATTGTATTGAGCCCTGTTTTTCTTTAATTCTTCTGTATTGCACTCGCTCATATTTGATGTATTTAAGTGTTTCTAATGTCATTTTTATATGTGACTTAGTTTTTAAAAAATGTTCTTTAACTAATCACGTGTGCGTATAGCAGCTGGTGAAGTATTACCATGTTTGTTAGAGAGTGGAAAAGTCCGTGGTGATATTTATGTTGAAGAAATGTGGAGATATATTGTTCCTCATCTACTTCACGCTCTTGAATCAGAACCTGAAAGTGAAGTCTTGTGTGAGCTATTGGCAGCTTTTGCCCGGGTATGTTTCTTCCACTTATTTTGCAAAGTAGTTTTATGTGGCGTATTTTTGCAAATAACCAATTTTATAAAGATATAATAATAAAACATCTTGTGTAGTTATGTATGTTTGACAGGTTTGCCACGTTACCTGGAAACTCGGGGAAATTCAAAAATTGACCAAAAATGTTGGGGAATTTGATACGATGATCAAAAAAAAAAGCAATTTTGGTGCCAACATTGGAAGCAATCACTTTCTTGCCAAATTATGTATCACATGAACATCATTCGAGTAGCTGCCGTAGAGCCAATTTTTGCAGCTCCAGTCAGATTGTGTTTTAGGAAGGCAAAAGAAGTTTCCAACAACTTTGGTTTCCAGTAACCTCGAGAATCAAGGGACTCACATGGCATGTGCAGTTCATGTTGAACAAAAGAAAATACATTTCCATTCTCATATAAAACAAAATCAATTTAATCCTAGTATATGGTACACACGGGATTGGGCTACATGATGATGAGCAGCAGTAAACGGGTCATTTTGGTGTTGGCGACAGTTTTCAAAATTATGATGAGGCCATACAGTTTACTAGGGTTTTATCACAAAAATCTAGGTTAACTATATAACTGTATTCGCCAAAATATCATTGATTATTGTAATACTGTTTTTAATCTTTTAAGTAATTGAAACTTTAATGTTATTCGTATCATGTAGTGTGGTTTCTTCCTTCTGAATTTATTATTAATTAATAATACTTTCAAATTTCAGGCAATTTTCTCTGGCATACTGCTAAATGCTGAAATTAATTCTAGCACTATGAAGGCATACCATCTTGAAATTTTATGCGCATATTTTTTGCTCATGTATGGTGCTAAATATAAAATGTCTGAATTTTATTTTAAAATATTAAATAAATTCTTTCGTTTAGCTGCAAAAAAAAGACATTTTTTAATCCAGATAGGGCAGATTTTAACAGGGTTGCCACTCAAACAGGAGAATGAAATTCCCTGACTTTTCCAGGCGTGTTTTAAGAAAATTCCAGTCTATCCGCGTAATGCACTTTGGCTGCGCTAAGAGGTAAATTAATTATGGTACCACTTGAAAACTCAAAATTTGCCAATTACTTGCGACTTATATATTATCCCCAAAGATTACTATTATAACTATAATAGGAGTTGTGTTCGTCACTGAAGAATTGATATCAGAGTGTGCCCAATGTGGATAAACAATGTCTTTTTTTTTTTCCACTGACATTTTGCAGCTAAACGAAAGAAAGAAATCTATTTAATATTTTTAAAGTAAATTCAGGTATTTTATATTTATTTAGCTGAATGCATAAGCAAAAAATATGTGCATTGAATTTTGTGATTTTATGTCATCATACTGCTAGAATTAGTTTCAGGATTATGCCAGAGAAAATTTCCTGAAATTTGAGAGCATTATTTACTAATAATAAATAAATTTAGGAGGAAGAAGGAACATTAAATCATACGAATAACATTAAAATAATTAAACTGAATTACAATAATCAACAATAGTTTGGGAATATAGTTATATTAAATGGTTAGCCTAGATTACTAATTACTATTTTTTTATTTTACTGCAAAATGACAAATAAGGCATTTATTAAAAAGAGAAAAAAAAACGTTTAAAAGATTTTCCGTTAAAATCCTAGTATATGCGCTATGGCCTTGGCACGATTTTGAAAATTGCCGCCAACACCAAAATGGTCCATTTACTGCTCATCATAATGTCGCCAAACACCGTGAGTACCATACGCAGAGGCTATTTCCATGGTACCACTATACTAGGATAATAGATTTTCTTTTATGCAAGAATACATATTTTATTTAGTTCAACATGCACTGCGCATGCGAGTATTTCGATTCTCCAGGTAACTGGGAACCAAAGTTACTGGAAACTTGCTTTGCCTTTCTAAAAGACAATCTGTTTGGAGCTGCAAGAATTGGCTCTATGCCAGCTGCTCGAGTGACGCTAAAGTGCACCAAGAAGGTGATCACTTCCAACGTTGGCGCAAAACTTGCTTTTTTGGCTGATCACTGTATGAATTTCCCTAACTTTTCCAGATTTAGACTAAAATATTTGAATTCCCTGACTTTTTTCGTCAATTTTCGAATTCCCTGACTTTTTCCGGTTTTCCAGGTAGCGTGGCAACCCTGTTTTAATCTCAACCTTCAGTAGAGAAAATAACTCCTATTATAGTTATAATAGTAATGCTTTGGGGATTAAATATATATATATGTCATATGTAGTTGACAAATTTTTATGTGTTCAACTGGCCATAATTAATTTACCTCTCAGCACAGCCCAGGTGCTTTACGCGGATAAACTGGAATTCTGTTAAAACTCGCATGGAAAACCTGGAACAGCCAGGGAATTTTATTCTCCTGTTTGGGTGCCAACCTTGTTTTGATTATTCACTGTTTATTTAGTCAAAATTCAAAATAAATTGAAAGATGTGACCAGATCCATTATAGAATTTTTAAAGTACTGTCTTAAAACCATGTCATAATTGGACAGCTTTTGCAGTTGTGAGGGCTTCTTTTCATCATCTGTTTAAAGGTTTTTGCAATGAAAGTTTTTGGGAATGATCTTTTACAATTTCATTGAATGGAATGAACTGATACTACTTTATACAAAACTGTGATCTAATTAACCTCCTCCCGTGCTTTAATGAGTCTTGACTCATGATGAAGATTTTTTCCAAATGATAAACATCATGAGCCCCGCTCGCGAAAAGAGAGCCAGGCGAAACATAAACATCACGAGCCGGGCTCATGAAAAGAAGGCTGAGCCAAACATGAACATCACGAGCAGAGCTGGTGAAAATTAACTTCGTAATTTCGCAATCGTAGTTTAACATTAGTTCCTATCAGTACACCACAAGAGTTTGTCACAATTCTCGTAATTCCTGTTACAAAGCAGTTTAGTTAGTATCATTTCATAAACCCCTACAAAATGCAAAATACAAGAGATTTAATTGTAATTTAGTCCACTAAGGATTAAAGTCTACTTACTTGAAATGTTCTTTATATATGAAATATAATTTTGAAACTGTTATTTATTCCAAAATATAATACATTTATAATATCTGCAAAAGGCAGAAGGATTAAAGTTTACTTCCACACTAGCAGTATTGCCCAAAACTGACCATAACACAGGCATTTACGTTTCAGCTCATATTGTGTCTGTTCTCAAGCATAAGTCTGGCTTGTTTACCACACATTGACACTTGGGCCTGTGTTTCATTGTGGTAAATGGCATGAGAAAAGGTTAACATAATTAGGATCAAATACACAATGTAATCAAAAGATTGTACTTATTTCTGATTTTAGGTATTTAACCCCTTCATAGTGGCATGCTGCTGAAATGAAAATCCCTTGTAGATGTGTGTGTCTTGTATACATCAGTCCCAAATGTCTAGCTGCTTGCATTGATCTACTGGATGGGTATATCATATATAAACTTTCGAACATGTATGTTTTGTTTTTTAAATGACTAGAGTGCGTGCTTCATGTCCGCTGCTGTTACCTTAATTTGAACCTATACATTGTTGACCTTGTGTCTGTAAAGTACTTTGGGTCTGGTGATTCATTTAGATGCACGAGCAAGAGGTATAAAGTAAACAAAACACAGCTAGCGTGCAGCTGAGGCTTTACATGATATAAACATTAGACAGTTTCTGATGCTTTAGATTTTTTGCTTTTTTCTTATGGGAAGATTGGGAGTGCAGCTGTAGTTTTAGGAATTCATGTTTATATTCAATTTGCAATTTCTTTATATAGTACATGTTAAGTTTTTTGCTTGTGTTAATTGCTTCCACCTCACAATCTAGCACAGCAGTGGAAACGTGGATCTATTAAGGGATTGAAGTCTTATGAATTTACAGGAACTGTGGGAGTAAATTTAATTCAAAGTTATATGAATGAAATTTATTCAAGATGAGTCAAATTCAGCATTTAGATTTTTATATTCTGTATTTATCATTATATTACTGTTAGATACAATTACAGAAAAAAATCCAAGCAACAGACGGGGGAAAATTTTTTAAGTTAGTCTTAGAAATGCAAAATACCCCCTCCTGTGGGATCGAACTACTGCAATAGCGTGCCGTCTCCAAGATGAGTTGCTCTAATGTCGATGTGTAAGACTGATGCCTAGACTATACACCCGTTGTGGAGGAATTAAGCTAATAAACAATATGACATTAAAATCAACATCCCCATGGCCTCTATTTCATATCTGCACCTAACCATCCAAAGTTTATAAAAGAAATTGGATGTCAGACCATGATAAAAGACTCTGCTCTAAAAATGATTTTCATTAAATGCTGACTATAAAAGTTTAATAATAAAGTGATTGTTCCCCAATTTTTTATCATAATTTGATAAATTCATCCCTTTATTGAAACTGTTGGTCATATACAAAGAAAGTTTTGCTTGAGATTCTGCAATGCTGCTTAAATTAGTCTTCAGGTATTATGCTGATGATACTGTTTATTATGGAAGTATGCAGGGTACAGCAGTAATGCCAGACATGTTCCATGCATTGCAAGTTGCAAAACACAGTAATTTGTTTTGTGTTTGTATGAATTGTGAGTATGAGAATCATTAATAAGCCTGGTTGCATGAGATTTTATGCCTTTCCTCGTATATACCCAGTGTCTTGTAGAAGATTCTCAACAAAAGCATCCCTTTCCATAGTTGCATAGTAGTTAGTACGCTTTGGTATGGATAAAAGTCCTATCCATTTCCATGGGATTTCAGCTTAGTCATTGAGTAGTAGGCCAATGCTTATTGAACGATTGCTGCAATATGATTGCTGAGTATTGTAGTTTCTTCCTTATATGCAATAACTCATTGAAATACATTAAAAAGGATGGAAGTAATCTGTTGATATTCTGTATTAAATTTATTAATGATTATCTTCGTAAAATGCTGTCATTTACAAAATAAGTTGTTTCTAAAAGCTCTTTTCATAGAGTTCTTATATTGTCTTAATTTTTAATTTTGTTTATTACGAAAAGCTTATATAAACTAAATCAGAAGTATTATGTAAAATGTCAGAAATCGCATAAATCTTAATTCGTAATCACGATTTTTCTGTCAGTGGATTGCAATGCTTATCTGCTTCTGAAAAATCATCATACTAAAAACAGACTTATCCCTTTTATTTTAAACCTTAATCCACATTCTTTTGCGATTCTAGCGATATTTTACAGCAAAAGTAAGTAATGAATAAATTTGCAGTTTATGTTGGGAATCTGATATTGCACTAACAATGGTGCTATAATAATTAACTACTTTAATTTTCCTAATGATAGTGGAATTAATTCAGAAAATTAAAGGTCAAGACGAAACATACAAAAACTGCGAAATATGTTTATACTGTGTACCAAAACATTTAAAAATATAATTTGAAATGAAAGTAATTTTTAAGGAATTTACTGAATAAAAATATCCACACTGATCTTAGAATTAAACAGTTCCTAGTTATGAACTGCATGCAAACACTATTTTTTTTTATTTCTGCCGCTGTAATTAGCATCTATTTTAATAGTGAAAACATGAATGTTCATTACTGTTTTTAACCATCACTTTCTCTTATCTGTAAGCTGTGGAAACAGTCCAGTATATAGATTGAATTCAGAAAACATTCTGTAAAATTAAATGAAATCCTGAAGTAAGCTTGTGTTGTGAAATAGAATACAGTTGCTTGTGTATACCTCTTTGTTGTTGTAGGATGAAAAAAAAAAGTGTGTGTTATTGTACATTAAGTGTACTATATGTATGATTTGATGTTTATATGGTTGGGGTTTCAAACTGAGATTTACATTCATCCTATTCATTATACATTAGTTGTATTTTGTCATTCTATAAACAGTGCTGTTTTTTAAGTTCAAATAGAATCCTCAACAGATAAACTACTTACACCAGATTCTTGCAAAAGTAGGTATTTACTTGTTCCTCGTGTAGGTTTTGAAGAAGTGTAAATGGAAGTGACGAAGGAGCATGTTCTGTAGAGACATTAGGCTATTTGATGCTGAGAGATGTGAAAAGAGCAATGCCCTCTCTGGGACTCAAACCACGGATGTCTCGAATATGCGCGAGTGTGCTGATCATTACACCACAAAAGCATGCTAAGAAGGCAGGAAAAATACCTTATATACCCCTTTTTAAAGGGAGACTGGGGATTAGGGCAACCAATCGCCAAATCCTGGTGGTAGAGAATCATCATCCACTACCTTTTTAAGTTTGGGCACCTCTGTAGAGTCATTAGGATTTTTTGACATGAAAAATGAGCAATGCCCTCGCTGGAACTCGAATCACGGACCTCTTGAATATGCGCCAAGTGTGCCGATCATTACACCACGAAGGCAGGATAAATACCTTATAGTTCAGCATATTTTGCTTCAATTAAATAATTATTAACAGGAATATTAATGCAGTATATAGGCATTGGGCATTAATAAGCCAGTTTCAGCAGTGGTTCCATAAATTTTCCTGGGACATAGCCCAGAAAATTCTTCCTGAAAGAACTGGTAACTGTTAAGAACTAGTAAAGGTGACAGTGTATTTTAGATGAAAAAATAAGAAAGTGTAAAATGCTGCATTATTTTTGGGATTCCAAAATACAAAAGTTATGGAGCTGTAATTTTGACAGTTTTCAATTCTAATCTGATTTTTTTTTAAACGTACTGTTCAGTGCACTCTGCCATAAATAGATATGTGTTATTAGCTGTCTGTATCTGGTGGTAGAAAAAGTTTCCTTTCTAATCTTAGTGTCTTATCCATTATAATAGCAGCCTTGACTCTTGACAGATGATAAAGTTTCCAATGAATTTTAAATCGTAATTAGATTGATGAATCGGGGCTATATATGCTCTTATTCTGCAAGTATTAAGTTTTAATGTGTGTTTTTTTCCCTTCATTTTCTTTTTTTATGTAATAAAATTTCTAATTCTTAACCCTAAAGTAATCAAAGATTTGGCTGTAAAATCCCTATATTTCAAAAGTGTCACGAGAAAAGTTATTTTTTAATTATAAGTCTGTAATGCTGCTATTTTTTGCTTGGCCTTTCCCATTGTAATTTATCATTTTAATTACTTGAACATATTTAAATATGCATGTCTATGTACTTAAAAAACATGAGGAAAAATATCCTTTGATATGTATATATATCAAAGGACTCTCTAGTCAGGCATATATGTATCAAAGAATATGTATACAACAGTCCATTAAATACTGCAAATCATGGAATCTGCATCTAAAACTATGCATAGTTGGATAAGGTAGCCAGCTGTCATGAATCTTCTGTTATGGTTGGTTGATTTATTCAGTGGTGATTGTCGTCCGGATATAGCAGAATTCTGACTTTTAACCTTCCGAGATTCTGAATTTCTGGAAGCTGGAGCTCAAGTAGTAAGGCTAAAAGAAGTTAGAAAGCAGATGTATCTAATATTGACAATACTGATTAAATCTCTTTTAATTTGCTTTCATGTACACCTTGCACCCCTCTCCCCCCAAAAAAGGGGGTTGTGAGTTCTCTATCTCCCTTTGTACTGGGCCAGTTGACGAAATTTAGCCTGCATTTTTCATGTCTTGAAAGCACGACTAATGTGTTAAATTTATATATAGCATTGTTCTAACTTTGGCTTTCTGACATCAAATCGGACTTTTTTAAAGTGACATAACTATTTTTTTTCATATTTTGATTCTATGATGCAAATTATCATTTGTAAAAATCACACAAGTAGTTTTTAAAAATAAAGCTATCAAAAGTTTAGCTCCTCAATGTTTTAATTGAATTTGGCATAAATTCTTTAATATGTATCTTTCTAATAAATTTACTTGATACCTTCTTTCACATTTTGAAATTTAGATTTATTCCATGTAATAATCGGAGCTATTTTCTGTTTTGAATTTTTGCCATCATCTTAAAGTATATGTATTTCTAGGCATACCTGCGAAAACTTAGAGCTTTTTCTTCAAAATTTCTAAGATATACGTATAGTTATATTTTGGCCAATTTTGAAATTTGGCATTTTTGTTGCAAGGGATAGTAACATAAAATATTTATATACATTGTTAAAATTACTTGAAAGAATAAATGACACTTTTTTTTCTGTTGTGCACATTAAAAGGGAAAGGAAAATAAATTATCACAAATTAAGAATTTTGCCAGTCGAAATATTCTTGGCACAAGCGGGAAAAGTGCACCAAGGTAAATTTTTCAGTAAATTTCTAGCCACATTTTAAAAGTTAAACATAATTTGAAATATAGAGCCAAAATATGGAAAAAGAATTGGTATGCCATTTCAGAAAAAGTCCGATTTTGTGTTAGAACACTTATGTTAAAACAATGCTGTTTACAAATATATATATCCTAAGTAGTGCTTTCGGAACATAAGAAAGTAAGTTAAATTTCGTCAATTGGCCTAGTAGAATGGGAGATGTAGAACTGTCCCATATTTTTTAATACACATTGTACATACTATTGAACATTCATTCAATTCATTCAGGCAGACAGATGTTTTTCTGATATAGGAAAGTAAGTTCTGTTTTAAAGAGAAATAAAAGAATCCCACAGTGAGGAGGAATCATGTAAAGTTCTGGATGGAAGTATTCAGGCTAAAAAAAAAAGATAGGAATCAGAAATGCCTAGTATTGATAAACTGATTAAATCTTTGCTTCCATGTACCTGTTGTTGCAAATCCATGTAATGTACAGAAGTTGAACAGAATATGGAAACACTGAAATGTAAACATGACTAATAGTGTGGAAACACTGTTGGCATTCAAAACAGCTTGCAGTCATCTTGGGATGGATAAATATAGGTCTTGTTTGCTTTGCAAGGGAATCTTGAATCATTCTGCCTGTGAAAAATTGGCCAGTTAACAGTGATGTTGTTGGATAAAGCTCACAAATGTTTCTCCAAACTAGTCCACAAAGGTTTAATAATATTGAAATCGGGTGATTGTGGTGGCTGTGGTGTATGTGAAAGTTCACCTTCATGCTCATATAACTCATCCTGGATGATGTGAGCTAAGTGAAGATGAGCTCTGTCATCTTGGAGTATGGCATCACCATTGGGAAACAAAATTATACCATTTGATGTGATCAGCCAAAATGGTCACATAATCCTTCGCAGTAATGTGATCTTTCATAGAAATGATGGCACACTGGAATACCACCCATCCTAATCATGACTGAACCCCTGCCATATTTCACTCTCAAGAGCAAACAGTGTCTGCTCAGGATGGCGTTCACCAGGTGTAAACTTACCCAGACGTCAGAAGCAGTGTGAAGCAAGATGCATCCGATCAAATGACAGTCTTCCATTGCTCTACGGTGCATGTTTTACGACTTTTGCACCACTTTCTTCCCTTACAGGTATTTTGATCACAGATGAGTGGCTTTTGAATTGCAGCTCACCTAAAAATACCCTGCTTGTAGAACTTCCTTCATATTGTTTTGGTGACAACAGTGTTTGTATGTGCGACATTCAGTTCAGTCGTTTTTGTGGCTCTGGTTTGTGGCCTCTTATTTTTCATCACAGTCCTCTTTAGTAATTGTCTGTCATGATCACTCAACACACATTTTCATCCTCGCTGTGATTTAGTGGATGAGGTTTTTCCATGTTTTAGTTTAAAAACTTAAGATACGGTGCCTATTGTAACACCAATCACCTACCTTGGTTATGGAAGCACCCACCATACGAACCCCAAGAATTTGACTGTGTTTGAATTCATTTGCATCCAACATGATGCACTCACAACTGAACAGAACTTTATCTTGATAACAATGACACTTGCAACATATTGAGCATGGTGTGCAGGTGGCGTTAGTAAGCAAACACATCGCCACCAACAACTTTTACAAGAATAAATATTTCAGTTAAAACATGCATTTTACGAGGTGTTTCCATATTTTTGGGCAACCCCTGTATAAGTAACATAATGACAGAATGTAGAATATCCTTGAATGCTGATAGCGTAGATGTTGCACAGGCCGTGAAATATTTATTCTTATTACGCAAAAATACATGTGAAACTTTTGGGCTTGAAAATCCTGTTGGTGATGATTTTAGGGATAATTTAGTGGTTAACTGGACAGTTTACCAACTCAGTGAACCAGTGTCTTCCAACAGTTCATTATCTCTAACACCTCATCCCCATGTTAATATGCATAATTTCTAATCTAATATGTAAGGGTTTACATGAAAAGTTAAATTGCCGTACTGAATTTCAGTTCTTAGCAAAGGAGAATATTAATGCAGCAGTTTCCACATATTGAACCTTCATCAAAAAGAATATTGAGAGAAATACGAAAGGTAGACAACTGCGTGGAATGATGTTGTGAGACAGATTCTTTTAAGGAATTAACAATATATATGTGTATATACTGTGAAAGATTGAAATTGGAGAATATCGACACATGAAATACGTCGCTGAAAGACCGAATATTTCATTATATTCTTGTACATTCGGGCCATTGCCGATTTACATTGACAGTCACAGGTATACTGTTGTGGAAGTTGAAAAGAGAAGTCGAAGTCAACAGAGGGGTGACAGTCTATTGCCAAATCTTTGTTCTGCTACAACTGAAGTTATGTGGCATGTATTTATTATAATCTGGAACATTGTCAGCATTATGCAAGGTTTAATGGTACATGCAAAGTTTTCTTTAAATTTTTTTTTAATCCAGTACTGTAATTTATATTGCAAGGATACTTCTGTGAATCATGAACTTTTTTTTGAAAAGTTAAATGCATTAATTGCTAGTAAGCAAGAAGACAATTGTTTTTATTTTTCACAAGAAAAGTATAAAATACTTTCTGAAGTGATTTCTGGAAAAACTAAATGCCTTTCGATTACAGACGATTTAAATGTTTTAAAAATTAATGATGAAGTAAAGTTAATTGTACCCTAAAAACCAGGTGAAACGAATATCCAGTATTATGTTATAAATTATTATATCCAGTATTATTATTATAAATGATGAATTGTTCAACATATTATTTGAAATTAGAGTGGCCACAGAGGAAGAACATGTATGGGTAGAGATTTGCAAGGTAAATAAAAAATATTACACATGAAGTTGTAATGTCCTATTTAAATTTATATAAACAATGTTAAATGAAGCATAGTGCACCTAATAAAGGTATTGTTGTGAAATCAGTGGTCATATAAACAATATTAAATGAAGCATAGTGCACCTAAGAAGGGTATTGTTGTGAAATCAATGGTCAGTTCTGAGTTAAATTCAAGATGTCATGTTTATCTGAAAGACCTGTAGTCACACAGGATGGCAAATATAAGTTCATAATCGCATACCTGCCAACTTTTACGAATTTTTCGTAATTTTTACGAAAATGCGTTCGTCTTTACGATTTTACGATCGTAATCCATTTTTTACGATTTTTTTCCTTTTTCAAGTCTTTTAGTGATTTTTGTCGAAATTTTAGAAATTTTCGCCAATTCAGCGATTTTAGCCAATTGCATCGTGTTTTACCGCCAACTACCGACTAGAATCCAGTAACCTGCGGTTTCTCCCAGCTCGCAGCTTAACCAGCCAATCCAATGCACTGAACTTGTTTCTCCCACTCTTTTCTTTGCGGGCGCCAGATTATTTTTTTCGCGTTCACTTCGGCAGCAAGGGAATTAATTACTCAGCGAGCGTGGATTGTCGCATTCTGTTTTTTTTTTTTTTTGTTTGCACGTGCTACGAATTTTCTTAATACATCGTTGTTACGAAATTAGTTAAAAAAAAACGTATTGTCAATATTTTCGGCCTGCTTACAAAGCCGAATTTCCAACAGACTAGCAAGAGTTTTATGTGCTATTCTTGTAATTCCACACAGTAATGCTGAGTGCGAGAGAGTCTTCAGTGTTGTGAAGAAAAACAAAACTATGTTTCGTTCTTCAATTTCACCAAAAATTATAGAAAACATTTTAATTGCTAAATGTTATGAGGAAACTAATTGTTATGACAGGAAATTTTCCAAAGAATTTTTGGCTAAAGCCAAAAAATGCACTCTAAATTCATTGCAATAATTTTTTTGTGTAACATTAAGTTCTTGTTTTATGTTTCCTAATAAATTTTTTAGTTACTACTTAATTGAGATTTACTAATGTAAGTACAATTTTCTTTTTTCTATTTGTATAAATTGTTATTTTTTTAATATCAAAGCATGATATTAATTCTTCATGTTCTTCTGAATTTTGGAGAAATCTTCTGAATTTGGGGAAGAAATCTTCTGAATTTTTATCTTTAGAGGTTGGCAGGTATGTAATCGTGTCTCAAGGTCATTGAACTAAGTTTGTCCAGCTACAACCATTGCAAACTAAGACTGCTGAAGAAGTAGCGTATCATCATATTCAAATATTTATAACATTTGGTGCTCCAGCTATACTGCATTCAGATAACAGTAGGGAATTTTGTAATCAAGTCATATCCTAACAATTTGCTATGTGGAAAGCTGTTAAGATAATTCATTGAAGGCCTTGTCATAGTCGAACACAAGGCTCAGATGAAAGGGCTAAACAGGATATATAGAATATGTTAACTGCATGGATGAACAATAACGATACAAATGAATGGTCAAACGGTTTGCTCTTTGTTCAATTTGCCAAGAACACCATTAGGAAGGAATATGCCAAAGTCATTATGAAGCCATGTTTGGCATTAAACCAAGAAGAGGCAAAGCATTTTCTTTTTTGTCTGGCAAACAAATTGCAAATATTGAAACGAATGAACCACTCGAAGAAATTACTAATACTTATGAAACCGAAGTACAGCTCGAAGAAACTGTTAATACTTTTGAAGAAGATATGAGCAGTGGCTATGCTGAAAACCACATTCCAAAGAAAAATACTGAACAGGACTTGCAATGTATCACGTCTTCATATCAAGCCCTGACTGAACAACATGAGTTTATTTTAATAAAAAGATCGGCTGTGAAAGAGAATCTTCTGCTGCAAGGAATGAAATGTTACACACTTCAAAAAAAAAAAAAAAAAACTGCTGAAATTGGTAATATTGTACGAATACAAGTCCCTGATGTCAACTGTCATTGTACAGATGGCAGAAATGTGTTGGCAGGTGTTGTTGGAATAGAAGATTTTGACTTTTATGAACTAGCAAATAAAATTTGCACCTTCAAGCAGCTTTATACCTGTAATCAGTTCATAATTTATAAACGAAAGTTACTTTCCGTACATGAAATTTCTTCTCAAGAAATGTCGCTGAGAGAAGCAGTTGCAGCTAATTTGAGACTTGAAGGGCAAGGCTATGCACGCTGTCGTTGCAAAAGGAAGTCTTCCACTCTAAAAGCAGGGGACTGTTGTACAATTCAAAATGTCATAAAGGTTTAAGTTGTTGCAATAAATAAGATTTCAATCACGTAATTTTTTGGTGGGTATTATTTTCTTATTTAGAATGTACTGTTTAAGTTCAAATGTTTATTTACAGGTGCTGTTACTTAACCTTTTACGTATTTTGACATATGTGGTATGAATGCAAAAGTTTTTAAAAAAGTTCTTTATTGGCTAAATTTAAAACTAAGTGCTTAACATTTATTTATCCAAGCACAACTGCTGTCATTATTAGGAAGGCAAGTAATATCGAGTACGTAACCCCTGTGAAGTTTTATCGCGCCTGAAGGAGAACAAAATCCAAATTTCTGACATATTCAACATTCACCATGAGTGCATAGTGACTGTCGACATTTGCCGGTGCGAGTCAGAAATAAGGGCATTTGGCAGATATTTTGGACATACACCAAACAACTATGTGAATGTCAACATTTCCCAAATTTCAGTCTTTCACAGTAACAAATACATAGACTCCAACTACGGAAATTCATGAAAAACTACGAGCTACGAAAAGTATGGAAAAAACTACGGATTTTACAGAAACAAGAGCAAGAGAACCAGTACGCAGAACGGAACTTACTAATTCATCCGATGATTGGCTGAATACTCGTGTTATCATATATCACGTGTTGAGTGTGTTCCTGGTTTTGAAGAATTAGCCAATCATAGATCAGTAACTCCAACCGTTAACGACTTATCAATAGTTCCCCCCAAACATCTGTCTACTTGTCTGTCTTCCAGGTTCCTCGCTAATGCGTGTTTAGGCTGCATTTGGCTCCATTGTGTAGTTTACGGCGAGAGCTTAGCGTGTGTCTTGTGAACTGTGATTCAGGTGGAAGGTTTTTGTTAATAATGCTACCTCGAACGAAGAAGCCAAAATTATCAAAGCAGAAGTTTGAAGATTCATATTCTTCAGAATTTCCATGCATTAAAGCGTCCAAAATTTCTGTGAATCACGTGCACTGCAGTGTATGCAACAAAGACTTCTCAGTTGCTCATGACGGAAAAGATGACTGTAAACGGCATGTGTTTTCTCAAAAGCATATAGAACTCGGCACCGTAAAATCTAAAGAAATAACAAATTTCTTAATAAAAGATGATGAAACAGATCCTATAAAAGCCGAATGCTATTTTGTTCGTTTTTTAATTGAACATAATCTAACACTTTCTGTTTTGGATCATTCCAAAGAGCTTTTCAAAGCAATGTTTCCGGATTCTGCCATAGCAAAAAAATTTAGCTGTGGTCATATCAAAACTGCTGCTATTGTGAAAACGCTTGCAGAAAGTACTGTTACTGATATTATAAAATCAGTTTGCAGTACATCATTTTCTCTAAGTACTGATGGAAGTAATGATAAGAAGCTGTACCCATTGGTTATAAAATATTACAGTAAAGAAAAGGGAGTGATAATTACGTCATTGATTTCTATTTTAGAATGCACGAATAATACAGGAGAAGGTATTTTTAATTGTATAAATAAAAACTTTAAAAACAAAGGTTTAGAATGGAAAAATTGCTTATCATTTTCTTCAGGTAATGCTAGTAATATGATTGGAAAGTTTAAAGGTGTAGCATCATTTATCAAAATGCATCAACCAAGTATAATCACCCGAGGTTGTCCGTGCCACCTCTTGCGTATAGCTGCAAAAAAGGCTACTGAAAAATTAATTGGCTCAGAAATTGAAATGTTGATAATAGATATATATTTTTACTTGGAGAAAAGTTCGAAACGGAAGCATAGCTTCAAAGTTGTTCAACAAATTTTGGGACAGAATGCAAAATCTCATAAAATTTTGAAATATTGCAGTACGAGATGGTTGTCTCCTTTAGAATCTATAACAAAGATTTTGGAACAGTAGGATGCTGTGATAAATTTTTTTGGAGATCAACCAGATAACAGTGAGAATGAAGGGAAGAGATTGCAAAACATTAAAAAAATGTTAGTCACCTACCACCAAATTGTACTTGTTATTTTTGAAAAATACTTTGCCTTTGTTTATATTAGTAAATATTAATTTGCAACAACAAACTCCTTATATACATAAATTGGGAAGAGAACTTTTTGAACTTTTAATGAATTTATTTATTAGATTCGTAAAGCCATCAGTAATTTCTAAAGAAAATGGAAGATGTTACTCTAACGTCTATTCCATTTCAGAAGTATAGTAAAGAAAATGAAAATCTAGTGATTGGTGCGGAAACAAGACTAAATTTAAAAAATGCCAAGTTGAATGAATGTGAAGTGAAATCATTTTTCAATTCTGTGCAAGCTTTTTTTGTAACTGCATGTTTATATATAATTGATAAATTTCCACTAAGTGATCCATTTCTAAAACATGCTGAAGTTGCTGACATCAACTTGAGAACTGAAGTCTCATTTTCATCTGTTCTTTACTTGATAAATACTTTTCCATCCATTATTGATGAAAAAATGTCTTAATCAAGTGGAAATTGAATTTTCCATGTATCAAGTGGATGAATTGAAAGAAATTGTAGATTTGCGTATTGATATAGCATGGAGAGAAATTGCCAAATTAAAAAATATGAATGGGTGTATTAAATACAAAGTATTGCCTTCTGTAATGCTTGCTGTCTTAATAATACCTCATTCAAATGCAGCTTGCGAAAGAATTTTTTCTACTGTTAAAAAAAATGAGACGGAATTTCGACCAAATTTAGGTCTTAAAACTCTTGAAGCAGTTTTGATTAAAAAAATAAATATGCCCGCAAATGAAGAACTGTGTTATAAAAAAACATTCTCAAAGTCAGAACTTAAGCTTGCTAAGCATGCTACATATAAATCTTTGCATTCGTAAATTATACATATTTTGTTTAATACTTATATGTATTATTCTTGGTTATTTAAATTTTATTTCCCTGTGGAAATCATATCCAGAATAAAGATATGATTTATAGCTTCTGATTTTTTCTATGATTAGTAGCGATTTGAAATACTTTTTATACTTTTTATTTCTAATTAAATGTGCATATAATTTACAAGGTATATTTTTAATTATTCAGTTTTATATGTATATGGATTTTAAATGTAATAAAATTGATTACAATTAATTATTAATTAAAAATTAATGAATGGTTAATTACAACATGCGTTACGCGAACATTTTCAAAGTTGTAAAAATGTCGTTCGAGCGTTGACCACTGACAAGGTTTGCTGAAGGTTGGAGTCTATGCAAATATATTTGTTGCATCTCTAATGAAATTTTGTAGTAATATTGTTCGAGACATAATTGTTTGAAAATTATTTCATATTTTTTCCTCCAAGGTTAGTTTTCAGGGTGTTTGAAATGGGGGCACAGCCCCAAATGCAATTTTTCCCCCTTTTATTGTAAAACATTGTATATAGGAATTGGCCGTTCAAAGTTTTTCTGGGAGATCTTGTTCCTAGGAAAAACAGCATGTTCTATTTCTTGTTTCCTGGTATGATACCAGTGCAAAATTTAAGTGCTTGAAGCCACACTATAATGTCATCAAGCTAGTTGCATGGAATTTTATGTTTATCCCAAAAGTATGTTAATGTGGGAAGCTTTTCATCGTCCCGATGTGGATAAATTTTCTCTTCAACATGTACATGTTGTGGAGAAATTTCCTCTTCAACATGTACATGTTGAGCATCATCGTAATATATTGTGATCCTTAAATGTGAGTTATTATTTTTAGTTTTATATTTTATGAAATTTAAACGTTATTGAATCGATAAATCCTTGATGAAGGAATGTGATGGCTGAATATACATATTTGTTTTCTGTCACTATAACTTAGAACCAGTTTTGTTTAACAGATGCAGATAGCAGTGCTTTGCTGTTAATGAAATACCAATTATTATTTTTTTTAAATAAATTTTGCAGTGTGTTGAAGTTGTAACTCCCGACTGTTTAACCCATTTACATCTTGAAACAATTATGGCTATATTGAACAAAAATTTGGTTGGGCATTTTGAGAGAGCTGATATGCGGGCAGAGAAAAGAAAGGAAGAAGATTATGATGAAGTTTTAGAAGAAACTTTAATTAAAGAGGTATTGCTATTTGTTTAATTTTTCATTTTACCAGAACTTCATTTGTTAATAAATAATACGATTAACTGTAAATCTTTTTTTTAGGATGATGATGATGTTTATCTTCTAAGTAAAGTGGCTGATATAGTATGCACTTTGTTTGCTGGATATAAAGAAAAATTTTGTCCGTATTTTGATGAAATTCTTCCACATTTTGTAAGACTTTTAGTAAGTAAATTTGAATATTTCAGCTGTTTTAAGCAATGCTATGCAGGTTAGAGTCTGGAATTTGACTTAGCTTTAAAATATTTGTGTGTTTAAATTTAAGTTGCAATGAAGTTTCGTTTTGTTTTAAATTAGTTGTTTTGGAAATTACAGAGTTTTATTAAAATCAATTTTATGACAAAATTAAAAAATTTGTTTCAGCAGTGTATTGATTTCACTTTTTTTATTTTAGTGATTTAAAAGCAAAAATTAATACATAATATGAGCGATTCATATATTCCTAGGAAGATCAGGGGGAAATGTGACTAGCCATGTGTTTCTAATGAGATATACTCTATCTACCACCATCAATTTATTTATGACCTTATTTAAAATAAGCTGTTATTTATTTCTAGCTGTAGTGGTACTAACATGAATCTCTTCCTGTTAATTGAGGAATGAAATTGTAACTTTTTGTTTAATTGGTGGGGGGAATCTGAAAATTTTTATGATAGTGCTAAAATGGGGTTTAATACCAGAGTTGTGATTTTCATGTTGTGTGGCCCCACAAGTGGCTGAATAGTTAAGACAAATGAATACTGGTATTTCAACCTGCATTGGGGTTTGAATCAAGGCAAAGTAAGCCCAGTCAAATTAAGAGCAGTCGGCAGAAAAAGTCCTAGTTCTGGAAATGGTCTTAAATGCTTCATTTAGACTTGGGTTGACGTGTGTAAAAAGTCTATGAGGGTGAGCTTAGGGAGGGGATTAAACTCCCTTTTTTCTGTTTTTCACTTAAAGCTCGGAAAGTACGACTCCTGCAAAAAAATAATAATTCATATGCAAAGTTGAAGCTGGCAAAATTTCGTGCAAAAATGGTCTTTTGCATTTTTGGCCTAGGATATATGGTTGCTGAGCTATGAGCTCTGAAGTTTGGGTGCAAAGTCAAATTGCATAGTCCAGTATTCAAAACCTTCCAAACTAGTTTAGTTTGGATATGGTATGGGAACAGTGTGTGTAGAAATCAAATTTGAAGTTTTACAGAGTTGAATGGTGTGGTGTTGCTACAGCAAATGGAGCCTGAGACGTTTCCCCCATATGGAGTGCTTTTTGTTCACTTTTGTTGTTCAAAGCTAGTGACCCGATCCTTCTCGCAGAAGGGTCCCATACTTGCTGAGTAGCATGCATATTCACAAAGGCTACAGACCTTTTCTTATATGTTTTACTCTGATTGGATGAAACTGCTCTGCAGTGATTATAATTGAAAACCTGCAATGTGCAAAATGCACTCATTTATACCTTCAGGACATGCGTTCTGTTCCCAATACCCATCCCCAGAACTTTGAAGATTTCACCAAATACTTAGCTATGAACAGATAAGGTTTACCTGAATATGGAAACTGGTGTAATATGGCTATAGAGCTGACTTTAATGCGCAACATGAAGACCCATGAAGTGCTGACAAGTGGGTGATGGATAACAGTCTGTATTGGCTACGTCAACATCAATTTGCACTGCGTTGAAAAAAGTGTTGGCCTGCACTTCTCTACAGCTTAGCAACATGCAGACTATCTTGCATCTTGGCATAGAAGAAATGGTAACGATACAAAGATCTTTTTTTTTCTGAGCACTCTCCTTTTTCAGAATCACGACAGACATTTGCTAACTGTGATGTAAATTTCCACAAAGTCCTACAAGCAAGAAGGCAAGGTTACAATGAAAATGATGATAGAGCGGAAGTTTGGGGAAATAAAACATGCTCAAAAAGACAATCTTATCACTGGCCTCCATTAGCAGTACTATAAAAATTTACAATGTGTACTATAAAAATTGACAGTGTTGTTGGAGGTGGTTGATTGGTGGTGATGGCTCAACAATTTTTAAATAATGAAAAATATAAAGCCAGGTTCATCACTATGCTGACTCAGAAAATGATTGCTGAGAGAATTGAAGTCAGACAGGCTGATGCTGATAAAGTGAAGTGTGCATTGGGAAAAGCAGAATCTGGCTCTGCTGTCATTGGCAAGGATGTGGATTTGCTGATCTTGCTGATTGCTTTAACTTCAAGGAAACAAGAGGTAAAGTTTTTCAAAACAGGGAAAGGGAATGAGGAAAGCAGAACTTATTCCTCCAAGGAATTGCAGGAACATTGCAAGAACATCTTGTTCAAAGTTTTAGCGGCTGTGATACAACCTCTGCAATTTTCCAAAAAGGTAAGTCATTGATTGCTAAATTATTTATGAAGAACAGCAGCCTGTATTCCATCTCTCACGTCTTTTACACCAACACTTCAACACACAAGGAAGTTGCAGACGTGGTGGAACAGATGTGCCTAGTAATGTGTGCCAGAGTAACAAACCTGGGCAAACAGTGCAACTTAGCCTTCCTAAAATCCACCACAAGGATGATGCCAGACCTCTCCTCCTGCCACAAACTGAAGGTTCCGCTCTGCAACACTCATACAGAATCTATTTGTATGTTCAGGAATGGCTGGGAACAAATTTCCACCTACTGATTGGGGTTGGATGAGAGTGTCAGATTGAGATCTTCAGCTCTTGCCTACCTTACATCAATGCTGCCTCAGCTGCTGTAACAACAATATTCTGCAGTTGCATCAAAGCCTGTTGTAGATGCCGTAAGGCAGGCATTCATTGCTCTTCAATATGCGGTTTTGAGAGCGCATGCACTAGTGGCCCTCCAGTTGAAGATGAGGATAATCCTGAAGACCCACTTGACACGCTATAATGAACTGTTTGACAAAATGCATTCGATTTACATACTGGCTATAATTAAATTTACTCATAATGTAATTCAAATCTTCAATTTTAATATACAAGTGTAAACTGTAATTTAGTTTTAAATCTGAATAAAGCACAATTTTTGAATTGCTATTACTTTTGTCAGCCCTGTAACTCTTAACAGGTTAGTCCTAGGACAAAATTGCATTAGACCATTTTTGTAGGAAATTTTGTCAGCTTCAATTTTGTATCTTTTAAGTATTTTTCTGTAGGAGTGATAGTTTTTGAGATGTAAACGAAAACCGAAAAAAGGGACATTAAAACCCCTCCCCCTCCTCGAGCTAACCCCCCACCCTCAGAGACTTTTACACACATTAAACCAAGTATAGGAAGTATTTAAGATCATTTCGAAAACTTGATTTTTTTCCACCGATTTGTCTAATTTGACTGGGATAAATGGGCTGGCTGTATAGTAGGTTTTCTCCTTGTGTAATGTGAATACAAGCCAGTTTCCCTCATGTCCTTGTCGTATTTAAATGGCTTAATCATGGAAGTTGTATGGTAGCTTGTGAAAAAGTTACTAAGTAATGGTACAGTGATAGTGTTTCAAATATTCAACATGAATTCATACTAAAGCACTGTAATTTAATAGTATTTGGTGTGGTTTTTGTGGCTGTATTTTGATCTTGTAATTTTCACGTCAAAAGGAATTGCACTGAAGAATTTTGTCAATTCATTCCATTAATGCTGTTATAAGCTAACATAAATGTTTATACTTCTAGGAACCA
Source organism: Stegodyphus mimosarum (assembly GCA_000611955.2). Lineage (NCBI taxonomy): Eukaryota > Metazoa > Arthropoda > Arachnida > Araneae > Eresidae > Stegodyphus > Stegodyphus mimosarum. Next base: position 277,205 of record KK115089.1, on the reverse strand, counting down.
AGTAGGCCTTGGCCAGATCGCCAGTGGTCACTGTGTGTATTTGCTGATGTAATAGAGTATGGTGGATCGGTAAGTTAAATTTAAGTGCATTAAATTCTTGCTGTCAAGTTTGCTGTTGTGAAATAAACCATTGTTAGTATAATGTTTGTGTAACGTTTCTTGAAAATTTGAATGAGAGTCAAATCTAAAAAATTGAAATAAACCAGGAATGGGACTTCTTATTTTTTACATATTTGAGTGCAATAATTTCACTGTGAAGGTCTTTCTATATAATATATTGTATGTTAATGTTAGTTTATTGTAAGTTAAGTTCTAGGTGTCATTAATTTCTGATTTTTATTTTAAATCTTTTAGTTGCGTTCTAGATATCAACAGTATTTCTTACAACCAATATTATTAGCTTTAAGTGATGAAAGTCCTGATGTTAGACAGACTGCTGCATATGCCATTGGTGTTCTTGCACAATTTGGTGGTCCTGATTATGCTAAATTTTGTTCTGGTAAGAAGTCTATGTTTTTGCATGAAAAGAAAGTGCCTTCAGTAAATAGAATTATTATGTGATATACAGATTTATATATTCAGGAACTGTGTGTTGCTTCATAGAATTTGTTTCCTTTCTAGATGTATTTCCACCTTTTAGATATAATTTTTCGTGAGTTAGTCATATTTTTTGTATGCAGTGGCTTTGCACGATTTTATGTTACGGAATTTCTTCACATATGAAAATGAGGTTTTGTATTTTACTTGCTGTAATTTCTGGCTGTTAAGACACGAATATAGCCTGCAGTGTGACAAATTATGGATAATATTGCTCAGGGTATGTCAGTTTTAGGCACATTAGTGTTGTATTTATAAAAGAACATGTAAATTTCCTTCAGCGAATCCGCTGTTTATGAAGTAGCACTCTTTCAACTAATCAGTGCATAGCAAATTGTAGGTGCAAGTGTAATTCTAAGGGAGGGAAAAAATTAAATTTTTTTAATAAGCTTTTATTTAAAACTCAAAATAATTAATGAATTAAATGAGAAAAAATTATTATATAGTTTAATGGGAACAAGAGATTAAATACTTTCCTTCCAACAGTGTAATTCTCTTCACAAAATACATCTACAGTTTTAACGAAAATCAAAATCATTTGGAGAATTTCTTGCTTTTTATTATTTGAGTTAAGTAGATAAATTTTGTGGAAAGAAATATTTATTTTTTTTCCAATTAAAGTATATGAGTTCTTTTTAGTTCATTAATTATTTTGTGTGCTTTTAATAAATTTTCTTTATCTTTTTACTTTCATCTTATTTAGTCTGCGTGACATGTCAATGAAATTGATCAATACAAAAATCGTGTGCATCTCAACAATAAATAATCACTCTTCTTCCCTTAACAATTCTATTACACCAAATGGTTGAAAATAATCCAGTGGTTAAAGAAAAAGAGCCACAACAGTAAAATTTCATTTAGTTTTTTTTTTCCCTGTCCTGTATAATGTTGCAAGCAGTAAAAAAAGCACCTCAACTTTGAGTTTAAAAAAAATGTAAGATGAACTTTAAAAATTGCTTAATTCTCATCCACAACGAAATGTGTACGCAAAATTTGAGTTCCATAACTTAAAGAAAATGATTCAATTTTTTTATCATAGTGGCAAACACCATGAATGGGTTAAGTTAAAGTTTCTAAACATGTCTAGTTTTATAATAAATTCTAGAAAATACCCCCTTTTTTTTTAATCATTCTTATTTTGAAAGGGGGTGTTTTATAACTTTTGAGATTTTCAAATCTGTAATGGGTACAAGTTTTGTTGTTAAAATTTTGTCCATAAAAATAAAATATTTGATACCATTATGAAATTAAAATGAATCTTTATAATAAAATGCTGAGAAAAATATACACAGTCCAGTCACATTAATGTGACCATCTGTCAAAAGCCAGAATAACCACCTTTCGCAGAGCGGACTGCTGCGAGACGTGCAGGAAGAGAGTCATAGGTCCCTGAAGGTGTTCTGTGGGATGTTGAGCCATGCCGACTCTAATGCCGTGGCCAGCTGCGCTAGATTACGCGGTTGAGGATCCATGGCGCGAACAACTCGATCGAGATGGTCCCACAGATGCTCGATTGGGTTTAAGTCAGGTGAGTTTGCTGGCCAGGGGAGGACGGTAAACTCATCCTGCTGCTCTTCGAACCACGCACGTACACTGGCAGCTGCATGGCACCTCGCTTTGTCCTGCTGGAAGATGCCATCATCCTGAGGAAAAACAATGCACATGTAGGGGTGAACATGGTCCGCAAGGACAGATGCGTACTTGTATTGATCCATTGTGCCTTCCACAATGATCAGTGAACCTAGAGAATGCCAGGAAAACATTCCCCAGACCATAATGCTCCCGCCTCCAGCTTGGACCGTTCCGGCAATGGTTGCAGGGTGGTTCCTTTCAGAGGTTTCACGCCTTATACGCCAACGTCCATCTGTCCGATGGAGCATAAAACGCGATTCATCCGAAAACGCAACCTGTCGCCACTCAGTGGACGTCCAGCTGCTGTACTGGCGTGCAAATTCTAGCCTTCGCCGTCGATGAACAGCAGTCAGCATAGGTGCACGAACCAGGCGTCTGCTTCGGAGGCCCAGACGCAGCAATGTTCGCTGAATAGTACTTTGGGAGACACTTTTGGTAGCCCCTTGGTTCATTTTGGTGGTCAGTTGCTCAACGGTAGCCCGTCTATCTGCCCGAACGCATCTCCGCAACCGTCGTTCGCCTCTGTCATCTATGGCCCGTGGTGCACCACATTTGCCACGTCGCTGATTTTGGACAGTCCCATTTTGCCATGCACGGTACACTTTTACCACGGCGGCACGCGAACAGTTCACAAACTCAGCCGTTTCGGAAATGCTTCCACCCTTGGCCCGAAAGCCAATGATCATGCCCTTTTGGAAGTCGGATAAATCGCTTCGTTTCTGCATTACGCCAACGATTGAAATGTTTTCCGAAGCCCTCACACACCCTTTATATACGCTCAACTGCCCTGTGCTGCCACCTGCCTTCTGTGATTGGTTATTTAACTCTGACATGGAAAGTACGTGGTGGTCACATTAATGTGACTGGACTGTGTATGTATGTGTAGATTTAATCTTACCTTGAATACCTGAGAACAAACACACTTCATAAAAATGGCTGAAACTTTCTGAAGTCTAGAGGTAAGTACGTACACCAGTACAACTGACATTTTAACTTAACACATTTAATGAAGGTTATCAGCAACAATGAACATGGATGACAGGACCAGAAATATTTACAGGAAATATGTCACACTAAAGAAAAGTAAAACATTCTTTCATTTTTATAACATTCTAAAACTCCTGCTTATGTCTTAATGTATCTTCTGTAGTCATGGCAGCCTCATGTGCATTTTTTCCCTATTGAAACAGTTTCGTCAAATGGCATGCAGTACTATCTGTCGATCATGAAAGATGACATCCCATAGATGCTCATCCCATCCTGATGGCATGCATTCTCACAGATTGGAAAAAAAGGTCATCATCATCTGAGGATTTGTAAAATAAAAAACAGAGTAAAAGAATTTGAAGTTTTACCGGGGAATGCATGTCAATGTCATGGAATATCTTCAGTGTCACCTAGGTAAAAATGACAGCCACCTTTCTAGTTACGCTTACTGTACAAATGTGTGGTTAGGATGAACAATTGGCTTGAGTTTTGTATGACTTTAACACAAAGTTGTAACAGCAAATAGATTTGAAAAATGTCACTTGATGGTTCAATATGAACAGGTATAAGTATAATATTTCAACAAGTAACTGAAAACATACTAAATATACTTGATTTTTAGGATGTAACAGTGTGTCCAGCAGCACATTACACTATTGGTTTTGAACAACAATACACTAACACTATCAAATACAGATGATGTATTAGAACGTTTGCAGAAAACAGAAAAAGGCGGTGCTACCAGAAGTAATACGTGAATATGATTGCGTTCCAGAGTGAGAAATGCAAAAATTGGCAACGGTGTAAACGTGTTAATAAAGATTATCAGTGATTTTATACGCACTATAAAAATTGACAACACGAGCATGTATATTTCCAGGAAATCTGTCACACTAAAGAAATCTAATTTGTTCATCTTTATAATATCATACAGCTCCTGCTAATATGTCTTTACGCATTTTATATAGTCATGGAAGTTAAATTAAGCAGAATTTTGGAGAAATTTATACAGGATGCATAGCGGTCAAGTCCTTGTCCTTATATTTGAAAATAAAGGCCGTTATAGGTGCTTACTTTTTCTCAAAAACACTTATTTTTTGTTTATAGTACTTTTTTTAATGAACGTGCATCCCCCCCGCCAATCTCTCGTATCAAGACCGATACTAAATAAACAACTTTTGTTCCTCATCTGGAGCATCAAATTGTGAATCATACTCCCGGAAATAGCTTTCCTCTCCTCTCTCTGCACCAACGTAATCTTTGATTTGCATGAGTACAAAAAGGTGCACCTCATTCTATTGGTCAAAGGGGTAGAAAATTCTGGTACATTCCACATTTTCCTGCCACTCACAGACTGTACACATTTGAATTTTTATCAAGATTTTAATAATTTGCATTCTCATTCTGTGTGGTCAGTTCATATTCATGTTTATTATGATCATTATGAATGAATATTTATAATATATTTGCAGTAACTGCTGAAGTGTAGCTAAACTTCAAAAATAGGTAAGTGTGTTTTTAATACAGATTGGCATTCTAAGAAAGAATATTCTGAGTGGCTTAAACAAAGTGAAAATAATCACAAGGCCACGTGTTCCTGGTGCAAAACTGAAATCAATGTAGCAAGCATGGAGGAGTCTGCTTTAAAGTGTCACATGGATCTTAAGTAAACTTTTTTCTATTTCATCATTATTAATTCTAAGGTGTGAAATTAAAATCTGCTGCTGACTGCTGATTCATTTGTTTTTAAATTTTCATTTTCTAATTTCTAAAACTTGTTTCACACTATTCATATATATCCAGGGATGTTTGTGTTCCAGGGATTTTGAACTTCGATACCCGGAAATTCCGGGGATCGTCGTTCAAAAGGAAGTAGGAATAATAATAAATTATTTATTTTGATCTGGGTAATTTTGTTTGCTTTGAAAGCAGAAAACGCAAGGTCAGTGTGTGTGGTGAAAACTTTTCCTTTCTTTCTCCAAAGGCAGTGATAATGCGCGAAAAGGGGGGAAAACTTTTTTGTTCTTTCCTTATTGCGAGTTATGACTCATTCCCCCAGTTCTCGAACATTCTCTTCTGGATTCTTTTCGGCAAGTAGGCGCGGCAGAAAAAAAAGGGAGAGACTTCGTTCGACCAGATGTGCGTCACGTGACTCTCGGTTCAAAAGCCTTATCTCTCCGGGCGTGGTGCCAATAAGTAGAAAAGGGGGATTTTTCTTCGTATTAGCTATTTGTCATTGATCACTTCGCAACTTTTTTTTTTCTCCGCTGTGTAAAATTTTCGTTTCATTTATTGATGCACATGTAAATTTTTCATTTCGTTTATTGAAATATTTTTTTATTTATGTACGCAAGAGAATTTCGCTATGAAATTTCTCAATATAAATAGTGATATTATACAATTAGAAGAAGGTGTCCGGAATGCATTTAGGTGGAATTGGATTGAACGGAGAGATGGTAGTGGGGATACCATCGGCACCATACAGTGCAAGAAATGACAAGCATATTGTGTTTTTTGTAACTCACTGCTGAAGTATGGTGGAGAAGGATTCAAGGCTTTCACAAATCATTCTAAAACTGTGACGCACATAAAATATTCAAAGTGCATTAGACATTCAATGATTTTAAGTAATTATGCGAATTAAAAAAATACTGATGACTAAAAAAATACTGACAGGAGACTGATGCTCGGCCATTGGATATAGTGACAAGAAAAGCACGCCAAGAGGTATTAATAACTTCGTTTATCGCCGAGAATTCTCTTTCTTTCTAAGTAGCTCCCAATTTAATTGAACTCTGCAAACAGTTGAGCCGCGATCAGACGGCACTAAACTCGTTGGAAATGTCCAGGACTACTGCATGTTATAAGATGAAATATGGGCTCGCAAAAACTACTAAGGAAAATATCATTAAAACTTTAAAGGAGACTCCATTTTCTCTAAATTTGGATGAAAATACTAGCAATGCTCAAGAATGTATACTGGCAATATTGGTGCAGTTTTATGACAACAATCAAAATGAAGTTGTAGTTCATCATTTTGAATCTCTAAAGATGGAATCTTACAATTCAGAAGCTGTTTTTAAAGCAGTTGTTAATACTATTGAAGATAATAATATTCCATGGGCAAACTTAATTAGTGTATTAATGGACTCATGTAACACCATGCGTGGAAAAAAAAAGGGTGTTGAAACCAGACTACGATCAAACAAAGCACCCCACTTATTAGATATTGATGGTGACACATGTCACACAGCTAATAACTGTGCAAAAAAATTTGCTTCATGTTTTGATAGATACTTAGAAGATTTGTTTGATGACATCTATTTTGATATGAAAAGCTGCAGTAAAAGAGAAAATTTTTTCAAAATCTGTGAATCCCTTGCCATTAAAAAACTTAAGCCCTTGAAGAGACCAGATTATGGGTGGGTGTACATTTTATGTGTTTTAGAAAGAATCAGAGATCTGTGGGATGCTCTTATTGCATTTTATTTTCACTACTTGGATAAAACTGATAAAGGGGATTATTTTTCTTATGTTGAAACTGTATACAATAAAAGAAATATTTCTGCAGCTCAGAAAAAAATTGTTGAAGGGGTGTATTCTTGCTTGCATTCCCAACAACTCTCAAAGGATGCTTTAGCTCGGAAAAAAGAATACTAAATGGGTTATTTGTTATGCAAAATAAAACTTTATTGCATATGGCATTATATTCAGCAGTATTACCAGAGTTCAACACATATATTAAATTACTTGAAACAAAAAAACCAATGCTTCATTTAATGCATTCCAGTATTTATAAATTGATGGCAAAATTTTTCTCTTTTTATGAAGCCAGAAAATATAGAGTGCACATCTTATAATGATTTATTAAAGGTTGATGTCACAAATCCAGAATTCCATCTACCTAGCAAAGTAATATTTACTGCTGCAGAAGCTTCCACTCTCCTGAAGAAATTCAAAAAATCATCCAATAACAAAAGAATTCCAAATTTCTCTGATGAAAGCTTACGCAAATATAGCACAGCATATGAAACAGAAATTACACCTTAAAAATTTATATCTAATTAGTTTTACGACATTAGATCCAGAGCTAAGAGGTAAAACCAGTACAGTATTAGCTTTTGAAAAATTATCATCTTTTATGTCCCATATTTTTAGTGATAATGAAAAGTCAAAAGTAGAAGCTGAAATAAAGTTATACCAGAGTGATATTGATATCACCAAAGGAATGCTCTACATATCTGTTAAAAGTGGAAATCAAGTCAAATGTACAATTGATAAATATTGGTCTAAAGTTTTTAATTTAAAAGATGATTTCACAAGGATTATAAGTATCCTACATTGGCTAAATTGGTCAAAGTCTGCCTTAGCTGCTTCCATGGCCCATTAGTGGAAAGTGCATTCAACTTAATGGATGCACTTGTCACTGTCTATAGAACCTCTCTTAAGATTGATTCTTTAGATGCAGTGCAGACTATTAAATATGATTTAATGGCTTCTAAAGAAACCTCATGTGAAAAATATGGCTCAAAAAATCCAATGACTGATCCAATTCACAAAGATCTCTTACTGAATATAACAGAAGTTGGAAAACATATCAAGAGGACTTAAAAACATGTATTTCAGATGAGTCACCTATAAAAGTCTCTGAAAAACCTTCTACATTAGCAGAAAAGCAAACTGCTTCTACCTCTGCATGTGCAGTTCTCGAAGAAATTTCTTCGACTGTAAATGAGGAAAATAAAAGTCAACCTTCCTGCAATTATGAAGTTCACCACAAAAGAAAGACAAGCCCACAAACATCAGAAAATAAAAAAAAGCAGCAGAAATTAGATAATTTTTTTTAAAGAATTAATTCAGGTAATTTAAAATATTTACATAAAATGTAGTAGTTTATATGTTTGAAAATTTATGGTTATTAACTTTGCAAAAAAAGTAATTCATTGAACTGTTATAAGTAGGTCATTCAATACTTCCTAATTGTAATTTTTCATTTCTTTCCCCCCTTCTCGAAACTCCAAAATGTCGGTAGTAAGTCCGTAAAAGTTTCAGGGGAATTTTAGGGGTCCCACAAACACCCCTATCTCCCCTTCCTGTTTTCTCCGTATTTCATGTGTTATCTTCAAAGTTCATTTTAATTTTTTTGCAAATGCATTATACAGTATTCAGCGGGGTCTTGAGATTCTGGTTCCTCCCTTTTCTCCGAAATATCTCGAATATTGAAAGCATTGCAGTTTTCAGTAAAACAAGCAATGGAATATTTATTTATTTATTTATTTTGGTCACTTTGGAATCTCAATTGTCTTAAATCTGCGGTCTACCAGCCCAATTGAAGAATTCTGGAAATTTAATGCAGTCTGTTCAAAGTGAGAATCAAAAACACTCCAGATTGGTAAGTCTCTTTCTTTTCCTTTATTTAGTTATTTATTCTTCAAATACCGTCAGCTGTTGATTCCGATTGCATAATATCATGTGTGGAAGAATTAAGGCATGTTTATTGCACAACAGCTTTTGCAATATTTTGCGAAGATAATTAAATTTTATATTCAATCTGAGGTTTGTTTATGGGCACTTAAAAAAGTTTTGCTGTGATTGCTAGGCAGAATACCTTCAGTTCCGTTGAGCAATTTTTATGTTTATAAATAGATTATTACAATCTGTATGTTTTATGGTGATAATTGGGCTACAAATCATATTTTTTTTAGTCAAGAGCAGCATTTGTTATCTACTGAATGTGAAATTAAGGCCTTCATGATATTTTGTACGCTAAATATTGCGATTTTACGAAAGATGTAGAAATATTCTTAAAAATTCTTTATATTTAATGCACATATTGAAATGTCAAAAGCATTATTTACCCAAAAAATCTAAAGAAACGGCTACAATCTACCCCCTTTTTCCAGTACGGTCGACTATCTGGAATTTTTAGATATTCGGAAATTTCCGAGTATACCTGTTAGTTAAGCTTTTGCTGTGTAAAGGATGACTACATGAAGCAATTTCCCATCTTTTGATTTCAGAAATGTTCCTCTTTTTACTTATTTTTACTTAAATTAGTTTCCAATATCTGTTAAAGGAAGACCATTATATAATGAAAATATAGAAAATGTTCAGAATTTTGATTTAAGTTATATTATTTAAGTATTATTATGAGTGGAAAAGTAAATAATGTACAATAAATTCTATATATTTTTAGGTGCTAAGCATAAAAATTTCTGAAAGGGAAAAGTACGACTATTGGTAGAATAATAAGCTTTTTCCCCAAATCAAATCCTCCTGTTGTTGCACTTTCCATTTCTCGTAAGTGATATTTGTGTTTTGCGAAATTCAGGTACTTTATAGATTATGCTGCAGGAGCTTCAAAAGATCTCTTGGATGCTCAAATTTTGTGGTGTTTAAAAGTAGTGACAAACCATTACTGTTATAAATCTAGTGGTGACATGGACAAACTTTTTTCAAGTATTTTCCCTGACAGTGTTATAGCAAGTTATATTTACTTTTCTTCTAGTGACAGGAAACTTGCTTATCTCTGCCATTTTAGAATAATACCTTAGTTTTAGACTGTCATGTATGACGAATTTAAAAAGCTATCCAGCTTTACCTTGTTATTTGACAAGACTTTGATTAAAAATAATAAAGAAAAGCAACTAGATTTGCATATCAGATATTGGCAGTCTCACTGAAATAAAGATGTAACTCATTTTTTTTTAAATCTGTTTTCATGGGACATGAAACAGCTGCTAATATTTTTAAAAGTTTTCAAGTAGCAGCTAAAGTACTAGGTAAAAAATAACTGCTATGAGCAAGTAGGGATGGGCCAGCCATTAATTGAAGTCTTCCAAAATGAAGTGAAAAAGGAATATGGCATTGAATGTATATGTGTTGGTAGTTGTGGCTTGTATATTTTGAACAATGCTTTCCATAAAGGAGCATCCACTACAAGCTAAGATGTATATGTTCTATTTTAGAATCACTGTACCATCTATAAGAAGAGTACATGCTAAAAACCAGTTCATCATTGAAATATTTGTTAACTGATTTTTCTGAGAAAGGTATTGCTAATGAAATAAACAAAATTAGTGTAGGATCTAGGGCTGATAAGCTCTTGTGAGAACTATATGCTAAAAACAAAATCATGGCTAAAGATTACCTTTCTCTTAAACGTTACCTGCAAACTTTTATTTTACAGCTACTTAAAAGGCTAATGTTCAGTTAATTAATATAAAAAGTTAATGCTCAGTTAATTAATATCTAATTCAAAAGTCTCTTTCTGTGAATCCAAAGCATAGAGTGCAAAACAGCACAAAAGTGTACTGGAAAAGTAAAACTATATTGATGTATTTTTCCCAAAAAGATCACATTACAGAAGAAAAATGCGATAATATTATTTGTTTGGAATATTCCGATTTCATCGAAAACTTTGTCCAGCAGTACCGTACAGAATTTAAAACCTGTGATGTGGGAAAAAAAAATGAGATTGGATACTTTTTGCACACATTCATTAATGAAAAACACTTCAAGTATGGGAAGCATTTCAAATTATGTTTTCTTTCCCATGGGCAAGCCTCTGTTGAATGAGGATTTAGTATCAATAAAAATATAGAAACAAAAAATCTCAGGGAAAATTCTTAAATTGCTCAGGATTATGTGAAACCTTCTAATTGGATCCATAATGATCCAGTTATGAAAGAGATGAGAGTGGTAGCTTCATCAGCGTATTTGTAGTAGTATTGGTTATATTTGAAAGAGCAAGAAGAAAAAAGGGGGGATTATTCAAAATAAAAAAAAGGAAAAGCAGAATCAACAGATGAATTGATTTATCTTAAAGGAAAGGAAAATCTCTTAGAAGGAGAAGTTAAAATGCTTGAAAATAAAGCAGGTGAACTTGCTGAAAAGGCTGGAGTTACAAATATTTTAAATAAATTTAATGAAATGTTAAAAACTATCTGTGACGATCAAACTCTGTTAAGAGAACTGGATTCAGACATTAATGAAAAGACAAAAAGAGGGGGGAACCTCATTAATAAGCACAGATTTTTTTTCCTTGTTTTTTCATTTTTATACTGTAAGTACTTTGTATGAATATAATAAATATGGTTTATTATTATTTATTTTCACTATTTTTAACTGAAATTTGATCATTAAATCTTGTAATCTAGTTCTGTAAATTGAACTGTTATTTAAAATTAAGAAAAATAATTGTAATTGTTTTCCATGGTGGAGTAATGCACAGTCTCTCTATACTGAATTTCTCATATTTTAAATTAGAAGTCAAATCTCAATTTTTTTAAGGTTATGCAATTGTGTATACATGTAATTAAACATGTGCTTATTTTTTTCTTAAAACGTGCCTTTTAACCCTGTTATATGTAAGCACAAACATTAGTGTGATGTCAAGAGATTACAACTTTGATTTTTCGAAATGATGCCCAATAAAAAGCAGTACTTCTGCTTCATTGTATATTTTTTAAATGTTAAAAATTGGCCCGCTAATGTCTTTTATGATTTAAAAAAAAAGAAAAAGTTTGTTGTATAATCTTTCAAAATTTTGTAACCAGTACATTTTTAGATGTGAATTTTTAAAATAATGGATGTCAAAAGTCTAAAAATTCAAGAAATTTTCAAAAGTTCTTCTAAAAATAAAATTAAATAAAAACCATGTTAAAAGTTAAAAAATATTTTTCGTACACTTAAATGGTGCAAACAATCAAATTCTTAGATTTTTCACTTTGTGCGTTAGTTCAGGAATATGCCCAAAATATTGTTTCAATATTAAATTTAATTCAAATTTTGAAAGTGCAGCACTCGGCTGTATTGCCATCCACAAGCAATGCTTGTACAAGAGCTTATAATAAAGCATAACTTTTTTGGGAGCCATTATGAAAGTTCTGGTAGCCATTTTTGCAATAGTAAACAGATTAGATCAAAATCAGGCAGTTCAGTGCATGTTTGGGATGTCATTGTTTGAAATGGCTTAGGTTGTAAAGGGAAGAAAAAGGATGGCGGTCTTGAAAGATCCTTCATGTCCCCTTCTCCCCTCTTAATAACAGCAGCCGTTTGAAGGAATTACTCGCAAAGTGGCATGCTGTTCTGTATCGTTGAAAAAAAGATATGTAGCATGGCCTTGTGCACACTAAAGCAGGTACTAGTTGAAAAAAGAGAGCCAAAAATCTTGTCACTCATTAATCCATACCATTGACCTTAGAAGAATTTCCAATGTAGTCATATGGAACTTGGGTTTTTCCACAATAAGGCTGTGCTCATATGCAGATAATAATCTTTTTGAGTCTCTGAGTAAAAAGCATTTTAAATTCTTTTCATATACTACCTACTTAACAGACACCTTATAAAATCCCACCAAACTTTCTTGAAGATATGTCTATGTCTATGTATGGTTAAACTTGAGGATATGCATGTGTGTCATCTTTTATTTAAAATATGTCGTTATTAGGATGTTAAGCAATTAAAGCATAGTCTGCTGAATGAAAAAAAAATTAAATACCTTTTTTTGCATAACAATAATGTGTATTTGTAAGATAATCTTATTTCTGTTATGGTTTATTCTTATTTTTCCAACAGAGAGCATTCCCCTTTTAGTCCAGATGATAAATGATCCTGATTCTCGATCTGAAGAGAATATCAGAGCAACAGAAAATGCAATATCAGCTGTAACAAAATTTCTTAGTAACATTACATCATTAAATATGGAAGAATTGATTCCTGTTTGGATTACATGGTTACCAATTTGGGAAGATGAGGAAGAAGCAAAATGTGTGTATAATTTCTTGTGTACTCTTCTTGAAACGTGAGTACATAGTGCTTTGATACTGGTTTCTTACTATTGAAACTTACATAATTATTAAAATTTTGAGTAATTTTTTATTATAGTTAATACATTTTTTTAAATGCATAATTTTTTGTGTTGCTATTTTACTAAAACCTAATATTTAGCTTCATAAAAAAGTGCAGAGTGTGTGGTGATTTGAAGTTATTGTATTTTTGCATAGTTTAAAACTGAAAGTTGTCATTTTAAAATTTTTTATTGAAATTCATCTATTAAAAGCTTTTACCTTGTAAAACGGAAATTACCTTGTTATATGTAATGTACAGTGTCACTTAGTCCATTTATGTGACAGCGACTAAAATGTAAATCTATGCTAAAGAAAGGGTAGAAAAAGAAAAGGTTTTCTACCTTAATGTGCTAAGATGTTGAAAATAATATCGAGAAAGAAATTTTTGATGACATGTTAACAGTTGGAAAGGTATTGATGGAAAATTTTCTTCAGATGTATTCTCAAAATTTCGATCACAGTGATTAATAATTGGAAAGAATATTATTATTTTTAACTTGTTTAAATCTGTTAAACAAATTAAAAATAATAATTTTTCAATTAGTGTAATCAAATAGCTCAGTCACAGTATTTGACTCAAAATTTTCCACAAATTCTCTAATATGACTTAAGTGGTCATACCAGAGGTCACTTTGTTGCATGTACCAGGAGAAAGAAGTCCAATCCTGTATGTAGCATATGAAAAATTAGAACACAGCTATTTTGTGGTTAGTATAGGTAGTTGAAATGTGGGTATAAAATTGATTTTGCTCCCTGTGAATGCCAAAATAAGCCGCAAAGACATTAAAATCCCTGTGAAAAATGTAGATTTGTTGGCATGTTTCACACTGTGCTGCTATGACAGAGAGGTAGGAGACAGCATCTGATAGCATGATTAGCTAGAGATTACAAAGTGAATTTGAAATAATATAGATATTAGCAAGAATGGGCAGATAAATTAATATTTAACACTGAGCAGTGCGGTTTTTTTTTTTTTTGGATCTGTCATGAAGACCTGTGTTTAAACAGCCTTTATTAGCTAAATTTTTATATTTACTTATTTCAGTCTCAATTTTCAGAAGCTTAACATTCACAAGATGACATTTATATCATTAAAGAAAGTAAGACAGCAAAATAAATTATAAGTTAATATATGTCAAGGGACCAAAAAATCTCATGACCTGGATAAAGCCAGTCATGCTCAGAAGGTATAGTGTAATTATTCTACATATTATGATAATTAAATCCCTTCTTTTCATTCTGCAATTTCACTTACCAAAATGACCAAGACCCTCCCAGATTTTAGAACAAAAATGTGGCAAAAAAAAGTGCCTTTTCCCCCCAGTTAAATGTAACAAAATCTTGCTTGATGTTCCTGTAGTGGTTTACTGCCATACTTCCAGCATAATAGGGTTCCTTCACATTTCAGCGTTTATGTGTCAGAATATATGAATAGAATTTTCTAATTATTGAGTGATTGAGATGATGCAACACTTGACCACCATAATTTAACAATATTTCCTCCACTTATTTTTATTCAAAGATTAACTTATCCTCTAGGCAGATAGCCTTACAGTCTGCTGTCTTAAATGAAATGCAACCCCGTTGGTACCTCAAGGATGTCTTGCCAATGCCAGTGAGGAAGAATCGCTTAGTACCCTACAGTCAGACAGTCTACCTCCACATCAGACGAGTAGACTTGAGCAGAGTTGGGGGAAAACAAAAAGAGTTATATAGGAAAAATAGAATAAAAGCCAACATGGCTGTGAGGGAGTAAGGAATAATCAAGATATGCCTCAAAATGAGAGGGGAAAAAGTTGAGAGAAATCGTACTGAAGAAGAAAAAGAGATAAGGAATTATTTAGGCAACTAGATATTTTCTCATATAAGGAAAGCATTTTATGATCTGTTCATCAACATTATGAGTTGTGTTTTTACCACTGATGGAAGGAATTTTTGGAACCTCCTGTTACTTTGTACATTGTGCTGTCGCAATCTGGAAATGCTGCATAATTGCCTGATAGATCTCTGAATTTCCTAGTTTTTATTTTTAATCAGTGCAAAGAAAGTGTTTTTCTACAATAAATAAAATGTATTAAATTAATGAAGCTAAAATTATACAAATTTCAATCTTTGATCATTTTCCCATCTTTCATTTTATTAAATAGTATTTGATCTTTGATTGTCTGAATTTACTGTAGACATTTGTAGAATTTTATATAAAGTTTCAGGCAATGTTTAATTAATTAATATTTAAATTTGTTTTCTGACAATGTATGGTATATTACAAAACTTTAGTAAGTACATTAATTATTTTAATGTCATTGTGTTTAAAAGTACTTTGGTAAATTAAAGCTTCTTTCTCTACTCAGGAATTTTTCAGTATAAAAGTAAGAAAATTATGAAATAAAATTATCCAAAAGACATACAGTTTAGAATATCTAAACAAATATTGACATTTACATCAGAATCATATTATAAATAGTTGAATAACCCCGAGTCGTACATGATAAAATGATTCATTTTGGAGTTCTTTTGAATAGTGCTACATTGCAGCACAAGAAACTTTTTAATTTATTTATTTATTACTTTTTTTATTTCAAGGTTGGCAGCTATGGATATTGAATACCTACCTTTGTAATTCTGCATGTTTGTTTACTTCTCATATCTCAAAATGGCGTTTGCAGAAATATGTTTTTAAGATGAATTCAGTTTGCTGATGTATAATGTACCTACTTTTTAAAGCCTAGTCATGGAACTATCAATCATCAAATATAAGTAAAGCAAATTTAGGGTTATCTTTTAATTTCATGATTATACTTGCAGTCCCTTTTTGAGACTATAAGGATATGAGTTGTTTTTTAAAGCTTTGTTTACAATCTTGTTTTCGTAAAATAGATTAAAGTAAAATAAATTTGAATGTCACTTAGAAAAAACGTTTTGTGCCATATTTAAAGTGCATAAATTTGTATCCCCTGCACACAAAAAAAAGCCAGAGGTATTTGGTATTTTTATAACAGCTTTTATATTTACATGAAAATGCTTTTAAGAATTTAATTTTCTGGTTTCCCCCCCCCTAGAAATAATCCTTATCTCCTGGGAAGAGAAAACTGTAATCTTCCAAAAATTGTACAAATTGTTGCTGATGCTTTTAAAGAGGG